>JADANN010000021.1:0-228582 GCA_018806985.1 Angiostrongylus vasorum | reverse complement strand
AAGTTGCCTTTTTCTTGCGTTTCGGTGCGAGAGTCTTTTACACTGGTAATTAAAACTATATTCGATAACAATTGCTGCTGGTGTTCACATCCCTGGGTTTTCGGGATGTGACTGCAGCGAAAATTCATCGTGTGAAATGTTGTGCTAGATGCTCACGAATATCCAGTTGAAATGACTCTTTGGTGCATTATGACTGTTTTGTCTGCCCTGAAAAAAGTCACTGTAGATTCCAAAACGTTCCAGTTCACGCAACCATTCCTGCGCATGTTACACCTCAGATTTCACTAAAAACAGTGCATTTTTCTGCAATGATGCTGAAATATCAGGAGAACTCCAGACCACAGGTGTTTGCAGTGGTGAGCGAACATGCTATCAGTCTTTCCAAGGGCTAATGCGTTCACCACCACACTATGGAGGTCCTTCGTTTCGCCTTCTTTGCAGTGTTTCAGCCAGCCCACAGGTGCCATTAGCAGTCACGTGTTAACGGGACAGGCAGTAGTAAAAAGTGACTACATTGTGATTTATACTACAGCTTCAGCTTAATTGGGTTCAGTGTCGATTTGTGCTTCCCAGATCAGTCCCACTGATGGGTGATTGCTGAAGCAACTATAGATTAAATCACGGCCCAGAGAAACGCGAAGCGAAAAGACCCGCATGGTGTGGCGGTGAACGCGTGAGCACCGGAGAATGGTAGCATGTTGGATCACCACATCATTGTACTTATATTTCACGTCACATCCTTGGGTGAAAAAGGATAGGCAGCGAGCAAAAGGGACTACGTGATGCATTTTTCGTCGCCAGCTACGTGGATATTTTCTATTTGATAAGGTTTTTTTGAAATTTAAGCCCCTCACGCTCCATTCTCCCAAAAAATATCCTCCATCAGGCGAGTTGTTTCTTTTCACCTACGTATTTGCAAGAAATGCAAGAAAGAGTCTTAGCTTGGCGGACCACGTAGTTATCTGTCCTTACAGGTCCAAGGAAGTTTGCAGCCTACTGATGGCATTCCTTCTAGATTACACTGGGGCCCAGCATTAGTTTGGTTCTATGCATGCTTCCAAATGGTAAAAAGTGACTTCATCCAGCAAGGAGTGAACCATTTGATGTACTTCATTTAGTTGCTTGTGAGCTCCAACTCTCGAGGACAACCAGCGAAGTGTGGTGGGTAGTACAATTTTTTCAGTTTTGACTGGTACCATCTTTTCTTTTTTTTCTGAGGCTGACGTTTTCTTATAGTGATTTTCTCCGCGTAGAGGACTTTTCAGTTGCCAGAATTGATATTAAGCTCGTTTTGATTTACTATGTAACAACTTATATCTTTGCCCAGGCTGACTTCGAGACTCCAGGGAACCACAATAGCTTAACCAGCAAATCTCCCAAAAAGCGGAGATTATGCTGGGGCCCTCACAACCGGTGAGGATGGACCTTTCAAGTATCAAGTATCAAGTAGGTAACACTTCCTGACAGGCTGCTGTGCGACGTCAAAAAGTTCAACAGTTGGTCGCCGTCTCAAATTATTATAGGCTTCCAGCGTAGCCTGGGTTTTTCTCGACTAACTCCGTGAGTTCCTTTTTGGTTTCACATGTTTTGCAAGAAAGATATCGCATACTGAAGTTCATTTCCTCAGTGCTCCAGTGCACCGCGCAGTGTGCTATTCCGGTTCCCCTTATGGATAACAGATTAGGAGGAAACACACTTCACAGCAACATTTTCGCTTGTTTTTATCACCATGGAGATGTTCATGCTGTAGGCGTTGTCCACTGTCAACGAGTAGTAAACAGCAGGTTCTCCGTTGTGTCGATATCGATCGTAATGCTGGCAGGTCAGATTCTGGCTGAGCGCCCAGACGGCCGCCGTCGAACCCGTGCAAATGCCATTTTCAGAAGGGTACAGTTCCGCCATGCAAGAGCTGTTCTATTGTACGTTTTCCTTTGACTGACAAAGCTTTCTTACGACTTCTGGAATCTGAAGACCTCAGATTTGCCAATAGCGCCTTCCTTCTTCACCTATTTCACTTCATCAACGTTTTGCCCATAAAAATCACTTCACCACTTTCATCTCTGTTGTATCCCGAGAGGAGGACGAATGTTGCGTGACTTTGTGTTTTCCTTATTCCTCGTCTTCTGAATTGATTGTATCAACATCTGTGGACTTTTGCGATTGTTAGACGCCACTATGTATAAAGCTTTCCTTCACTGAATTGATCGAGTGTATTCTACGCAACCAGCCGTTTCAATGCTGAGCTGCTGTCAATTCGATGTTTATTGTTTTCCTTTTTTTTGGTGTGCAAATTGCCTTTGTAGGAAAAAAAACAGGACGTCTCGTGACGGAATATTTCTGTCGAATTAATGGTCCTTTAGTTCTGTTCGATGCTCACATCGACGTGATGAGTATCCCTTCGACGTTAACAAGTGACTCCGGCCTTGTGCTTCGGTCCTCGACTCGCCATTCGACGGGGCGTGAAGTTGCACGGTAACGGTGTTTTTACATAATGTGGTGTAGATTTGTGCTAAGCATTCCACTTTGATTTTTATTGAGTTGGTTGAGATCAGAATTCACAGACCATTCAATCATTCATAGCTCAATAGGGACATATTTTATTCACGAACGCCAAGAATTTGCGAAATTCGCTTATAACATGAGTAAGGTTTAATTTAGTCCATGGGTGGCATCAGTCTGCATGGTGAAAATAGGTTGCAGTTTGCGAAAGTTATAGTGGCGTGAAGTGTAGTATCTCGAAAGACTTTTTCTTTTGAGCTCTTGTCAAAATGCCGAAGGAAATCAACTGTTGGGGCGGTTGTCTTCCGTGATGCGAAGTATCTCAAAGCGGATAGTTATGTAACCTATTCCTCGATTCCGTGAAAACGTTGAATTATTTGATGGAAAGCATTTGGGAGACATTTTTGAATCGGGTGCAGAAACTCCCTAACAACTCCTAAAGAGTTAGACCCGTTAGACCCACAAGCACGGTGGAGCTCTGTCAACTATCTGTTCAAAAATGGACCGTTGCATGTTGGCTGTGGTGTTCTTCCCTTGTTTCTGAGCACAGCGAAGACCCTGCGACCGCAGGCGGGCGAGTTAAGCGAAGCCTTACAGCTCCTGACTCGACGCACTCGATGGGTTACAAGTGGAGGCGGCTTTCTGTTATCGTTACTATTGTCTTTGGTGAACGAGATATATTTCGCAATGTGTGTGCTCTGTAATATTTGGTGTACATTAAATAATAACAGCTGTGTAGTTTATCCTTGTTTTTACCATTCCATGCTGACATTTCCCATGCTTTTTGGTTTGTTTTTCTTTAATTTCTTTCGTATTTAGTGCTTCACTTGTGTTTCGTGACACTTGCGACGCACATACCTTGTGTTGCTGTTGCCTGTTGACTGTTGCCGAGAATGAGAGAACTAGTAGTAGGAGATGTAGATGGAGAGTTCAAGTATGGTGTTCTCGCATTTTGTTGTTGATGTAGATGATAACATCGCAATGTTATTCTGCTGAACATTATACGTTCATACTATACAACTTGCTTAAGGAAGATCTTCGTAGGTTTCTCATAACTCGTTTGCTTAAGTGGATTTGTTCAGAATTCATCTGCATTAAAAGATCGACTTCCTATAAAGCTCGCCATAATAATCGATATATCTGTATATATGCTCTTACGAAATGCCCTCTTTTTATCCGATGCGATGTTGCTATGCATGTTCTTATTGTTATTGCCAGCTTTGTCCAACAGTGGCTGACGTCTGGGCGACTTCGCCTTCTTCAGACCCAGGACGTATCATATGTAGCAGTGCCCTCCAATTCGATGGATTACATAGTGTTAATGACGATCCACCATATGGAATAGACTTCAATTTTGAAGGTCTACCCACCCTGCCGTTGGACCACCCGTGTGTTGTTCACGGGGGATGATGGGAGAGACCCATCCATGGGGGTATGCGTCAAAAAAATCATTCCGAGATAAGGTGTCACAGTGTGATTGTGAAGGATTCGTCTTTCCTGTTCATTTTTGGGCTTTTGAATTTTATCTAAAATGCCTCAAGAGTCTTGCGCGTTGATGTTTTCGATTTCCGCACTAGGATCCGGACATTCACTTCAAAATCACCAGCATTGTGATTTTGTGCCCTATGCGTATCCAAAGGAGTAATTTATCGAATTTTAGCTTTACCACTTAGGTGTTCTTTTTGTGCGGACACAAAATGGTATACCCGTTTGGTGAGGACTACATGGGGAAAAGACTCTTGAGGCGTTTTGGATAAATTTCAAAAAACCCAAAAAATGAACCGGAACGATGAATGCATCACTACCACATATGAGTGACCTTATCTCAGAATGGTTTTTGGTGCACAGTCCCATGGATGGGTCTCTCTCATCATCACTCGTGAACAACACACGGGTGGTCCAACGGCAGGGTGGGGTAGTTATCCAAAATTAGTGTCTTTTCTTATGCTGGATCTTCATTAATACTATGTAATTCATCGAATTGTGGGGGGTACTGCTACATAGGATACGCTCAAGTTTCTGAGAAAGGCGAAGTCGCCGAAAACATCAGTCATTGTTGGACAAAGAGAGCAGCAACAATAAAGAGAATCTATACCGACCTCGCGTCGGCTAAAAGAGTGCAGTACCTAAGGACATATATGTGGATATATCATCTTCATCGAGAAGTCGCAGGCGGATTATGACAACAATGGCGAAGAATCGCACTAAGGTGATGATATGTTTTGTTCTGAGTTTTCCATTTCTATCTATGAAGTGTTTTCATCGCTATGGTTCATGACGGTGGCAGCTGTCGTTAATTCAGTTTTCTCTCCCAGTTTGTCATTCCGGAAGTCCTGTTCAAGGAAACATAAATGTAGTGCAACTGCTTCATGAAGGAAAGGTGGTATGTATGCTTGGGCCTATAAAGATGTTTGACAAAGTGCGGAGGACCGTTCAGGTAGTGGTTCAAGTTGTTTAGGAAGAACTTTTGTTTTCTTGAGCGATTTTGTTGCAGGTGGTCTCCTGTTTATGCTTTCTAATTATGCCATTTCAGAGGAATAGACGGCGTAGACTTCCGATGTTGTTAACAAATATATATGTTGCTATGTTGATTACATAAGTTGTACCTTGGCGGTACGATTGTAATATTAAGTGGATCAAAATCTCTCTTGTTTCTGTGAGTACATCACCTTTCCACTTGCAGTGTTATAACATTCCGTGGAATTCTAGTTTACTGTAAACAGTGTCGTTGTTTTTTCCCATAAACTTACGTTCTTCTAATGGATTGCATTTAGGGACAATACCCAGATGAGTATTCTCGTTTGAATACACTTTTCGTTTGCCACGGATGCTTCTACTATTTTGATTACGAACCGGCGCACTTGAACCATGTGGTAATTTTTTTCGTCGTTGTTCCACTGACTCTCATTTTTTTCCAACAAATATTTGTCAGGAAGTTCATCAATAAGGTTCTGGACATTTTCCCGGAAAAAGTGCGGTGGTTAACTTGGTGTATTACAATAACTTCGACTTGTGTAGCAGTTTGACTCTTACGAACACTCCTTGTCCTCGAAATCAATGACTGTTCCACTAAGAAGGACGTCTTCAATTCAAAAGAAAACTATTCTTTTTTTTACTATCTTTGGACTTGAAGAATTAACATATATTACGACTTATAGAAATCACAATGTCAGCTTTTAATCAGAGAACAAGTTCGCACATGTCTGCTTCACCTGAAAAAAGAGGTGTATCGTAACGAAGCACACAATATCTCGGTATTCGAAGTGCATGGAGCAACAGAAAAGGTATGTTTTCTTCGCAAGCATCTTCTGTTGTGTTGTGCGGTAGAAATTTTTTGATCGCGTAAATGTCAAATAGTTTCAGAAATTTTTTCTGAGCGGTTCAATTGGATATGAATATTTTCGCTTTAGGTGAATGGCTCAGATCTCTGCCAACTAGGTTTGCTGTGGCTTGATAGTAAGGTTTTTGACAATTAGATGAAGTATGGTGATGGCGCATGTTTTAGATGCTCTTCATCGATGTTGAACCCTTCGTGTTCTTTGTTCTCGCAACTTTTAGTAATGGTGGTTTTCGACCGTTCTGATATTTCATTAGAGTAGGTGTCTTTTTTGAGACATTTGTCTTATCTGTAGGATGTGGTTATCGCCAATTTCCTATTTTAGCAGGTGGATTTCGTCACCAACAATCTTTCCAGTTTTTGAACTTCCCATGCTTCCAACAGCGAGGAGGAACATTTTTTAATTGACTTTAGTAAGTCCGCTTTGCAATCACTTTTTTTCACACTTTACATTATGAATTGATTAAAGGGACTTGAGTGGCGCAGTGGTAGAGATGGCGTCCAATAATACGCCTAGGACCTAAGGCGGTGCCACGGGTCTACTGTGCCTCCCGTCACTCCGACCTCGGCAAATTAGTGCCAGAATTGTCTCTGGATAATTAGCGCCATCTGATCCGCAGGGGGCTAACAATTGCCTTAGTTGATGAGCTATGAATGTCCGAAAAGTTAATGCAGTCTTTGTCGTCCACGTTGCGAAAAGTTCACTTAGTTTTATTCATTTTATGTTATATGCTCTCGCGGTTGCTTCAAATACTGAGTGGCCCTGAATAGCTATTGTCGACTCAAGGCTGTGGTGTTTATAAAAAGTATTAGCGCGCAATATTGTTTGAAGTTATCTACAACAAAGGTTGGAATTTAGATGGAAGAATTTACGTTTGGAAATTGGAGGTAATATTAATATTCCGTGACTGTGCTGTAACTAAGTTGTTCACTTCGCGAATACCGCATTCTAGATTTTGTCAGAGGAACAGGAATTCAAGAAGAACATGTACTAGAAGCGATTGCGGGCCTACGCAGTTATAAGTTGTCAAGGTTTTTCCTTATTCCTGGATCAAATTCGTGAAGCTGTGCTATTCATTTATTCCTGTTCTGTTTTAGGGAGGGCATATTTCTTACTGTTCGTAAAGGTTGTGATCTAGTAATGGAAATGGGCAAGTACATGACTGCGAAAACGGAGTTTATATTATTAGCGAAGAAGATTCTGCCGGAACAATCGTTCAAGGTAATTTTTTGAATGCAATGCAGATTTATGTAGAATTCCTTAACTTCTTATATTCAATCGATGGGCACATGCTTGTTGTGAGTTTGTTGTTGTATGAGGTGAGCCAACTAACTAACAGATAACGCAAACAGATCGGTTTATTTTCATTACGTAGTTATAAGCGGATGGAAATGCATTGTTATTCTATTGCCTGTCTCTTGTGTTTCCTCTAAGTGCCGTATGACTAAGCCCACCTAAGTAAAGTCTAACCTTGCCATATCAGCATGAAAAGGTAGGGCAGTTGGTTCCCCCTCGTTCGCGAGATTTCGCTAGAAGTCTGATCACCGCAGCTGCAGTCCTGCTTTTGTGCGCTTGACTCCAGTGTTGTTTGGTCGCTAACGTCTGTCATCCATTAGTTGTCGCAAAAATGCATAACGCGTTCGAGTCATCTATTTTTCGACATTTGGGCGTAGACAACAGCGCGTTTTCGTCAGATGGAGCTTCGGATTCGTGGGTTTCTACTGCTTATGTGGTGTGAAGTCCTCCTCTCTTCGTTCTCTCCGTAGCACGTGAAAAGGTTGATTGGTATTCCATATTGCTTATGCGGCATTCCAAAATATGTATTACGGCATTAAGGCTCTGACTAGTGAAAAATATGAATACAGTGGTGCTTTGCTCTTTCCTCTTCACTACATTTCGATGAACTTGTAAGCTCCGCAAGCCGCCTTTCTACAAGCGCTGTAGAAACGCCCAGCATTAACCTGGCTAGTGTATAATGTTACAAAAGTGATTCCATCACAAATTCGAGGATGATGCCTCCGGCCATCGGTTTGCACTCCTATGTTGACTCAGTCAAGTTTTCATGTGACGTTTCCTAGAATCCCTTTGAAAAATTTGGACAGGATGTTATCGCTATATGAAATCCTCTGTTTGGGAAAATGCTGGTGTCTTTAAGGAAAAGGTAACTTTCAGCTGTTAAGGTAAGACTTTGAGAAAGATCTTTATCGTCGTTGCTTAGGAAGGCTTCCAAGATCTTGTTCATGTAAACGAAGTCTAAAGTTTTTTCAAGTCATTGAAAATGAGAAAAAAAACCCCCATAGAATCGTGTGATATTTCATTGAGCTTCGCTGTAATGTTGGTGTAATTCATGGGCAGAACCTGTCCAGTGACTATGCTTGCTTGTGTGGCTACCCTTTCATGCAGTGTCCTGTCAATTCAGTTGAGCATGATCAGAGGACAGGGATTTGTCTACGACAGGCACTAATAAGATTCGGCGATTGTTACCAATGTTTCCTAGATTGTAAGATGTAGTCGCCTGTATTATGTTGATCTCCCGTTCTCTGCAACGAGATCGTGCTGATTTTCTATTCATAAAGAATCTTTCAAGCAGGTAAGGTGTGAAAGCGCGTGCCATTGTGCTGATGGGGACTGGCAGTGAGTATTTCCAATCTTGTGGTCTAGTTCTGTGCGGATCAGTTGATGTGCAGGGTGTCGCTGACGAGTTTCCACTTGCATTACCGCTATACCAGCTTCATTTTTTGGAGCTCACCAAATTATATATGGAACTCTAGACCTCCTTTTCGTCATACTTTTATTTGGGGAGTAAGCAACAAAAATTGTCAAGGCCGATTGTGGTATACATTTTACCACCCGTATGAAAAGAATAAAAAAACGATGAAGCTCTCAGCGTTGATCAATGCCCTAGGGATGCGTCATGCACTTTACTTCATTAAGCATCGTTTGGAGGTGATTGAATGCATATCTGGCCTTTACAATGACTCGCGGTGGCCTGCCGATGTATCGAGCCAGTGTTGCTATCTTCCCAGACAACTGTAGTACCACTTTGTCGACCCCGGAGAGATGAAAGGCTTGGTGAGCCTTGGGCGCGTTCGTCGATCCCATGTGTGGTACAGCGCGCCTCAGACCACTGCGCTACACGCGCCTTACGTAGCATCTGTGTACGATGAAGATGCTCGTAGACCACGTAGATTCGATGTTATCAACACAATAATAACTGCACTGAAGGGCACCTCTGGCCAAATAGAATAAGAAACAAATATATATATATATATATATATATATATATATATATATATATCCTTAAGACGGTTCGGCAGTCCTGTCTTTGAATCTTCCAGATCCGATGTTTTCGAGAACTTTTCCGAAAATTGTGGAATGTCGAGGATATAAAAGTAGCAGTTCGTTGGAAATCGGCACTGTCCCGAACATGTCGACTTTTTTCGAGAAGTTAACCATTTCAATGCATTTCTGTGATAGCCTGTGGGCAAAGGTGAAGGACAGTTATCTGGAAATATTGAACATTTTATGTGAATAGGATGCGAAAAGCATTTTTTTGCAGCAGAACAGGCTTTTACGCGGTAGTTGGCAGTTTACAGGTTCAACCTTGTCTTATCCTGTCAGAAATCCACGTTGGATATTTCGTGGCAACTTCAACAGGTGGGAAATGAGCACGGATTAAGAGACGAAATATTCTGCTTTGTTCCCAAAACCTTGCTACGATTAGCTTTGTTCTGTTCAAATCAAATTTTTCAGAGGCAGTAATGACATCTCAGAATTCGGAATCTCAGAATTGTTCATCGTTCACGGAACCCTTTTCTCCTTGTATCCAGGCGGAATATGTTCGCGTGAGTGTGCAAGGTTTGAGCTTGAAGTAGTATTTATATTGTTTGAAATGAGCTCCATCGTTTAGACCACTGGAGATTCTCTTGGAATTGTTAATCTCACGCCAGCTGCTCTCCAGTGCCTTGCAGACAAGGTATTTCCAACATGCTTCCGTTTTTCTGGCCCGTATTTTCATTTCTTTTGTTCCGAAACTTCCTTATCACTAACATAGCCTCGCATAGGTTCGGAAGCTGCTGCTATACTTACTGTTTAGAAGATTTATACTCGTTTATACGTTTGTAGTTATTTGTGTTTTGAAGTTGACGGAACTTTTTAACTCGCTGCTCGAAGGCAGCGCGTAAATTATCCATTCATGGTCGACGAAGAACAGTACTGGTTGGTGATGTACAGAACGCTCTACGTATGATTCGCATTCCGGTAATTCCTTCAGTTTGTTTACATGGGTAAAGGTGATTTGCTTGTTCTCATTTTTAGGTTCCTATAGGATTTATGGTCGTACCGCAACCCTCCATGCTACAATTGAATATGCCAGCTGGAGAGCAACTCTACATCGGGGATAATGTGGATCTCAATGTGCCCTTACGTGCACGGCCTTCCCAAACCAGAACTCCCAGCGAGCGTCGTATTCGTGGTACAAGTGTTTTTACATTTTCTTTTGTTATACATCTCATTTTTTTACTCTCAGATCTTTCCTTTTACTTGGAACTGTGACTAAATACTCTGGATTGCTTCTTTGAGGTCAGATTAAAGTCTCACTGCTTGTACTATTCTAGTCAACCTACCTACAATCCGGACTATGTTATGAGTTGGTTGTGCATTCTTACGCAATTTTTTTTTAGTTCAGTGGCTACGGGAAGAAAATGATGGATACCCACAACCACTGAAGAAGATGAGGATGACGTTGAGAGGAAACGAAGTCGCCTCTTCTCGTCTTCCTGCTGCACTAAGAAAAAAGGTCATAAAATCACATTTTCTTAATTACTCCCACTTTTTCCACTACGACGAAATGAGAGAGAAATGGCTAGTAGTGCAGTAAGCCGTTGTTGTGAAGGTAACGTGAAAATTTAAAGAAGCAAGAAGTAAAATGCGCGATCTGACGGCGATTTTGATCACGCATGTTTATGTGTGTTAAATTTTGTTGACTAAGGACCTTACTACCTCCTGAAATCGTTTCACCATCTCTTTCATATGGTTTGGCCGCACAGAGATTGCCAAGAAAGGAACGCATTTTGGTTAATCCATTGCTTCCGGATCCCTTGTCAGTGGTGAGTTTCATTAAAAAATTGGCTTGTTGTTTCAGTGTAGTCGTTTTATTTATAAGTATCCAAAATTTACTTAATTTGTTTCTACAGTGCATTTCTAATTTAGGAGGAACAGAGATACCTTAAGGAAGTTGTTGAAGCTTGTGTTGGTGAGGATTGTGGAAAGCGTCGAAGAGCTCTTCAGTCTCTCGAGCGAAATGCAGCACTTCAAGTGCTTCTTCCACGGCTGTCGCGCTTGTTTCATACATCTGTTCGTTGTAACTGGGTGGAGACTAAGAAGCTAACCCATGAATCAGTTCCATTTTCATTCCGGTTACAGCGTGTGTCAATTTTCATTCAGGGATTTTGGATAGAAGATGTGTTTGACAATCGTTTTTTATGTGAATGTGTTCAGTTTCAGGTTCGTTGGAATATCGTCCTTCGTTCTCTCTCCATGTTGATTTACGTTGTACGAATGATGAAAGCGGTTGCCTTTAATGCATCAGTGAAGCTAGATGGGGTGGTAAGTGACACTCAACTCATTCCTATTTGCAACTTAGTCCTTCAACGCCTCTCCTGTCAACAATTATATGCTTTGCTCTTTTTTCTCGGTACACAGTTAGTTTTATAGCTTCATGAATTTTTGCCATCGCTGATGAGTTGCATGGTATCCAGAATTTTATGCCATCAACCAGAAACGGAGGATCACTGGTTACTGCGTGATATTGCTGCCAGCACTCTGATCAAGGTCTTAGAGTATGTGACACCACAGCTCGGATTTTCTTTAATAATAGGAGTGTTGCATTACGGAAGGTGTTTTCACTGACTTAAAGTCATTCATTACAAGCAGACAAATGGTGTCTTTATCCAAATTTCAGTTTCTAGTACTTTAGAGATCACGGCACAGAAAATATTCGTCGTCGTTCGTTTCTGTTTGTGAAGAAAGTTTTTTATGACTCATCATCAAGTTATCCTATGATCTATGGAACAATTGCGACTCTACTAGAGCTTGCTACACCGGACGAAGTAAGCTGAACATTTCTCTCCATTGCTTTTCATAATCGCAATACAAAACAGTTTCTAAATCTAATGATGCATTTATTTATACGACCCTATAAACTAATCTTTTTGAGCCGATGCGAGGTTGGTATAGGTCTTTGTCGTCGTTGTTGTTGTTGCCGTTGCTGCTGTTGTTTTTTCGTCGATGGGTGATGTTTCGGCGATTTCGCCTTCCTCAGAGCCTAGACGTATTTAATGTAATAGTAGTCTTATATTCGGTGAAATATTTATAGTATTAATGAAGGCAAAAGTTTCGTATAAACTCCGTATTGTTCAAAAAAGCTTCACACCGTGCTGTTACGAGTGGGACTGCCTGCTGCTATTCACGTGGGACTAGCCAGCCCACCCAGGGTCAAAATATCATTTTGGAAAAAAAGAAGCCAGGTCACGTGTGATAAGAGGCATTCACCTTTTCGGTTCATATTTGAGTTTTTGAAATTTATCCAAAGCGTCTTGAGAGTTTTGCGCGTTGATGTTTTTTGATTCTTGCGCTAAGATCCGGACAATCACTTCAAAATCATCGCCATTGTGCTTTTGCGCCCTAAATGCGCCTAGAGGAGTGCTTTGACGAATATTAACTTCCCCCATCTAGGTGTTCTTTTATGCGGACATAAGGCGGTCTTCCCGTTTCCGCAGTATATTCCTTACCGCATGGCTTACATGAAATCAAGTATATTGTACCAGAGCTCATGCAATCGCCGTCTGTCTCGTTACGACAAATCATACAGTTTTCTGAGCTGCAGAAACGATAGTAGAGGCGGTTGCGAACTTACTGACAGCGAAGGGTATTGGGTGGGAGTTCAACAATCGCTAAATAATTTTCAAGAGCGCTTTTTTCTCAAACACCTCTTAACGGCGTAACTTATTTCATTTGATATGAAGGGCGGGTTAAAAGGGATCTTACCTACGCTCGAAACATTATTTTGGGGAACAACCCCCACTCTTTTGTCCGATCCGACTGGCTTCTGCTTCGTAGCTATTTGAAACGGCTATTTTTCTTATCAGGTTTAGCGATTCCTTCCTTTCCTGTTCTCCTCTTCACACTTTTCCAGCCGTTCGGTACATGTTCTTGATGAATGCTTTTTTTCATTTATGAAGGATGAGAGGAGAAGTACTGAACTAGTATATTTTTTATTACTTGGCTTATGTGTGTATATAAATGATGCAGTTACATTTAATCTCTTTCCGTCAAGTCGCTGTTTCCCTTGTGGGCAGATGGAAGGTTGTTATTACAACACTTACTTCACAGTAGCTAACGCTTCTACGGAATCCTCGTTCTTTAGAGGTCGAAAGGATAAATTAATGTACAGTCAGTGAAATCTAGTCGGTGAAATACTGTCATAAGAGCATGAGCAATTCGTGGCGTAAATTTCTTCGCCTATGAAACAGCTTCTTTTGAGCAGCTTTTTGTGTTTTCCATCTATTGATGGATGCCAACCGCATACAGTTTACATGGCTTAGAAATGTGCCTTCACAGGTCAACGAATCAGCTTGAGGTATAGGGAGAGACCGCGCGTGATCACAAGGCACTCTTCCCTGCGGTCCGTATTTCGTTCCTTGCAATTTATCTTGAATACCTGAAGAGTTTTGCGCGCTGATTTTTTTATATTCCTTTGCAAGGATGATGACATATATTTGAAAACCTTTTCCGTTGTGTCTTTGTCTTCTATGCGCCACAAGTGGAGTGCTTGTCGGACTTGAAATTCCTACACACATATTTATATAGTGGTTACTGTATGGCTTATGGTTTGGAAGGCAACCTTCCCGCCAACCTCTGGATTGATATCACCTGTATACTTGCAGTTCCGTTGATCGTCGAGTGATTCGAGCGGGCGCCAATAAATCTTCCATTTTTTTCCCGTCGCGTGCAGAGTAGCCCAGTGATTTGTACTCGCTCTAGGAACTCGTCGAGCATCATATTTTTCTTCTAGGCTCTTCGTGAAGAACTCTGACAATCGAGTCGGTGGTCTTCCTGCACTACATTTGACATCCCGAGGGACACGCATTACGTGTCCGGTCCACCTTATCTTTCGACTGTTTGGCGTACAGAACGGCATTTTTTGGTTTTTTTATCGTTGACGCAGGTCGAAGCTTCGGATCTAATCCCTTGCTTGTGTGAAACGGGATGCTCCTAGCATCATCCTTTCGACTGCGCATTCAATAACACTGAGTGATCATTCATCCAGCATAGCATAAACATTGACCATGTTCCTGATGCATACGTTAAGCAGGAGGTACTGCTGTGTGGAAAAAAGTGGGCACAGAGTCGGGTGTCCTTTGTTCTGTTCACTATATTCTCGATGCTCTTGAAAGCTCCCCAGGCCGCTCGTTTCCTTCTGCTCAGCTCTGGGCTTAAGTCGTTCATGGTATAAATTTCCCGTCCTAGATAGACATAACTGGAGCCTTCGGAGATATTCGTTTGAGCGTGAATTGGGCATACGAAAGTAATCCCATGAACATCGTTTTTGTGAGATTTAGTCGAAGACCAATCTTTCCACAGGCTTTATCAAAGTTGGAAAGCATGCGTTCCGCTTGGCTAATGTTTGGTGTAATAAGGACGATGTCACCAGCAAAGCGAAGATGGTGTAACTGCCGACCATCGATTTTCACTCCCATATTATCCCATTCCAATGTTCGCATGACGTTCTGGAGGGTGGCGGTAAATAATTTTGGCGAGATGGTATCGCCTTGTCTAACTCCTCTTTTTGACGTCAGTGGTAATATTGTCGTAGAATGGTGATATCTTGGTTATGAAATTTTTGTACAGCTCACGCAAAATTCTTTATTTACTGAGTAGGGACTCCTTGACTATCAAGGGCTGCCATAACTGCTTCTATCTCATTTATGTCAAGGGCCTTCTTTAAATCGATGAAAGTGAGACTGAGCGGTCTTTTGTACTCCAGGGATACTTCAGTGAGTCTTGTTATCGTGTGGATTTGGTCCATCGTACTAAATCCTTTTCGAAGCTTTGCTTGCTCACATGCCTGTGCTTCGTCCGGTGTTCTGTCAATCCTGTTTAGGATGACTCGAGTGAAAGATTGTAGACGACAGACAGCAAGCAGATTGGGCGATAGCTGCTGATATCGTGGAGGTCACCCTTCTTGAACATTGGCACGGTGTTGCTGTTCTTCCACTAAGTAGGGACCTTGCATTCAGAGAGTTAACGTGTGAAGAGCAGAGCCAGTGTGTTTACGAGGACTGGCGGAAGGTTTTTCAGGTGTTCTGGTCTTTTTCCCTGTCCGGACCTGGTGCTGCTTGGTTTTTCACCGACAAAATGGCATGTCGGATTTCGGAAAGAAGAACCGGTGGTACAACATATCCATACTCCTTTATTTCATATGACGGAAGGTGGACGTAGCTATCGAAGAGATCTGAGTAGTATTTGTGAATGAATTCTCCATTGCCTTTCTGGACGCTTTAACTGTTCCGTCTGGGCGACGGAGTGCAACCATCTTGGTCCTGTAATTGGCGACGCTTCGGTGGGCTTTGCGACTGCTTTTCCCAGCCTCTGCAGATTCGACCATTACTGCTGCTGTTCTCTCTTTAAAATTTTCTATCGCCTGTCTGCGTAGTTTTGCAAGTACGGACGTTAGTTCGCTTTTGCCTGTAGCTCATGCGATTCCACGCTGGCGTATCAGCTTGGGTGTATCTGGAGAAAGACGTCTCGTGGTGACTTTCGAACTCATAGCTTTCATAGCGCTAACGTGAAGATGTTGAATAAGCCGATCGTATTCTTCGTCGATGTTATCGACAAAGACATCTTCCCAACAGGCGACTAATGAATTGAATAAGTCCTAGTTTATGGTGGTTCTGGGACTTCGGTTTTCGAATTTAGCCGCTTTTTTATCCTTTCTGTGGAAAATGGAATCTTGCACGAAGGAGGCGGTGGTCTGATCTTGTGTAGAATTTTGGAACAACAGCGACATCGGTTTGGCAAAACCTTCTATTTTCTATGGTGTAGTATATTTCGTTATGGTACTCTCCATTGGGAGACTCCCACGTCCAGCGTTGAAAGTGGGGCTTCTGGAATTGTGAGTCACCATGGATTGTCTTGGTCGCTATGATAAATTCAGACAGCCGCTCACCCTGTTCGTTCCATTCTAATCCGTGGTCCCAATGTGACGTTCTTCAGAGGTTCTTCTTGGTCCACTCTTGGCGTTAAAATCTCCAATGGTGACAATGAAGAATGTGTGGACTTCTGTGTAGAACTTCTCCAAGTCCATATAGAACGCTTCGACTTCTTCTTCGTCATAGTTTGATATCGGCGCGTAAACGACGAAGATTGTCAAAGCTGGCATTGATCCACATCTTTTTTAATCGTAAACGTCCTATTCGGGTTGTTAGTTGTTCGAATGAATCAATGATCATGGACAAACTCGTGTTGACGAGAACGCCGACTCCGCCGACTCCTCTACTGTCGCATGTTCCGAGGAACAGTTCGCCTCCGGTGTCATAGACGGCGTTGAAAGGGCGGCGTCTCCCTCGTCTCGGCCAGGCCGATGACGTCGTACGTTATCCTTCTTGCTTGCATGAGCTAGTCTTCTATCGAGGACTCGGATGCGAGTGTACGTGCATTGTAGGTACAGATCGTCACAATAGTTCTTTGAAATCCAGGCAGCTTCCATTGGCCCTGAGATTTTAGCAGCCTCTCCGTACTCGTTCTACCCAACGCTGCGAAATTGGGGGGCTCTTTCGGGGTCAGGGGAATGAGGCCCGTTTTTTTAATACTATGTTTAACATTTTGATACCCACGTATAGCTTGCTGGGCTCTGAACATGGTGGCTGGGTATACTCACGGGTAGCTTGCCAGGCTCTCCCAGAGTGGACATAAATGTTCGTTGTTGGAAGGGACTCCTAACCGCCTCCCATATACTTCCCTGTCACTTGATTGCAGACTTTTGGCTGAATTGACTCGTAGAATACAATCCGCATTAACTAGAACGCACTCACACACGCATACGTGAATACGCCTAGCAAATCCAGAAAGTATGTGCCACATCGGCGCAGCAGAAACAGGGAGTCCATCCCTTGGATGCACGTGCGTTTCAGGCAAGCAAAAGTCGCTTTTGGTCCGCAATTAACCCCCTATCACCTGTGGATGCGCCACTTAGCCTCGCGACAAACTGGCTATCGGGACCCCTCATGTGAGGGAGATCCATGAGCGAGTCTCCCTTTATAAGCCTACATGGAGCAGGAGCCTATTATTAGTACTCCTCTAAGCACGCACAGGACACGAAAACACAATGTTCATAATTTTTTTTATGGCAGTTTCTCTTATGAGTCAATAACATCGAATCTTTTGAGTGATTTTCGGCGATTTTTCAAAAGCTAAAAAGTGAGTTGGTGGTGCCGAGTCGTCAACACACTTTGACTTGGTGACTCGCTTCGGAATAATTCTCTGATATGAGCGAGTTTCATTTGTTATCCTTTATGAGCAACAGAATAGTGATCTCACTATTTGGAAAGTGCAAACAAGGAATCCGTTTAAGTGGAGTAGGACTTGGTTTCTGCAATAGAATTTCGTAAAGTCAGTTGAGTGTTTACCGAATAATGTGTATGGGGCTATGTGGTAATACATCGTCGTTGTCAAGAAGGCGAAGTTGTCTCCTCTGACTCCGAGACGTTAGCCATGGAATATCAAAAATACCTGTTAAAAACATCTTGCCGGATTTTTTAACGAGGATTTCTGAGACAAAATATCGTGCGTTTGAAGAAGAACTCATTGACCGATCGGCTTACCTTACTTTTAAGGTGAAATGCCTTAAGCTTTTTCCATTTTAGCTAGTTCGTTTGCGTCTACGCTTCATGATTTTACTGGAGAGAACTCGTTCCGCTACTATAACAAGTGTCGACCGACAGGAGCGAATTGATGCCCGTAAGCTGTACACTGCTCTAACAGTAAGGTTTCCTTTTATTTATTCTCTATTCTTGGGAGCCATTATCAAAGTGACATGGTGACCTCTATTGCTAGATTTTGTTGTTTTCCCTCCTAAGGCTTTACTAATTTTACTGCGTTTGATAGGCTTAATGCGTTGGTGATCATGTGCATTTATTTCAGTGCATTTTCTCCGTCTTTCCTTCTCTCTGCAAGTTTTTGCCGCATCTTCTTTTCTTTTCTTTCATTTTTTAAATTCATTGGTTTTTCTTCATGGATCATACATCCGGGAGCTTTCGGAAGCTTTCTTCCCCACTTTGCAAATGTAATATTGTAGAAGGTTACTGCATATGAAGAGGATTCTAGGAAACCTCTGTTCTAAAGGGAATCTGAAGTTATTGTAGAACGAAGAAGAAAGCGTTGAGGAACCAAAGTAGAAATGCTTTGGCGGTGTGAAGGAATTGTGTATTATGTACCATTGTGCAATTTTTCTGTTATCCATGAGGCGTGAGGAATTTGTTTTTCCTAGCCTACCAAGTGCAGTCTTAGGTGCACGGAGGATTTAGTTCGAAGGAAGTTCTTGAGCTTGTTTTAGAAATACGAACCATCATTGCGACGTCTTATCGAAGAAGCAATACCATCGAGAAGAGGTCGCACAAGAGCACATCCATGAGATGCTATATTTGTGTAGGCTTTCTTTGAATGTATATGCGATGATTTTCTTTGACCAGTTGGTTATGTATTGGTGAACACATCTATTTTTCTTCATTGCACTTAGTTAATGGTGCCGATGTTATTAGATAGTTGCAGGATAGATCTTCTTGCTCTGTTTGTACTCTAGTGTTGAAAGAAGCTGTGAGGCTCTTATCATCTTTTATGAATTGAATCAAAATTAATAATCTGGTTCTGTCTCATTGTGAGTAAATGTTGATGAGGAAATTTAGAAATTTTAGAAGGAAAGGAAGTTAGAGGTCTCATTATCAAGTTGAGCTGAATGAGAACTAGACGATAGGTTTACACTATTGGGAGTACATTGGTCACTAAATGTTGAAGTAGGCGTGGTTGCCGTAAATGATAATGTAGAATATTTCCCAAAGGGACAAGCGAAGAATTTTTGTTATGGGGTTCAAGGTGATCCAACGGAAACTGGTCATCACTCAAAAAATTGCAGTACTTCCTTTGTAGATATTTTTCAATGAAGTTCTAGAATGGATTATTGTCCATCTATCCTCAGGTCTAATTCTCCTATACCCTATGTCCCGCTATCTAAAGCCTCGATAATTAAAAAAACGATGTGAAGACGCGCAGAATGGCATGGAATACAAGCTCAAAGACGAGGATTGAAACTGTAGGAGCACTACTTGACGAAGCAGCCGAGATGACTAATGGTGCTTCATACAGTCTTCCTGTAATGAGCGAAGTTCTGACAGAAGAAACTAGAGATAGTGCTTGAAGTGGGATTCTAAGATTTTTTTCATTTGGCATAATGTGATTGCGCTGCTCTTTTAACGTAAAAGAGCTTCATTACGCCTCCACGTCAATTCTGTGCGGTTGATCTCCACATGGAATGCTCAATAAAAGGCATGGAAAGCGGCACAAGTGCGAAGAAGCTATTTTGTTCTACATTCTATTGAAATCGACATTTCATGATCCGATGGGGTTATGGAGGTGTTTGGCTGCGTAGATGGAGTGAACTCGAGCTATCTCTAAGCTCTGAAGAAGATTAAATCGCTGAAACGTTAGCGCTTTTGTGAATAAAGAATAACGAAAGAGCCTCGCCTGTGCTCATTAAGAAGACAGCAGATTATTGAACAATGCCGAGGTTCAGGGAAAGTCAGAGTTGGTAATAATCGTGGTTGATACTAGGAATGTTGTGACTTTGAAGTTGATGAAAAAAAAGTTTTGCTTGGATTTTTTACTGTACAGTAGAGTACTTTATTTGTTTATATTGTTGAGCTTACACAAGGTTGATAAGAGATGTTCATTCGTCTAACGTTTCGACGTCTTCGTCTTTATCAGAGCCGACGATCTTTGTCGACGATCCACAGTTGTTCCTCTTCTCGATGTGGCGTCTTCGTCTCGTATCGAACCGAATATTCCTCAGTTGAGCATCTCGAATGAGGCAAACACACCCGAGACGCTCTTTTATACAGGGCGTTTATGCAGTACTTTATAGTTATCAACCAACTAAGTTACGAAACTCGTACATTTTCCGCCTTCTTCACAAACTATTCCTCAAAATTCACGTTTATTGAAGAGTGAACAAATACTTGACAAAAGCAAGGACGAATCTTGCTTTGGTTGATAAAACAGAACGTAGGAACAAGAAAAAAAGTAAGCAATATAGTTGGCATCATGGACCTGGCATTGAGAAATAGTCATTTACGAGCAGAGCTTTTTTTTACATGATCCATTTATCAGGAACTACCATGCCGAGACGAAAATGTGCTCTGAGATACTCAAACAAATTCTGTAATGCCATTACTGATTGATCTCTTCATGTTCAGGACAAGTACCTAACATCTGTGGTACTGCTGTTTTTCGGTGTTTTTCTCATGCTAAGTCTATTGGTAGCACCACTCCTCGGTTTCATTTGCTGCGTATTCTCTATTGAGAATAGTTTTAAGAAAAGAAATTGAGATAGAATATCATAGAGATGAACTAAATCAGATCGAGCCATTTTATTGGTATTACAAAAGAAAACTTTCACTCATGGTAATGGCTGGTCATCTTTGTCGACACAACCACTTTAATCACCAAGAAATCCGATCAGATACCACTAAAGTCTCCTTTCGTTGCTGCCGTGTGCCAAATATGTTCATTGTGCTCTGTCACTCGACGAATAGTAACTGCGCCACACTATCGGAACGAAACACTTTATAAAGGCCACATTTAGCTTATCAGGACTTGAAAGTTGTATATACTTAGGAGCACCTCGTTAGCGTCGCAGTACATGTCGGATTTACTTCGTGTAGGTTACTGCGAACCTCGTCTAAAGCTGATTCATATTCACTTGGCTGTAGGATCTCGGCAAACAGGTTTTAAGAATTCAAATCGTGTAACACACTCACTCATGTATGTGGTTACGCGTGCAGAAATTGCAAAACTATCGAGTAGTGGAGTCAGGAAGCCCATCTTCCGAATAGTTTGCTTTACGTGGCAAGCACGTACTTTCCATGCGGGTGCACTGTTATAAGCTTGGTTCATCAATTTCATCTTGTTTGTAGTTCACCTGCTGCTTTTTTTCTTCCTAGTTGATTCTGAGTTCTTAAACTTTTCATGCTTTTTTCTTCGATTTTACCATGATCTGCTTTTCGCTTTACTTCCATCTCGGATGCATACACAGCTCGTCACTTCATTCGTGACAGACAGGCGTTGGCGAATTGTGTACTTCCTCCATTGTGTAAGCTTATAATTGCTTTTCTTGCTATTTTAATATCATTTGCATATGTCCGAAGTGATAAGCATATAGTTACATGGGGAAGCCACAATGATGCTGAGACATTCGCAAAACGTGGACCCCAGGCCAAATTGAACGACGATTTCCCTATCCGGGGGCTAGCGCATTACACATTGTGCCACGGAAGCCCCCTGCTGTGCGTGTCTCTCAGCTAGTGTTCTATCCACCAGTGCCATCAGCAATCACCCATTAACAGGACAGAAAACTTGCTGAGAGAGACGCACAGCAAGGGCCTACGTGGCGTAGGGTGTAATGCGCGAGCCCCCTGGAAAGGGAATCGTGGTTCGGTCGGGGGCCGGGGTCCGAGTTTTGCTAATACCTCACCACCGTTGTGGTTGGTTGGGCATAATCGCCTACCGTGAAAACTGTAGTAGGCAGTAAATAAAGAAAGTAAACATTCTGATAAAAAGGTATATCCTAGATCTTAACACATCCCTTAACGATCAAATTCCTAGAGGACATTCAGTGGTAGTCAGTCAACAATGTTGCTAAAATGGTTTAGCTATGGAGGCGCTCTGAAATCATTGGTTGCATTCTGCCGTTACCATCGGTTTTTGCACGATGATACCTGCGGAGTCACACTGCCTAAAGTTGTTGAGGAATGCCTTCCATAAAAATTTTTGAATCAGACACACGAAAGGTGTCGAAGAGGCAGATAGTTCCTGTAGTCCAGTTTTCGACGAAAGCAAAGTGTTCCCAAAAGACTTGTGAATTTTTGTGATTTTTTGTATTTCAGAAATGTATTCACCTCCATCGATCACAGCCAAGCATGAAATTTTCGTCTCGAACTTCTCTTTTGGACACAGTTTTACGGACATCGACTTGGCGACCGAAGGCATGTCGATCCTGGCAATTTTTTCTCACAGTCGACATTGGTAGCACATCTTTAAGTTGCCATCAATAGCATTATATTAGGAGTAGACCTTTTAACTATGGAAAAAACAACTAACCAGGTTAAGAAGACGAAACGGCTTGAAAGATAGATGAGCTCCTCAGAGACACTTCTAGAAGCTCCAAACCATGACGGGAGTTGTCAAGTATGAACCAACTTAAGTATTCACCAAAACATCCTGAAGGAGCGGCAAAAGATGATTTCCAAAACCATTCACAGGCCTGATGACGTTTCGTGCATTTCATATTTGCAACCGTGAAAATAACGAAGAAGATTAACAAGCACCACAGATGGTGCTCCATAATTTTAGCGATATTCAAGGTGTACAGCAAATGGACAATGGTAATTGGCTTCTTTCACCGAATTTTATCAACCAATCTATCGAATGGTATGCGGTTCGTGGTATTCTTCACAACTCTGATACGTTCACATTATTGGTTTTTGATAGATCTCCGAAAGACTCTCGTAGGCCTAAGACAAAACATTAAAATCGATGGGATCGTCGTCATTATCTAGTGGCGAACAATGGGATCAGTAGTAACGACTCTATTCTACTTCACAATAAAGCGCCCACGTATGCCCCAAACCACTAAAAAGTCGATCTATGAGGGATGAAGATCTATGATCACTACATTCTCCACAACGATGATGCGGTGTTTGCAAAACTCCGACACAAGGCCAGATCGAACCACGACTACACTTTCCGGAGCTCGCGTACTACACATTGCACCACGGATGTCCTTAATTTTTGTGTCTCTCAGCTGGTTTTCTACCCAACATTCTGCATATCCTCCTGACTATGGAACATCTGTCCCCTCATTTTCTCGTAGTCATCTAGATCACTTTTATGAGAGTGAAGTTTATAAAAATCAACAACAGGTCAAAACTTTTTTAATGATTTCCTTGGAATATTCGAAATATAAATCAGAAAAATATTAACAATGTTATACCAGATTTGGAATAGGAAACACAGTACCTGTACTGATTACTCGAGGCGTCACATCGACGGCATTAAGGATCAGGAATTCGATGAGTAATGGAACCTTCTTCTCCCTTTAAAGAGGACTTGCTGGTTGGACAATAATGACGAAAAAAATCGGGATTAGCTCAAAATTTGCTAGTGCATCGTGTCGTCCGCTTTCTCCTACGATTAAGTCTGCGCCACTCCGAGTTCAAATATTCTAAAAAAAGGATAAAGCTCTCGGCGTTGATCAATAGTCCCTAAGGGATGTGTCATGCGTTCGACTTCATTAAGTATCGTTGGAGGTGATTGAATGCATATCTGGCCTTTACAATGACTCGCGGTGGCCCGCCGATGTATCGGGCCAGTGTTGCTATCCTCTCAGACAAGTCTGGTACTAATTTGCTGACGTAGGAGGGATGGAAGGCTTGGTGGGCCATTGGCACAGGGATCGAATCAACGTGTGTGTCCCATTGGCGCATCCAACCACTGCGCCACACGCGTCCTTAATATATTCCAATAAATTCGTAAAATCAAATCTCAATTGGTAAATTCGCAGCAGAGTGACTTAAATTGATAGGCCTCTACATTTTTACTCTGTCGCAATGAAAACGTGCCAGTCTTTGAGGTTCGCTCAAACTGTTTTCCGAAGATAAGTGCAAAAGAATTTATTAAAGTGTATATCCATGTACCAAATATATTCGGCCATCAGTTTGGACGAAGGAGGCCACTCTGTTGAACTGTTTCCTCGGACCGGATGAGAACAGTATGAAGTGCCTGGCAAAGGACTGCAACCTTTTCCAACTTCCTCGGGTCTCAAAATTCTCACCGCTCTTAGAGACGACGTAGGTCTTCAACTTCATGTCCTCGTTGAACTTCTAATATCTACCACTTTTGACCGACAATCGCAGAGAATATGCTTGATAAAGAACACACACAAGGATAAGAAAGTCCTATTCTTCAGAAAGCACTCTTGGATTCACATTAACACACTTTTGTACGACCACATTTTCCAGCTGCTACCGAATTCACTGTTTTAATCAAACGATTTCTTGAAGATTTAAATTCAATTTCTAGCAGTTCAAAAAACATAACAAGCTCTAGAAGCTTTCTAGAGCTTTTTATAAAGCTCTCGGCGTTGATCTATCCCTGAGGGATGCGCCATGCATTCGACTTCACTAAGTATCGTTTGGAGGTGGTTGAATGCATATCTGGCCTTTACAATGACTCGCGGTAGCCTACCGATGTATCGAGTCAGTGCTGTTATCCTCCCAGACAAGTCTGGTACCACTTGCCGACCCCAGAGGGATAGAAGGCTTGGTGGGCCATGGGCGCTGGGATGGATTCCACGTGTGTGCTGCAGGGCGCTCCGACCACTGCGCCACACGCGCCCCTAGCTGAATAAAAAAAACGTAACCGGCAATAATAACAGACCATTGAGTAAAATCCATTTAAATGTAGTGATTCAAAAGTCAAATCCTATGCTAAGCAGAAATTATTGCATCAGAGTTCGTTACATGTAAATGTGATTTTAGTCAATCATTGTGTACCGTTTTAGTAGTTTGAAAAAGCCGACTTCCTTTTAACCCCGGCATGGATAATCGTTATGTACCCTTTCAGCGATAAGCTGACACGAATCTGCATAAAAGCTTGATTTCGCTGAGGTTTCAACATCCTCGTCCTCTTCACAACAGACTTGATTCGAAGTCGATCGTGCGCTGCTATTTGTTTCCCACAGAGAGAAACAGAGCTCCAAAGAGGCATTCCAACTTTACGGTGCCTCTAGCCGAAGTAAATTTTATACCAATATTGTCTTAGCTTAAAGTTTGAAGACAGTGCTAAACTGAAAAGTGAGCCTCAGCTTAGCTGGGTTTAATACCGCTTTTTACCCTCCAAACCATTCCTCTTGACGGGTGATTACTATGACACCGTTAGGAAGAAAGGTGGATGAGAGAGGCAAAGCAAAGGCCTCTAATCGCTGCTTCGAATCTGGCTTAGAGTCCACGTTTTGCAAATATCTCACTATCACAGTGATCTGAAAATGGTTACCATTTTCTAACCGTTTGCGCTGTTATTGTAGACTTCAATCGACAGCACAGTCTTCAAATCGATATCAGCAAAGTAAACCAAAAAGTCAAACCGTCTATCTTATTAGATTACAAACCGACTGTTGGCACTAATAAGAAATGACAGGTCCCTTACTGAACTGCAGTCTGGGTTATACCTCCCGTCAACACGCCTCGGATGGTTGTTCACAAGAAAAGTCAAAAAATTCGCTGCTGTTATGAGACTAACGAAGTGAGAACTCGTGGATAAATGGGACGAATGTTGGACATGACGACAAGTCAATATCACACCCATCCAACATTCCGAAACGGGTGATAAGGAGGCACTTAAATGGGACAAATTCTGGTCACAAGAATCTGCTGAAACAGAGGAATTTTCAAACTCCGAAGAAGAAGGAGGAGTGCTGGTGGATCAGAACGTTCGAACTTCAACGAAACCATTGAAAGACGAACGGACGGATAAGTTCGCCCCACTTTGAGGGAATTATCAATATCAATGCATAATAACAAGGCAGTGGTACTAAACAGCCTGGTAAGGTGTGAAAATCCTTACAAAACAACGAAGATTTGCTCGATATTTATAACGGCAAATTCGAAAAACCATCTCGCCCAAATATTTTGAAGGAAATCATTGAAGAGAAGACTCCACAAGATTTTCGCGTTCACAATATTTCTCATCGAGCAGTTTTTACACCTAATAAAAACACCATTAAAGTCAGAATAGTCTAGGACACATCAGCACACTACAAAAAGATGCTTATCACTGAACGATGTCTTAGATAATAAACCAGTTATTCTTCGCAAAATGAACAAATTCTCCGTCTGTTTAGAATCGGCCTAATCGCGATCACTTCAGACGGAGAAAAGGCTTTCTTGCAAGTTCAGCTTCATGATGACGACCTCTTTGTCAAGCGCTGCCTGTGGTTACATGATCACAAGTCACCATCTTCCCTAGGCAACATTAAAATCCTTCGATTCACCCGAGTAAGCTCCGATTCCTAACATCAGCATTTCTGCTAAAAGGAACAACTTATTTCCATTAACCAGTGCAAGTCAGACTCTAAACTGGTGACAGAGGCCAAGGACAGCCTATATCTCTACAACCTTATTTTAACTGTTGACAACTTGGAAAAGTCAGTGCATGTCTGCTCACGTAAAAATATCCAGTGACATTAATAAGAATACTTGCAAATTCATTTCGAATAGCCCTGAGCCCTCATAACGAAAGCAGCCGTAGAACAAATCGGATGGCATCCTACCAAAAGGGCTTGGAATTCCATGGATACGTATTCCTGCTGCTCAGAGGCATTTCAGAAATATACCACCGAATCACGAAAAGGGCAGTCGCTAGCGCACCAGTTTATTTATATGACCCCGTTCTTATTATCTTCTCTCCATAAGTCAAAAAGTACTCCTAGGCATACTATGGAAAGACAAGACAAGTACGACGGTGATTTACTCTGCCAGAATCTACAGAGAACAGTGGGCCAGTACATATATAAAATAGAAGTTTCTACGAAAATTCTACTACGCTGGCACAGAGAGTACCGACTACATTCCAGCAGCCATTGCTGACGCCACCACCGAGGCTATTGCCACTTGCATCTACCTACGCTCAGAGTTTCTAGAATCGACTATCTACGCACCTCAGCATTGGATTAGAAATGTACCGTTTTCTCTTTCGGCAATCACGAGGTTGCTATACATCATCCATTTTCTTCCCTATAGAAGAACGTGCACCAAAACAGTAGCTGACGTTTCGGCAATATTCCATTTTTTCAGAGCTCTTTTTTTTGACGTGTCTTTACTGAGAAAGAAAAGAACAGCTGATTATAGTCGCACATGGTTTATGACTGCACCATTCCATATCAGAAATTGATGGGAAGATACCGAGAGGTACATACCGAAGACCCATATGCGGCTATAGTCAGCACCTTTTCTCTTCCTCAGTGGAATACACGTAAAAAACGTCTGCGAAGAAGGGAATACCGCCGAAACGTCAGCTACTGTTGTGTTGTATGTGTCTTTGTATGGAAGCAAAAGGATGCTCTACGCGCGTCCTAGATTCAGACGTAAGGAATGTTAAGACCGAACATTGCGAGAGCACTATCTGCGTATGCGAGGTAGATTTTTATCATTGCCTCGTTTTCTTGTTCAGCAGTCGCGACATTGTTACAGAGCATACATTTACTTCCGTAGAAAAGTACAATACAATACAACAGTAGCTGTCATTTCGGCAGTATCGCCTTCTTCAGAGCGTAGAAGTGTATACTGATATACAATTTACTAGGCCAAACGCTTCAATAACACTTACGAGAAGACGAAAAACTCTATGGTAATTACATGGTCAACAGCTTCTCGAAAAACTCACCGCTTTTTTACGTGCCTTCCCATGAGGAAGATTAGAACAGCTGATTATAGTCGATATGGTTGATGGCCATTGGAAGTCACAAAAAAGCGGCTGTAAAGAAGGCGATACTGCAGAAACGTCAGCTACTGCTATATTGTGTTGTGTTTTTCTATGGACGTAAATCTATGCTGTTTAACAACCTCGCGATTGCTGAACAGGAAAACGACGCATTCATATTTCAATGCCGACGTTAATAGAAAGTCAGAAAGTCGATTCTGAGAATCATCTATACATTTGTAGTAGAGCAGCGGCCGGAGATCGATAAGGGAGTTCCTATTTTAGACATGAACGCCATGGCGAGAGTTGGCGGCAACCGCTGTCCCATTGCCAGCGCTATAATTTGCACGTAATAATTTTAACTTCTTATTTACTGCCTACTCTTTTTAATGGCACAGTATATTGCGAAATATAACTTCAATGATGCTGAGATATTTGTAAAACTCCGGTTCGCAGGTGTCTGCGGTGGGTAGCCGCAAACTCATTGAAGTCATATGGCGCGTAATAATTCCCAGACTATCCGAAAATCGAGCAGTTTAGGCACTCTTTTAAGAAAACCATAAGCTTCTGAATAGACAAGCCATGCATATGTATCCCGTTTTGCAAATATCCAAGGCTGCTGCCATAAATGTTGCGTTTTTCTTCGCAAAAGCCATCCGAGTGCCAGATATTCATCCCACATGAAGCACATGAAACAGAAAAACAAAAAAGTGCTGAGAGGATAAAGTAATCTGAACAGCATGTTGCAATAGACAAAGCAGCTAAAACTGCTGTAAATGACATCAGCTTTGGAAAACGTAGGTGCAATATTTGGTTGAAATCTTTGATCGATAAAGCTTAAACGAGAATTCAAAAGATTTGAATGCAACGAAAACCTTCGCAAATTTCTCACAACGCTCCTCAGTTGTTGTCCTTCCATCATCAGCAATTAACAAACGCTCATTCACCACCAAGATGTCATCCATTGTGGACTTAGGGTTAACGGTTAGTTGACACCGGAAAAGATGAAGGCTTTGAAAGAGCAAAATCAAGCGTACTGCTCACAAACAAGCAAGTAAACTTGAGATGGATACCGGATTCAAACTTTGTGTGCTCATCCTCAAGAAATAAAATACCAACACTAGAACAACAAATCATCTGTATAAATAGTACTTAGAAACTAATATAATTCACAACAGGGAGATTGTGACGAAAGAAATAGGAAACTTAGGAAAAAAGACCTTTCTTTTGTTTAGTTTACCACTTTTTAGGGCCTTCGGCAATGAATTAGTCGATCAGCCATGGTGTTAAATCACTGGAGAGAGAATCTTTATTACATATGTGTCCCATCTTCCCGACCAACCGGTGATTTCTCAATAATTTTTTATTTCCTTTAAGCCATATTCCGATGAAAGTCATCTAAAGTATGATCTATGTGCTCAAGCCGACTTGTCGAACATTCGATCCATAGGGTGCTTAATGGGGAGCTAACGAAGAGAAACAACGATTAGATCAAAATCATCAATGATGGTAACAATGACATGGGACACGTCGAATGGAGCGGATATTCAGCATATGTCATATCCCCTCGTACGTGCGTAACATGTAGTGCATGCGGTACGTTATACATTGAAAGTTTTGCTTCAGTACATGGGTGCTTGTCTGGATATAAATATAAGATGTAGAAATGCAAGAAGGCACATTAATCTTTTTTTTTGGAAAATCTTTGGCAAAAGAAGCACCACTACGCTGCATCATCTACGTTCCTTTCACGTTTAGTTCCTTGTTCTAATATTGGACCGAACAGTCGAAGATGTAGAATGAGAGTTTCTGCTTTTCCAACCAGCGCAAACTCGAAGGAAAATTCCAACGCACAATTCCAATTGCGACTTGGCTGGCAGATAGCCATGTCTAATGGCTACGAAATAGTCACCACATGAGATAAGTTTGGAAGGAGAGCGGCGCGCCGAAACGAAACACTAGGCCAAGTGGAAGTCCCATTTATGCTGTCCTGAATTAGTGATGAAGTAAGTGTAGCTATTAAACGATGCTTAAAAAGGGCAGGTCTAGAAGATTCGGTAGCGATAGTTGAAATATCATCGGATACTCTACGTTGTCAGTTAGTTCGTAACCGCCTGTATGACCGTCTATGTGCTTTTTTCTCTAATAAAACCTAAGTGGTCTTCTCCTGCCCGTCTCTTTGAATGAACAGAAATAATGGCTACTGATTGCTTCATTTTGCGCTAACCACAACAGTTCGACGTGAAATTGTGTTTGAAAAGGAGATCCTATGTCATAATAAAGTTGTACGTTATACGAGGACTTACTGAATTATTGGTGAAAAATGTCGATTTCTGATCAAACAATGATTTTTCAGCTTATGAAAGAAGTCTAAAACGACTCGAAACCTTGTATAACATCCACAAGATGTTCGATTATCGATTACTGTAGAGTTTCAACGGCGTTCCTTTTCAAATATCGGTTCCCATGAACTCCCATTTTTTCTTAAGTACAAAGTAGCTCCATAAACACATATAGTGCCATTCAGCTCTTTTAACAGTTTGCAGGTATGTTGGAACAGCGCAGTGCAGCCGCCTTCATTAGTTTATTGTAATCGGGGATGACGTCAAGTTTGAACTCTTAGGCGGAATAGTTCCCTGAGGAATTGTAAGTGTAGGTATAAAAACGAAGCATCCGGATCGAATGTTTCTAGTTTTTTGTGGCTTGTCTTTGCATTTGAAAAAAGTGCAAGATGAAACAAAACAAAGCAACAGAAGAACAGCAAATGAGAAGAACACCTGGAAGTCATTGTACCTTATGTATGGTCGCAGCACACTCAAAGCGCAGTGGGGAGACTGCTAATGGGAGCTTTAAAAACATTATTTAAAGTGTCTTATTAGTTACAAAACATCGCCCATTCTAGTTATGCTTTGATGTCTAGACTGTAGACGAAGTCCTGCTTCTTCATTTGCTTTTTAATGGGAAGGAGAAAAATTAAAGCATAGTGGAAAAAAAGTGCTTATCCCCATTTTGTGAAGATCTATACATTTTAATCGTTCTCGTTCCAAACAATAATGTTCCCCTACGAAATGAAATGTGTGATTCAGGCAAGCGGAAATTATGCTCGCCATACCATACGCATTGATATCAAGGTGCACCTTCGTGGGTATGTTAAGCACTTATGGCTTCCAAATACGCTTGCGTTTGGTATTGATTCAAAAATGTGCATAACTTTCCACGAGAGTGAGAGTATGACTTCGTTCGTGGGCGAGAAAAGTGCGATTCGAATCCCTGCGCTTCATCCTTGTTCGTTGTTCAAATTTTTTTTGGTTGTTGGAGGACGCGAATTTGATTTCCAGTTCATCCGTCCCCATATCGATAACGACAAAAAGTCTGTGACATGACAGTTGAGAACGCAGCTCACTTTTGCTTTCCACACCGCATATGAATTAAGGCTTCTGCTGGGTGAGCTCTCAATTTATCTTCCCAGACAGGTCTGGTGTATTCTACCGATTTCGTAGGGACCGAGAGCTTACTTTGTCGGTAGCGGTGGAACGAGTCAGAGACCGTGTCTTTTGCAGGCGCCGTAACCATTGAGCAACACCCTCCGTTGTCTATATCAGATATAATTCTCAGAAAATGACTTATACGACCAGTTCAAACAATATGATCGGAAAAAAATAAACTTAATCCTTAAAACCGACTCCCACTTAACCTCGGCGTGGATAACCAATCTATATTCTTTCATGGATAAGCTAATACGAAATTGATTACAAACTTCACTCGGCTGAAGCTTGGCGCTTTCTTCTTCTTCAGAGCCGGATTCGTACGATACGATTATGCTTAGCCATTAACCTCTTTTTTGATCGCATCAAGTCAAATCGAGTGGAGCATCGCATGACTTTAATAACCTCACTAGACAGTGTGCTCATGCACAGGATTGCTGTTAAGTGATTGATTGTCGACTGATATTACCTTGATTAGCAGCGCAAACGAGTAGAAAGTGGCAACCATTTTCAGATCACTGTGATAGTGAGATACTTGTAAAACGTGGACCCCATGCCAGATTCGAAGCCGCGATTAGAGGCCTTTGCTTTGCCTCCTCTCATCCAGCTTTGTTTCTAACGTTGTCATAGAAATCACCCGTCAAGAGGAATGGTTTGGAGGGTAAAAAGCGGTATTAAACCCAGCTAAGCTGAGGCTGTCTTTTCAGATCAGCACTTTCTTCAAATTTTAAGCTAAAACGATGTTGGTATAATATTAACTTCGGCTAGAGGCACCGTAAAGTTGGAATGTCTCGTTGGAGCTTTGCTTATCCTTGTGGGAAACGAATAGCAGCGCACAATCGACTTCGAATCAAACCTGCTGTGAAGAGGGCGAGGATGTTGAAACCTCAGCGAAATCAAACTTTTATGCAGATTCGCGTTAGTTTATCACTGTGTATACCGATTAGTCATGCTAAGGTTAAAAAGTCCATTTTTTCAAACCACTAAAACTTTCCGTAGTGATTGACTAAAGGCACATTCACATCTATCGAACTCTCATGCAGTGATTCCTATTAAGCACAGAATTCGAATTTTTTAATCACTAAACTTTAATGGATTTAAGTCCACGGTCTGCTATTATTGTCGGTGAAAGGTGAGAGATTGGATTCAAATCTTCAAGAAATCGTTTGATTAAGACAGTGAATTCAGTATTGGCTGAACAATAGGAACAATCAGAAGTGTATTAATGTGAATCCAAGACTGCTTTCTGACAAATAGGACTTTCTTACTTTTGTAAGTGTCTCTTTTACCAAGGGATATACTCTGTGATTATCGGTCACAAGCGATAGATATTAGAAGTTGCACGAGGACATGAAGATGAAGACCTAGCGTCGTCTCTAAGAGCGGTGAGAATTTTGAGACCCTGAGGAAGTTACGAAAGATTGCAGTCCTTTGCCAAGCATTTGTACTATTCTCATCCGGTCCGAAGAAACAATTCAACAGAGTGGCCTCCTTCGCTAAAGTGATGCGCGAATATATTTGGTACATGGGCATACACTTTATTGGTTTGTTTTGAACTTATTTTCGGAAAACAGTTTGAGCGAACCTCAAAGACTGGCACGTTTTCATTGCGACAGAGTAAAAAATGTAGAGGCCTATCAATTTAAGTCACTCTGCTGCGAATTTACCAATTGAGATTTGATTTTACGAATTTATTGGAATATATTAAGGACGCGTGTGGCGCAGTGGTTGGATGCGCCAATGGGACACACACGTTGATTCGATCCCTGTGCCAATGGCCCACCAAGCCTTCCATCCCTCCTACGTCAGCAAATTAGTACCAGACTTGTCTGAGAGGATAGCAACACTGGCCCGATACATCGGCGGGCCACCGCGAGTCATTGTAAAGGCCAGATATGCATTCAATCACCTCCAACGATACTTAATGAAGTCGAACGCATGACACATCCCTTAGGGACTATTGATCAACGCCGAGAGCTTTATCCTTTTTTTTAGAATATTTGAACTCGGAGTGGCGCAGACTTAATCGTAGGAGAAAGCGGACGACACGATGCACTAGCAAATTTTGAGCTAATCCCGATTTTTTTCGTCATTATTGTCCAACCAGCAAGTCCTCTTTAAAGGGAGAAGAAGGTTCCATTACTCATCGAATTCCTGATCCTTAATGCCGTCGATGTGACGCCTCGAGTAATCAGTACAGGTACTGTGTTTCCTATTCCAAATCTGGTATAACATTGTTAATATTTTCTGATTTATATTTCGAATATTCCAAGGAAATCATTAAAAAAGTTTTGACCTGTTGTTGATTTTTTATAAACTTCACTCTCATAAAAGTGATCTAGATGACTACGAGAAAATGAGGGGACAGATGTTCCATAGTCAGGAGGATATGCAGAATGTTGGGTAGAAAACCAGCTGAGAGACACAAAAATTAAGGACATCCGTGGTGCAATGTGTAGTACGCGAGCTCCGGAAAGTGTAGTCGTGGTTCGATCTGGCCTTGTTTCGGAGTTTTGCAAACACCGCATCATCGTTGTGGAGAATGTAGTGATCATAGATCTTCATCCCTCATAGATCGACTTTTTAGTGGTTTGGGGGCATACGTGGGCGCTTTATTGTGAAGTAGAATAGAGTCGTTACTACTGATCCCATTGTTCGCCACTAGATAATGACGACGATCCCATCGATTTTAATGTTTTGTCTTAGGCCTACGAGAGTCTTTCGGAGATCTATCAAAAACCAATAATGTGAACGTATCAGAGTTGTGAAGAATACCACGAACCGCATACCATTCGATAGATTGGTTGATAAAATTCGGTGAAAGAAGCCAATTACCATTGTCCATTTGCTGTACACCTTGAATATCGCTAAATTATGGAGCACCATCTGTGGTGCTTGTTAATCTTCTTCGTTATTTTCACGGTTGCAAATATGAAATGCACGAAACGTCATCAGGCCTGTGAATGGTTTTGGAAATCATCTTTTGCCGCTCCTTCAGGATGTTTTGGTGAATACTTAAGTTGGTTCATACTTGACAACTCCGTCATGGTTTGGAGCTTCTAGAAGTGTCTCTGAGGAGCTCATCTATCTTTCAAGCCGTTTCGTCTTCTTAACCTGGTTAGTTGTTTTTTTCCATAGTTAAAAGGTCTACTCCTAATATAATGCTATTGATGGCAACTTAAAGATGTGCTACCAATGTCGACTGTGAGAAAAAATTGCCAGGATCGACATGCCTTCGGTCGCCAAGTCGATGTCCGTAAAACTGTGTCCAAAAGAGAAGTTCGAGACGAAAATTTCATGCTTGGCTGTGATCGATGGAGGTGAATACATTTCTGAAATACAAAAATCACAAAAATTCACAAGTCTTTTGGGGAACACTTTGCTTTCGTCGAAAACTGGACTACAGGAACTATCTGCCTCTTCGACACCTTTCGTGTGTCTGATTCAAAATTTTTATGGAAGGCATTCCTCAACAACTTTAGGCAGTGTGACTCGCAGGTATCATCGTGCAAAAACCGATGGTAACGGCAGAATGCAACCAATGATTTCAGAGCGCCTCCATAGCTAAACCATTTTAGCAACATTGTTGACTGACTACCACTGAATGTCCTCTAGGAATTTGATCGTTAAGGGATGTGTTAAGATCTAGGATATACCTTTTTATCAGAATGTTTACTTTCTTTATTTACTGCCTACTACAGTTTTCACGGTAGGCGATTATGCCCAACCAACCACAACGGTGGTGAGGTATTAGCAAAACTCGGACCCCGGCCCCCGACCGAACCACGATTCCCTTTCCAGGGGGCTCGCGCATTACACCCTACGCCACGTAGGCCCTTGCTGTGCGTCTCTCTCAGCAAGTTTTCTGTCCTGTTAATGGGTGATTGCTGATGGCACTGGTGGATAGAACACTAGCTGAGAGACACGCACAGCAGGGGGCTTCCGTGGCACAATGTGTAATGCGCTAGCCCCCGGATAGGGAAATCGTCGTTCAATTTGGCCTGGGGTCCACGTTTTGCGAATGTCTCAGCATCATTGTGGCTTCCCCATGTAACTATATGCTTATCACTTCGGACATATGCAAATGATATTAAAAATAGCAAGAAAAGCAATTATAAGCTTACACAATGGAGGAAGTACACAATTCGCCAACGCCTGTCTGTCACGAATGAAGTGACGAGCTGTGTATGCATCCGAGATGGAAGTAAAGCGAAAAAGCAGATCATGGTAAAATCGAAGAAAAAGCATGAAAAGTTTAAGAACTCAGAATCAACTAGGAAGAAAAAAGCAGCAGGTGAACTACAAACAAGATGAAATTGATGAACCAAGCTTATAACAGTGCACCCGCATGGAAAGTACGTGCTTGCCACGTAAAGCAAACTATTCGGAAGATGGGCTTCCTGACTCCACTACTCGATAGTTTTGCAATTTCTGCACGCGTAACCACATACATGAGTGAGTGTGTTACACGATTTGAATTCTTAAAACCCTGTTTGCCGAGATCCTACAGCCAAGTGAATATGAATCAGCTTTAGACGAGGTTCGCAGTAACCTACACGAAGTAAATCCGACATGTACTGCGACGCTAACGAGGTGCTCCTAAGTATATACAACTTTCAAGTCCTGATAAGCTAAATGTGGCCTTTATAAAGTGTTTCGTTCCGATAGTGTGGCGCAGTTACTATTCGTCGAGTGACAGAGCACAATGAACATATTTGGCACACGGCAGCAACGAAAGGAGACTTTAGTGGTATCTGATCGGATTTCTTGGTGATTAAAGTGGTTGTGTCGACAAAAGATGACCAGCCATTACCATGAGTGAAAGTTTTCTTTGTAATACCAATAAAATGGCTCGATCTGATTTAGTTCATCTCTATGATATTCTATCTCAATTTCTTTCTTAAAACTATTCTCAATAGAGAATACGCAGCAAATGAAACCGAGGAGTGGTGCTACCAATAGACTTAGCATGAGAAAAACACTGAAAAACAGCAGTACCACAGATGTTAGGTACTTGTCCTGAACATGAAGAGATCAATCAGTAATGGCATTACAGAATTTGTTTGAGTATCTCGGAGCACATTTTCGTCTCGGCATGGTAGTTCCTGATAAATGGATCATGTAAAAAAAGCTCTGCTCGTAAATGACTATTTCTCAATGCCAGGTCCATGATGCCAACTATATTGCTTACTTTTTTCTTGTTCCTACGTTCTGTTTTATCAACCAAAGCAAGATTCGTCCTTGCTTTTGTCAAGTATTTGTTCACTCTTCAATAAACGTGAATTTTGAGGAATAGTTTGTGAAGAAGGCGGAAAATGTACGAGTTTCGTAACTTAGTTGGTTGATAACTATAAAGTACTGCATAAACGCCCTGTATAAAAGAGCGTCTCGGGTGTGTTTGCCTCATTCGAGATGCTCAACTGAGGAATATTCGGTTCGATACGAGACGAAGACGCCACATCGAGAAGAGGAACAACTGTGGATCGTCGACAAAGATCGTCGGCTCTGATAAAGACGAAGACGTCGAAACGTTAGACGAATGAACATCTCTTATCAACCTTGTGTAAGCTCAACAATATAAACAAATAAAGTACTCTACTGTACAGTAAAAAATCCAAGCAAAACTTTTTTTTCATCAACTTCAAAGTCACAACATTCCTAGTATCAACCACGATTATTACCAACTCTGACTTTCCCTGAACCTCGGCATTGTTCAATAATCTGCTGTCTTCTTAATGAGCACAGGCGAGGCTCTTTCGTTATTCTTTATTCACAAAAGCGCTAACGTTTCAGCGATTTAATCTTCTTCAGAGCTTAGAGATAGCTCGAGTTCACTCCATCTACGCAGCCAAACACCTCCATAACCCCATCGGATCATGAAATGTCGATTTCAATAGAATGTAGAACAAAATAGCTTCTTCGCACTTGTGCCGCTTTCCATGCCTTTTATTGAGCATTCCATGTGGAGATCAACCGCACAGAATTGACGTGGAGGCGTAATGAAGCTCTTTTACGTTAAAAGAGCAGCGCAATCACATTATGCCAAATGAAAAAATCTTAGAATCCCACTTCAAGCACTATCTCTAGTTTCTTCTGTCAGAACTTCGCTCATTACAGGAAGACTGTATGAAGCACCATTAGTCATCTCGGCTGCTTCGTCAAGTAGTGCTCCTACAGTTTCAATCCTCGTCTTTGAGCTTGTATTCCATGCCATTCTGCGCGTCTTCACATCGTTTTTTTAATTATCGAGGCTTTAGATAGCGGGACATAGGGTATAGGAGAATTAGACCTGAGGATAGATGGACAATAATCCATTCTAGAACTTCATTGAAAAATATCTACAAAGGAAGTACTGCAATTTTTGAGTGATGACCAGTTTCCGTTGGATCACCTTGAACCCCATAACAAAAATTCTTCGCTTGTCCCTTTGGGAAATATTCTACATTATCATTTACGGCAACCACGCCTACTTCAACATTTAGTGACCAATGTACTCCCAATAGTGTAAACCTATCGTCTAGTTCTCATTCAGCTCAACTTGATAATGAGACCTCTAACTTCCTTTCCTTCTAAAATTTCTAAATTTCCTCATCAACATTTACTCACAATGAGACAGAACCAGATTATTAATTTTGATTCAATTCATAAAAGATGATAAGAGCCTCACAGCTTCTTTCAACACTAGAGTACAAACAGAGCAAGAAGATCTATCCTGCAACTATCTAATAACATCGGCACCATTAACTAAGTGCAATGAAGAAAAATAGATGTGTTCACCAATACATAACCAACTGGTCAAAGAAAATCATCGCATATACATTCAAAGAAAGCCTACACAAATATAGCATCTCATGGATGTGCTCTTGTGCGACCTCTTCTCGATGGTATTGCTTCTTCGATAAGACGTCGCAATGATGGTTCGTATTTCTAAAACAAGCTCAAGAACTTCCTTCGAACTAAATCCTCCGTGCACCTAAGACTGCACTTGGTAGGCTAGGAAAAACAAATTCCTCACGCCTCATGGATAACAGAAAAATTGCACAATGGTACATAATACACAATTCCTTCACACCGCCAAAGCATTTCTACTTTGGTTCCTCAACGCTTTCTTCTTCGTTCTACAATAACTTCAGATTCCCTTTAGAACAGAGGTTTCCTAGAATCCTCTTCATATGCAGTAACCTTCTACAATATTACATTTGCAAAGTGGGGAAGAAAGCTTCCGAAAGCTCCCGGATGTATGATCCATGAAGAAAAACCAATGAATTTAAAAAATGAAAGAAAAGAAAAGAAGATGCGGCAAAAACTTGCAGAGAGAAGGAAAGACGGAGAAAATGCACTGAAATAAATGCACATGATCACCAACGCATTAAGCCTATCAAACGCAGTAAAATTAGTAAAGCCTTAGGAGGGAAAACAACAAAATCTAGCAATAGAGGTCACCATGTCACTTTGATAATGGCTCCCAAGAATAGAGAATAAATAAAAGGAAACCTTACTGTTAGAGCAGTGTACAGCTTACGGGCATCAATTCGCTCCTGTCGGTCGACACTTGTTATAGTAGCGGAACGAGTTCTCTCCAGTAAAATCATGAAGCGTAGACGCAAACGAACTAGCTAAAATGGAAAAAGCTTAAGGCATTTCACCTTAAAAAGTAAGGTAAGCCGATCGGTCAATGAGTTCTTCTTCAAACGCACGATATTTTGTCTCAGAAATCCTCGTTAAAAAATCCGGCAAGATGTTTTTAACAGGTATTTTTGATATTCCATGGCTAACGTCTCGGAGTCAGAGGAGACAACTTCGCCTTCTTGACAACGACGATGTATTACCACATAGCCCCATACACATTATTCGGTAAACACTCAACTGACTTTACGAAATTCTATTGCAGAAACCAAGTCCTACTCCACTTAAACGGATTCCTTGTTTGCACTTTCCAAATAGTGAGATCACTATTCTGTTGCTCATAAAGGATAACAAATGAAACTCGCTCATATCAGAGAATTATTCCGAAGCGAGTCACCAAGTCAAAGTGTGTTGACGACTCGGCACCACCAACTCACTTTTAGCTTTTGAAAAATCGCCGAAAATCACTCAAAAGATTCGATGTTATTGACTCATAAGAGAAACTGCCATAAAAAAAATTATGAACATTGTGTTTTCGTGTCCTGTGCGTGCTTAGAGGAGTACTAATAATAGGCTCCTGCTCCATGTAGGCTTATAAAGGGAGACTCGCTCATGGATCTCCCTCACATGAGGGGTCCCGATAGCCAGTTTGTCGCGAGGCTAAGTGGCGCATCCACAGGTGATAGGGGGTTAATTGCGGACCAAAGCGACTTTTGCTTGCCTGAAACGCACGTGCATCCAAGGGATGGACTCCCTGTTTCTGCTGCGCCGATGTGGCACATACTTTCTGGATTTGCTAGGCGTATTCACGTATGCGTGTGTGAGTGCGTTCTAGTTAATGCGGATTGTATTCTACGAGTCAATTCAGCCAAAAGTCTGCAATCAAGTGACAGGGAAGTATATGGGAGGCGGTTAGGAGTCCCTTCCAACAACGAACATTTATGTCCACTCTGGGAGAGCCTGGCAAGCTACCCGTGAGTATACCCAGCCACCATGTTCAGAGCCCAGCAAGCTATACGTGGGTATCAAAATGTTAAACATAGTATTAAAAAACGGGCCTCATTCCCCTGACCCCGAAAGAGCCCCCCAATTTCGCAGCGTTGGGTAGAACGAGTACGGAGAGGCTGCTAAAATCTCAGGGCCAATGGAAGCTGCCTGGATTTCAAAGAACTATTGTGACGATCTGTACCTACAATGCACGTACACTCGCATCCGAGTCCTCGATAGAAGACTAGCTCATGCAAGCAAGAAGGATAACGTACGACGTCATCGGCCTGGCCGAGACGAGGAGACGCCGCCCTTTCAACGCCGTCTATGACACCGGAGGCGAACTGTTCCTCGGAACATGCGACAGTAGAGGAGTCGGCGGAGTCGGCGTTCTCGTCAACACGAGTTTGTCCATGATCATTGATTCATTCGAACAACTAACAACCCGAATAGGACGTTTACGATTAAAAAGATGTGGATCAATGCCAGCTTTGACAATCTTCGTCGTTTACGCGCCGATATCAAACTATGACGAAGAAGAAGTCGAAGCGTTCTATATGGACTTGGAGAAGTTCTACACAGAAGTCCACACATTCTTCATTGTCACCATTGGAGATTTTAACGCCAAGAGTGGACCAAGAAGAACCTCTGAAGAACGTCACATTGGGACCACGGATTAGAATGGAACGAACAGGGTGAGCGGCTGTCTGAATTTATCATAGCGACCAAGACAATCCATGGTGACTCACAATTCCAGAAGCCCCACTTTCAACGCTGGACGTGGGAGTCTCCCAATGGAGAGTACCATAACGAAATATACTACACCATAGAAAATAGAAGGTTTTGCCAAACCGATGTCGCTGTTGTTCCAAAATTCTACACAAGATCAGACCACCGCCTCCTTCGTGCAAGATTCCATTTTCCACAGAAAGGATAAAAAGCGGCTAAATTCGAAAACCGAAGTCCCAGAACCACCATAAACTAGGACTTATTCAATTCATTAGTCGCCTGTTGGGAAGATGTCTTTGTCGATAACATCGACGAAGAATACGATCGGCTTATTCAACATCTTCACGTTAGCGCTATGAAAGCTATGAGTTCGAAAGTCACCACGAGACGTCTTTCTCCAGATACACCCAAGCTGATACGCCAGCGTGGAATCGCATGAGCTACAGGCAAAAGCGAACTAACGTCCGTACTTGCAAAACTACGCAGACAGGCGATAGAAAATTTTAAAGAGAGAACAGCAGCAGTAATGGTCGAATCTGCAGAGGCTGGGAAAAGCAGTCGCAAAGCCCACCGAAGCGTCGCCAATTACAGGACCAAGATGGTTGCACTCCGTCGCCCAGACGGAACAGTTAAAGCGTCCAGAAAGGCAATGGAGAATTCATTCACAAATACTACTCAGATCTCTTCGATAGCTACGTCCACCTTCCGTCATATGAAATAAAGGAGTATGGATATGTTGTACCACCGGTTCTTCTTTCCGAAATCCGACATGCCATTTTGTCGGTGAAAAACCAAGCAGCACCAGGTCCGGACAGGAAAAAGACCAGAACACCTGAAAAACCTTCCGCCAGTCCTCGTAAACACACTGGCTCTGCTCTTCACACGTTAACTCTCTGAATGCAAGGTCCCTACTTAGTGGAAGAACAGCAACACCGTGCCAATGTTCAAGAAGGGTGACCTCCACGATATCAGCAGCTATCGCCCAATCTGCTTGCTGTCTGTCGTCTACAATCTTTCACTCGAGTCATCCTAAACAGGATTGACAGAACACCGGACGAAGCACAGGCATGTGAGCAAGCAAAGCTTCGAAAAGGATTTAGTACGATGGACCAAATCCACACGATAACAAGACTCACTGAAGTATCCCTGGAGTACAAAAGACCGCTCAGTCTCACTTTCATCGATTTAAAGAAGGCCCTTGACATAAATGAGATAGAAGCAGTTATGGCAGCCCTTGATAGTCAAGGAGTCCCTACTCAGTAAATAAAGAATTTTGCGTGAGCTGTACAAAAATTTCATAACCAAGATATCACCATTCTACGACAATATTACCACTGACGTCAAAAGAGGAGTTAGACAAGGCGATACCATCTCGCCAAAATTATTTACCGCCACCCTCCAGAACGTCATGCGAACATTGGAATGGGATAATATGGGAGTGAAAATCGATGGTCGGCAGTTACACCATCTTCGCTTTGCTGGTGACATCGTCCTTATTACACCAAACATTAGCCAAGCGGAACGCATGCTTTCCAACTTTGATAAAGCCTGTGGAAAGATTGGTCTTCGACTAAATCTCACAAAAACGATGTTCATGGGATTACTTTCGTATGCCCAATTCACGCTCAAACGAATATCTCCGAAGGCTCCAGTTATGTCTATCTAGGACGGGAAATTTATACCATGAACGACTTAAGCCCAGAGCTGAGCAGAAGGAAACGAGCGGCCTGGGGAGCTTTCAAGAGCATCGAGAATATAGTGAACAGAACAAAGGACACCCGACTCTGTGCCCACTTTTTCCACACAGCAGTACCTCCTGCTTAACGTATGCATCAGGAACATGGTCAATGTTTATGCTATGCTGGATGAATGATCACTCAGTGTTATTGAATGCGCAGTCGAAAGGATGATGCTAGGAGCATCCCGTTTCACACAAGCAAGGGATTAGATCCGAAGCTTCGACCTGCGTCAACGATAAAAAAACCAAAAATGCCGTTCTGTACGCCAAACAGTCGAAAGATAAGGTGGACCGGACACGTAATGCGTGTCCCTCGGGATGTCAAATGTAGTGCAGGAAGACCACCGACTCGATTGTCAGAGTTCTTCACGAAGAGCCTAGAAGAAAAATATGATGCTCGACGAGTTCCTAGAGCGAGTACAAATCACTGGGCTACTCTGCACGCGACGGGAAAAAATGGAAGATTTATTGGCGCCCGCTCGAATCACTCGACGATCAACGGAACTGCAAGTATACAGGTGATATCAATCCAGAGGTTGGCGGGAAGGTTGCCTTCCAAACCATAAGCCATACAGTAACCACTATATAAATATGTGTGTAGGAATTTCAAGTCCGACAAGCACTCCACTTGTGGCGCATAGAAGACAAAGACACAACGGAAAAGGTTTTCAAATATATGTCATCATCCTTGCAAAGGAATATAAAAAAATCAGCGCGCAAAACTCTTCAGGTATTCAAGATAAATTGCAAGGAACGAAATACGGACCGCAGGGAAGAGTGCCTTGTGATCACGCGCGGTCTCTCCCTATACCTCAAGCTGATTCGTTGACCTGTGAAGGCACATTTCTAAGCCATGTAAACTGTATGCGGTTGGCATCCATCAATAGATGGAAAACACAAAAAGCTGCTCAAAAGAAGCTGTTTCATAGGCGAAGAAATTTACGCCACGAATTGCTCATGCTCTTATGACAGTATTTCACCGACTAGATTTCACTGACTGTACATTAATTTATCCTTTCGACCTCTAAAGAACGAGGATTCCGTAGAAGCGTTAGCTACTGTGAAGTAAGTGTTGTAATAACAACCTTCCATCTGCCCACAAGGGAAACAGCGACTTGACGGAAAGAGATTAAATGTAACTGCATCATTTATATACACACATAAGCCAAGTAATAAAAAATATACTAGTTCAGTACTTCTCCTCTCATCCTTCATAAATGAAAAAAAGCATTCATCAAGAACATGTACCGAACGGCTGGAAAAGTGTGAAGAGGAGAACAGGAAAGGAAGGAATCGCTAAACCTGATAAGAAAAATAGCCGTTTCAAATAGCTACGAAGCAGAAGCCAGTCGGATCGGACAAAAGAGTGGGGGTTGTTCCCCAAAATAATGTTTCGAGCGTAGGTAAGATCCCTTTTAACCCGCCCTTCATATCAAATGAAATAAGTTACGCCGTTAAGAGGTGTTTGAGAAAAAGCGCTCTTGAAAATTATTTAGCGATTGTTGAACTCCCACCCAATACCCTTCGCTGTCAGTAAGTTCGCAACCGCCTCTACTATCGTTTCTGCAGCTCAGAAAACTGTATGATTTGTCGTAACGAGACAGACGGCGATTGCATGAGCTCTGGTACAATATACTTGATTTCATGTAAGCCATGCGGTAAGGAATATACTGCGGAAACGGGAAGACCGCCTTATGTCCGCATAAAAGAACACCTAGATGGGGGAAGTTAATATTCGTCAAAGCACTCCTCTAGGCGCATTTAGGGCGCAAAAGCACAATGGCGATGATTTTGAAGTGATTGTCCGGATCTTAGCGCAAGAATCAAAAACATCAACGCGCAAAACTCTCAAGACGCTTTGGATAAATTTCAAAAACTCAAATATGAACCGAAAAGGTGAATGCCTCTTATCACACGTGACCTGGCTTCTTTTTTTCCAAAATGATATTTTGACCCTGGGTGGGCTGGCTAGTCCCACGTGAATAGCAGCAGGCAGTCCCACTCGTAACAGCACGGTGTGAAGCTTTTTTGAACAATACGGAGTTTATACGAAACTTTTGCCTTCATTAATACTATAAATATTTCACCGAATATAAGACTACTATTACATTAAATACGTCTAGGCTCTGAGGAAGGCGAAATCGCCGAAACATCACCCATCGACGAAAAAACAACAGCAGCAACGGCAACAACAACAACGACGACAAAGACCTATACCAACCTCGCATCGGCTCAAAAAGATTAGTTTATAGGGTCGTATAAATAAATGCATCATTAGATTTAGAAACTGTTTTGTATTGCGATTATGAAAAGCAATGGAGAGAAATGTTCAGCTTACTTCGTCCGGTGTAGCAAGCTCTAGTAGAGTCGCAATTGTTCCATAGATCATAGGATAACTTGATGATGAGTCATAAAAAAACTTTCTTCACAAACAGAAACGAACGACGACGAATATTTTCTGTGCCGTGATCTCTAAAGTACTAGAAACTGAAATTTGGATAAAGACACCATTTGTCTGCTTGTAATGAATGACTTTAAGTCAGTGAAAACACCTTCCGTAATGCAACACTCCTATTATTAAAGAAAATCCGAGCTGTGGTGTCACATACTCTAAGACCTTGATCAGAGTGCTGGCAGCAATATCACGCAGTAACCAGTGATCCTCCGTTTCTGGTTGATGGCATAAAATTCTGGATACCATGCAACTCATCAGCGATGGCAAAAATTCATGAAGCTATAAAACTAACTGTGTACCGAGAAAAAGAGCAAAGCATATAATTGTTGACAGGAGAGGCGTTGAAGGACTAAGTTGCAAATAGGAATGAGTTGAGTGTCACTTACCACCCCATCTAGCTTCACTGATGCATTAAAGGCAACCGCTTTCATCATTCGTACAACGTAAATCAACATGGAGAGAGAACGAAGGACGATATTCCAACGAACCTGAAACTGAACACATTCACATAAAAACGATTGTCAAACACATCTTCTATCCAAAATCCCTGAATGAAAATTGACACACGCTGTAACCGGAATGAAAATGGAACTGATTCATGGGTTAGCTTCTTAGTCTCCACCCAGTTACAACGTACAGATGTATGAAACAAGCGCGACAGCCGTGGAAGAAGCACTTGAAGTGCTGCATTTCGCTCGAGAGACTGAAGAGCTCTTCGACGCTTTCCACAATCCTCACCAACACAAGCTTCAACAACTTCCTTAAGGTATCTCTGTTCCTCCTAAATTAGAAATGCACTGTAGAAACAAATTAAGTAAATTTTGGATACTTATAAATAAAACGACTACACTGAAACAACAAGCCAATTTTTTTAATGAAACTCACCACTGACAAGGGATCCGGAAGCAATGGATTAACCAAAATGCGTTCCTTTCTTGGCAATCTCTGTGCGGCCAAACCATATGAAAGAGATGGTGAAACGATTTCAGGAGGTAGTAAGGTCCTTAGTCAACAAAATTTAACACACATAAACATGCGTGATCAAAATCGCTGTCAGATCGCGCATTTTACTTCTTGCTTCTTTAAATTTTCACGTTACCTTCACAACAACGGCTTACTGCACTACTAGCCATTTCTCTCTCATTTCGTCGTAGTGGAAAAGTGGGAGTAATTAAGAAAATGTGATTTTATGACCTTTTTCTTAGTGCAGCAGGAAGACGAGAAGAGGCGACTTCGTTTCCTCTCAACGTCATCCTCATCTTCTTCAGTGGTTGTGGGTATCCATCATTTTCTTCCCGTAGCCACTGAACTAAAAAAAAATTGCGTAAGAATGCACAACCAACTCATAACATAGTCCGGATTGTAGGTAGGTTGACTAGAATAGTACAAGCAGTGAGACTTTAATCTGACCTCAAAGAAGCAATCCAGAGTATTTAGTCACAGTTCCAAGTAAAAGGAAAGATCTGAGAGTAAAAAAATGAGATGTATAACAAAAGAAAATGTAAAAACACTTGTACCACGAATACGACGCTCGCTGGGAGTTCTGGTTTGGGAAGGCCGTGCACGTAAGGGCACATTGAGATCCACATTATCCCCGATGTAGAGTTGCTCTCCAGCTGGCATATTCAATTGTAGCATGGAGGGTTGCGGTACGACCATAAATCCTATAGGAACCTAAAAATGAGAACAAGCAAATCACCTTTACCCATGTAAACAAACTGAAGGAATTACCGGAATGCGAATCATACGTAGAGCGTTCTGTACATCACCAACCAGTACTGTTCTTCGTCGACCATGAATGGATAATTTACGCGCTGCCTTCGAGCAGCGAGTTAAAAGTTCCGTCAACTTCAAAACACAAATAACTACAAACGTATAAACGAGTATAAATCTTCTAAACAGTAAGTATAGCAGCAGCTTCCGAACCTATGCGAGGCTATGTTAGTGATAAGGAAGTTTCGGAACAAAAGAAATGAAAATACGGGCCAGAAAAACGGAAGCATGTTGGAAATACCTTGTCTGCAAGGCACTGGAGAGCAGCTGGCGTGAGATTAACAATTCCAAGAGAATCTCCAGTGGTCTAAACGATGGAGCTCATTTCAAACAATATAAATACTACTTCAAGCTCAAACCTTGCACACTCACGCGAACATATTCCGCCTGGATACAAGGAGAAAAGGGTTCCGTGAACGATGAACAATTCTGAGATTCCGAATTCTGAGATGTCATTACTGCCTCTGAAAAATTTGATTTGAACAGAACAAAGCTAATCGTAGCAAGGTTTTGGGAACAAAGCAGAATATTTCGTCTCTTAATCCGTGCTCATTTCCCACCTGTTGAAGTTGCCACGAAATATCCAACGTGGATTTCTGACAGGATAAGACAAGGTTGAACCTGTAAACTGCCAACTACCGCGTAAAAGCCTGTTCTGCTGCAAAAAAATGCTTTTCGCATCCTATTCACATAAAATGTTCAATATTTCCAGATAACTGTCCTTCACCTTTGCCCACAGGCTATCACAGAAATGCATTGAAATGGTTAACTTCTCGAAAAAGTCGACATGTTCGGGACAGTGCCGATTTCCAACGAACTGCTACTTTTATATCCTCGACATTCCACAATTTTCGGAAAAGTTCTCGAAAACATCGGATCTGGAAGATTCAAAGACAGGACTGCCGAACCGTCTTAAGGATATATATATATATATATATATATATATATATATATATATATTTGTTTCTTATTCTATTTGGCCAGAGGTGCCCTTCAGTGCAGTTATTATTGTGTTGATAACATCGAATCTACGTGGTCTACGAGCATCTTCATCGTACACAGATGCTACGTAAGGCGCGTGTAGCGCAGTGGTCTGAGGCGCGCTGTACCACACATGGGATCGACGAACGCGCCCAAGGCTCACCAAGCCTTTCATCTCTCCGGGGTCGACAAAGTGGTACTACAGTTGTCTGGGAAGATAGCAACACTGGCTCGATACATCGGCAGGCCACCGCGAGTCATTGTAAAGGCCAGATATGCATTCAATCACCTCCAAACGATGCTTAATGAAGTAAAGTGCATGACGCATCCCTAGGGCATTGATCAACGCTGAGAGCTTCATCGTTTTTTTATTCTTTTCATACGGGTGGTAAAATGTATACCACAATCGGCCTTGACAATTTTTGTTGCTTACTCCCCAAATAAAAGTATGACGAAAAGGAGGTCTAGAGTTCCATATATAATTTGGTGAGCTCCAAAAAATGAAGCTGGTATAGCGGTAATGCAAGTGGAAACTCGTCAGCGACACCCTGCACATCAACTGATCCGCACAGAACTAGACCACAAGATTGGAAATACTCACTGCCAGTCCCCATCAGCACAATGGCACGCGCTTTCACACCTTACCTGCTTGAAAGATTCTTTATGAATAGAAAATCAGCACGATCTCGTTGCAGAGAACGGGAGATCAACATAATACAGGCGACTACATCTTACAATCTAGGAAACATTGGTAACAATCGCCGAATCTTATTAGTGCCTGTCGTAGACAAATCCTGTCCTCTGATCATGCTCAACTGAATTGACAGGACACTGCATGAAAGGGTAGCCACACAAGCAAGCATAGTCACTGGACAGGTTCTGCCCATGAATTACACCAACATTACAGCGAAGCTCAATGAAATATCACACGATTCTATGGGGTTTTTTTTTCTCATTTTCAATGACTTGAAAAAACTTTAGACTTCGTTTACATGAACAAGATCTTGGAAGCCTTCCTAAGCAACGACGATAAAGATCTTTCTCAAAGTCTTACCTTAACAGCTGAAAGTTACCTTTTCCTTAAAGACACCAGCATTTTCCCAAACAGAGGATTTCATATAGCGATAACATCCTGTCCAAATTTTTCAAAGGGATTCTAGGAAACGTCACATGAAAACTTGACTGAGTCAACATAGGAGTGCAAACCGATGGCCGGAGGCATCATCCTCGAATTTGTGATGGAATCACTTTTGTAACATTATACACTAGCCAGGTTAATGCTGGGCGTTTCTACAGCGCTTGTAGAAAGGCGGCTTGCGGAGCTTACAAGTTCATCGAAATGTAGTGAAGAGGAAAGAGCAAAGCACCACTGTATTCATATTTTTCACTAGTCAGAGCCTTAATGCCGTAATACATATTTTGGAATGCCGCATAAGCAATATGGAATACCAATCAACCTTTTCACGTGCTACGGAGAGAACGAAGAGAGGAGGACTTCACACCACATAAGCAGTAGAAACCCACGAATCCGAAGCTCCATCTGACGAAAACGCGCTGTTGTCTACGCCCAAATGTCGAAAAATAGATGACTCGAACGCGTTATGCATTTTTGCGACAACTAATGGATGACAGACGTTAGCGACCAAACAACACTGGAGTCAAGCGCACAAAAGCAGGACTGCAGCTGCGGTGATCAGACTTCTAGCGAAATCTCGCGAACGAGGGGGAACCAACTGCCCTACCTTTTCATGCTGATATGGCAAGGTTAGACTTTACTTAGGTGGGCTTAGTCATACGGCACTTAGAGGAAACACAAGAGACAGGCAATAGAATAACAATGCGTTTCCATCCGCTTATAACTACGTAATGAAAATAAACCGATCTGTTTGCGTTATCTGTTAGTTAGTTGGCTCACCTCATACAACAACAAACTCACAACAAGCATGTGCCCATCGATTGAATATAAGAAGTTAAGGAATTCTACATAAATCTGCATTGCATTCAAAAATTACCTTGAACGATTGTTCCGGCAGAATCTTCTTCGCTAATAATATAAACTCCGTTTTTCGCAGTCATGTACTTGCCCATTTCCATTACTAGATCACAACCTTTACGAACAGTAAGAAATATGCCCTCCCTAAAACAGAACAGGAATAAATGAATAGCACAGCTTCACGAATTTGATCCAGGAATAAGGAAAAACCTTGACAACTTATAACTGCGTAGGCCCGCAATCGCTTCTAGTACATGTTCTTCTTGAATTCCTGTTCCTCTGACAAAATCTAGAATGCGGTATTCGCGAAGTGAACAACTTAGTTACAGCACAGTCACGGAATATTAATATTACCTCCAATTTCCAAACGTAAATTCTTCCATCTAAATTCCAACCTTTGTTGTAGATAACTTCAAACAATATTGCGCGCTAATACTTTTTATAAACACCACAGCCTTGAGTCGACAATAGCTATTCAGGGCCACTCAGTATTTGAAGCAACCGCGAGAGCATATAACATAAAATGAATAAAACTAAGTGAACTTTTCGCAACGTGGACGACAAAGACTGCATTAACTTTTCGGACATTCATAGCTCATCAACTAAGGCAATTGTTAGCCCCCTGCGGATCAGATGGCGCTAATTATCCAGAGACAATTCTGGCACTAATTTGCCGAGGTCGGAGTGACGGGAGGCACAGTAGACCCGTGGCACCGCCTTAGGTCCTAGGCGTATTATTGGACGCCATCTCTACCACTGCGCCACTCAAGTCCCTTTAATCAATTCATAATGTAAAGTGTGAAAAAAGTGATTGCAAAGCGGACTTACTAAAGTCAATTAAAAAATGTTCCTCCTCGCTGTTGGAAGCATGGGAAGTTCAAAAACTGGAAAGATTGTTGGTGACGAAATCCACCTGCTAAAATAGGAAATTGGCGATAACCACATCCTACAGATAAGACAAATGTCTCAAAAAAGACACCTACTCTAATGAAATATCAGAACGGTCGAAAACCACCATTACTAAAAGTTGCGAGAACAAAGAACACGAAGGGTTCAACATCGATGAAGAGCATCTAAAACATGCGCCATCACCATACTTCATCTAATTGTCAAAAACCTTACTATCAAGCCACAGCAAACCTAGTTGGCAGAGATCTGAGCCATTCACCTAAAGCGAAAATATTCATATCCAATTGAACCGCTCAGAAAAAATTTCTGAAACTATTTGACATTTACGCGATCAAAAAATTTCTACCGCACAACACAACAGAAGATGCTTGCGAAGAAAAACATACCTTTTCTGTTGCTCCATGCACTTCGAATACCGAGATATTGTGTGCTTCGTTACGATACACCTCTTTTTCAGGTGAAGCAGACATGTGCGAACTTGTTCTCTGATTAAAAGCTGACATTGTGATTTCTATAAGTCGTAATATATGTTAATTCTTCAAGTCCAAAGATAGTAAAAAAAGAATAGTTTTCTTTTGAATTGAAGACGTCCTTCTTAGTGGAACAGTCATTGATTTCGAGGACAAGGAGTGTTCGTAAGAGTCAAACTGCTACACAAGTCGAAGTTATTGTAATACACCAAGTTAACCACCGCACTTTTTTCCGGGAAAATGTCCAGAACCTTATTGATGAACTTCCTGACAAATATTTGTTGGAAAAAATGAGAGTCAGTGGAACAACGACGAAAAAAATTACCACATGGTTCAAGTGCGCCGGTTCGTAATCAAAATAGTAGAAGCATCCGTGGCAAACGAAAAGTGTATTCAAACGAGAATACTCATCTGGGTATTGTCCCTAAATGCAATCCATTAGAAGAACGTAAGTTTATGGGAAAAAACAACGACACTGTTTACAGTAAACTAGAATTCCACGGAATGTTATAACACTGCAAGTGGAAAGGTGATGTACTCACAGAAACAAGAGAGATTTTGATCCACTTAATATTACAATCGTACCGCCAAGGTACAACTTATGTAATCAACATAGCAACATATATATTTGTTAACAACATCGGAAGTCTACGCCGTCTATTCCTCTGAAATGGCATAATTAGAAAGCATAAACAGGAGACCACCTGCAACAAAATCGCTCAAGAAAACAAAAGTTCTTCCTAAACAACTTGAACCACTACCTGAACGGTCCTCCGCACTTTGTCAAACATCTTTATAGGCCCAAGCATACATACCACCTTTCCTTCATGAAGCAGTTGCACTACATTTATGTTTCCTTGAACAGGACTTCCGGAATGACAAACTGGGAGAGAAAACTGAATTAACGACAGCTGCCACCGTCATGAACCATAGCGATGAAAACACTTCATAGATAGAAATGGAAAACTCAGAACAAAACATATCATCACCTTAATACGATTTTTCGCCATTGTTGTCATAATCCGCCTGCGACTTCTCGATGAAGATGATATATCCACATATATGTCCTTAGGTACTGCACTCTTTTAGCCGACGCGAGGTCGGTATAGATTCTTTTATTGTTGCTGCTCTCTTTGTCCAACAATGACTGATGTTTCGGCGACTTCGCCTTTCTCAGAGCTTGAGCGTATCCTATGTAGCAGTACCCCCCACAATTCGATGAATTACATAGTATTAATGAAGATCCAGCATAAGAAAAGACACTAATTTTGGATAACTACCCTCACCCTGCCGTTGGACCACCCGTGTGTTGTTCACGAGTGATGATGAGAGAGACCCATCCATGGGACTGTGCACCAAAAACCATTCTGAGATAAGGTCACTCATATGTGGTAGTGATGCATTCATCGTTCCGGTTCATTTTTGGGTTTTTTGAAATTTATCCAAAACGCCTCAAGAGTCTTTTCCCCCATGTAGTCCTCACCAAACGGGTATACCATTTTGTGTCCGCACAAAAGAACACCTAAGTGGTAAAGCTAAAATTCGATAAATTACTCCTTTGGATACGCATAGGGCACAAAATCACAATGCTGGTGATTTTGAAGTGAATGTCCGGATCCTAGTGCGGAAATCGAAAACATCAACGCGCAAGACTCTTGAGGCATTTTAGATAAAATTCAAAAGCCCAAAAATGAACAGGAAAGACGAATCCTTCACAACCACACTGTGACACCTTATCTCGGAATGATTTTTTGACGCATACCCCCATGGATGGGTCTCCCCCATCATCCCCCGTGAACAACACACGGGTGGTCTAACGGCAGGGTGGGTAGATCTTCAAAATTGAAGTCTATTCCATATGGTGGATCGTCATTAACACTATGTAATCCATCGAATTGGAGGGCACTGCTACATATGATACGCCCTGGGTCTGAAGAAGGCGAAGTCGCCCAGACGTCAGCCACTGTTGGACAAAGCTGGCAATAACAATAAGAACATGCATAGCAACATCGCATCGGATAAAAGAGGGCATTTCGTAAGAGCATATATACAGATATATCGATTATTATGGCGAGCTTTATAGGAAGTCGATCTTTTAATGCAGATGAATTTTGAACAAATCCACTTAAGCAAACGAGTTATGAGAAACCTACGAAGATCTTCCTTAAGCAAGTTGTATAGTATGAACGTATAATGTTCAGCAGAATAACATTGCGATGTTATCATCTACATCAACAACAAAATGCGAGAACACCATACTTGAACTCTCCATCTACATCTCCTACTACTAGTTCTCTCATTCTCGGCAACAGTCAACAGGCAACAGCAACACAAGGTATGTGCGTCGCAAGTGTCACGAAACACAAGTGAAGCACTAAATACGAAAGAAATTAAAGAAAAACAAACCAAAAAGCATGGGAAATGTCAGCATGGAATGGTAAAAACAAGGATAAACTACACAGCTGTTATTATTTAATGTACACCAAATATTACAGAGCACACACATTGCGAAATATATCTCGTTCACCAAAGACAATAGTAACGATAACAGAAAGCCGCCTCCACTTGTAACCCATCGAGTGCGTCGAGTCAGGAGCTGTAAGGCTTCGCTTAACTCGCCCGCCTGCGGTCGCAGGTCTTCGCTGTGCTCAGAAACAAGGGAAGAACACCACAGCCAACATGCAACGGTCCATTTTTGAACAGATAGTTGACAGAGCTCCACCGTGCTTGTGGGTCTAACGGGTCTAACTCTTTAGGAGTTGTTAGGGAGTTTCTGCACCCGATTCAAAAAATGTCTCCCAAATGCTTTCCATCAAATAATTCAACGTTTTCACGGAATCGAGGAATAGGTTACATAACTATCCGCTTTGAGATACTTCGCATCACGGAAGACAACCGCCCCAACAGTTGATTTCCTTCGGCATTTTGACAAGAGCTCAAAAGAAAAAGTCTTTCGAGATACTACACTTCACGCCACTATAACTTTCGCAAACTGCAACCTATTTTCACCATGCAGACTGATGCCACCCATGGACTAAATTAAACCTTACTCATGTTATAAGCGAATTTCGCAAATTCTTGGCGTTCGTGAATAAAATATGTCCCTATTGAGCTATGAATGATTGAATGGTCTGTGAATTCTGATCTCAACCAACTCAATAAAAATCAAAGTGGAATGCTTAGCACAAATCTACACCACATTATGTAAAAACACCGTTACCGTGCAACTTCACGCCCCGTCGAATGGCGAGTCGAGGACCGAAGCACAAGGCCGGAGTCACTTGTTAACGTCGAAGGGATACTCATCACGTCGATGTGAGCATCGAACAGAACTAAAGGACCATTAATTCGACAGAAATATTCCGTCACGAGACGTCCTGTTTTTTTTCCTACAAAGGCAATTTGCACACCAAAAAAAGGAAAACAATAAACATCGAATTGACAGCAGCTCAGCATTGAAACGGCTGGTTGCGTAGAATACACTCGATCAATTCAGTGAAGGAAAGCTTTATACATAGTGGCGTCTAACAATCGCAAAAGTCCACAGATGTTGATACAATCAATTCAGAAGACGAGGAATAAGGAAAAACACAAAGTCACGCAACATTCGTCCTCCTCTCGGGATACAACAGAGATGAAAGTGGTGAAGTGATTTTATGGGCAAACGTTGATGAAGTGAAATAGGTGAAGAAGGAAGGCGCTATTGGCAAATCTGAGGTCTTCAGATTCCAGAAGTCGTAAGAAAGCTTTGTCAGTCAAAGGAAAACGTACAATAGAACAGCTCTTGCATGGCGGAACTGTACCCTTCTGAAAATGGCATTTGCACGGGTTCGACGGCGGCCGTCTGGGCGCTCAGCCAGAATCTGACCTGCCAGCATTACGATCGATATCGACACAACGGAGAACCTGCTGTTTACTACTCGTTGACAGTGGACAACGCCTACAGCATGAACATCTCCATGGTGATAAAAAACAAGCGAAAATGTTGCTGTGAAGTGTGTTTCCTCCTAATCTGTTATCCATAAGGGGAACCGGAATAGCACACTGCGCGGTGCACTGGAGCACTGAGGAAATGAACTTCAGTATGCGATATCTTTCTTGCAAAACATGTGAAAACCAAAAGGAACTCACGGAGTTAGTCGAGAAAAACCCAGGCTACGCTGGAAGCCTATAATAATTTGAGACGGCGACCAACTGTTGAACTTTTGACGTCGCACAGCAGCCTGTCAGGAAGTGTTACCTACTTGATACTTGATACTTGAAAGGTCCATCCTCACCGGTTGTGAGGGCCCCAGCATAATCTCCGCTTTTTGGGAGATTTGCTGGTTAAGCTATTGTGGTTCCCTGGAGTCTCGAAGTCAGCCTGGGCAAAGATATAAGTTGTTACATAGTAAATCAAAACGAGCTTAATATCAATTCTGGCAACTGAAAAGTCCTCTACGCGGAGAAAATCACTATAAGAAAACGTCAGCCTCAGAAAAAAGAAAAGATGGTACCAGTCAAAACTGAAAAATTGTACTACCCACCACACTTCGCTGGTTGTCCTCGAGAGTTGGAGCTCACAAGCAACTAAATGAAGTACATCAAATGGTTCACTCCTTGCTGGATGAAGTCACTTTTTACCATTTGGAAGCATGCATAGAACCAAACTAATGCTGGGCCCCAGTGTAATCTAGAAGGAATGCCATCAGTAGGCTGCAAACTTCCTTGGACCTGTAAGGACAGATAACTACGTGGTCTGCCAAGCTAAGACTCTTTCTTGCATTTCTTGCAAATACGTAGGTGAAAAGAAACAACTCGCCTGATGGAGGATATTTTTGGGAGAATGGAGCGTGAGGGGCTTAAATTTCAAAAAACCTTATCAAATAGAAAATATCCACGTAGCTGGCGACGAAAAAATGCATCACGTAGTCCCTTTTTGCTCGCTGCCTATCCTTTTTTCACCCAAGGATGTGACGTGAAATATAAGTACAATGATGTGGTGATCCAACATGCTACCATTCTCCGGTGCTCACGCGTTCACCGCCACACCATGCGGGTCTTTTTCGCTTCGCGTTTCTCTGGGCCGTGATTTAATCTATAGTTGCTTCAGCAATCACCCATCAGTGGGACTGATCTGGGAAGCACAAATCGACACTGAACCCAATTAAGCTGAAGCTGTAGTATAAATCACAATGTAGTCACTTTTTACTTACTGCCTGTCCCGTTAACACGTGACTGCTAATGGCACCTGTGGGCTGGCTGAAACACTGCAAAGAAGGCGAAACGAAGGACCTCCATAGTGTGGTGGTGAACGCATTAGCCCTTGGAAAGACTGATAGCATGTTCGCTCACCACTGCAAACACCTGTGGTCTGGAGTTCTCCTGATATTTCAGCATCATTGCAGAAAAATGCACTGTTTTTAGTGAAATCTGAGGTGTAACATGCGCAGGAATGGTTGCGTGAACTGGAACGTTTTGGAATCTACAGTGACTTTTTCAGGGCAGACAAAACAGTCATAATGCACCAAAGAGTCATTTCAACTGGATATTCGTGAGCATCTAGCACAACATTTCACACGATGAATTTTCGCTGCAGTCACATCCCGAAAACCCAGGGATGTGAACACCAGCAGCAATTGTTATCGAATATAGTTTTAATTACCAGTGTAAAAAGACTCTCGCACCGAAACGCAAGAAAAAGGCAACTTCTTTGGAATAAACAAAACGTACCCAACCGGCTGACGCGAGTGCTTAGCCCCACAAGGTTCCCTTCGTTGTGGGCAAAGGAGCTGACTGCATTGAGTTTTCGTGGAGTTAAAATGCAAATGAATAACACCGTAATGCCTAATTTAAAACTCCTTGCACCACTGAAAGCAGAAAACGATTGGAATGTTCTGAAATGCATGGGGCTTCAAAACAGACGAAATGCATCCGTAAAAAAAAGCAACAATAGCAAATGACAAGTACCAACGAAGCCGAAGCATTTGTGTGCGCATCTGAATTCTTTCTGAAAGTTCCTTCAGCAAACTGATCGCAACTGAAATTGGTCGTCAACGCAATACAAAAAGTGGCAGATAACTGGCAGATAACAAGTAATTGGCTTTAAAATAGACAAATCTTCTAGTGCAAATTGGGAGACACGATGAACCAACAATGATGCAAAAATGACGCTACAAATTCCCCACTCTGTGGTTAATTGACAGGGCCACTTTCAGTTGGTGGTTTTCTCTTAAAATGTAAACATGGCCGCAACTAATACAAGCTAGAAACAGAGATAGTAGGGGCTGTTGTGATCTCTGGTTATTGCTGAGCACTGGAATTAACCTACATGGAAGCACTGCGCTTGTACGACAAAAATGCAGAAGCACGGAATCTCTGCGAAGACGCAGTACGGTCGAAGCGGGAACTTGTGAAATTACAATTGAATCTAACGGGCTTCGAGTTCACTAGCTACGTTCAAAATATGTTGGGATACAACGGAGAGGAAAGTGGTGAAGTGGTTTCATGGGCAAACGTTGATGAAGTGAAATAGGTGAAGAAGGAAGGCGCTACTGGCAAATTTGAGGTCTTCAGATTCCAGAAGTTGTAAGAAAGCTTAGTCAGTCAAAGGAAAACGTACAATAGAACAGCTCTTGCATGGCGGAATTGTATCCTTCTAAAAATGGCATTTGTACGGGTTCGACGGCGGCCGTCTGGGCGCTCAGCCAGAATCTGACCTGCCAGCATTACGATCGATATCGACACAACGGAGAACCTGCTGTTTACTACTCGTTGACAGTGGACAACGCCTACAGCATGAACATCTCCATGTTGATAAAAACAAGCGAAAGTGTTGCTGTAAAGTGTGGTTCCTCCTAATCTGTTATCCATAAGGGGAACCGGAATAGCACACTGCGCGGCGCACTGGAGCACTGAGGAAATGAACTTCAGTATGCGATATCTTTCTTGCAAAACATGTGAAACCAAAAAGGAACTCACGGAGTTAGTCGAGAAAAAACCCAGGCTACGCTGGAGCCTATAATAATTCGAGACGGCGACCAACTGTTGAACTTTTGACGTCGCACAGCAGCCTGTCAGGAAGTGTTACCTACTTGATACTTGATACTTGAATGGTCCATCCTCACTGGTTGTGAGGGCCCCAGCATAATCTCCACTTTTTGGGAGATTTGCTGGTTAAGCCATTATGGTTCCCTGGAGTCCTTAGGTCAGCCTGGACAAAGTCTGCCCCGGGTTTTCACCACCACAAGCAGTCGCAGCCCTTGTGGATCAGAGGAAGATTTACCACCATACGACTTTGATACCAGGACGGTGGTGGATCCTGGTATTTGTTTACTCTTAGCTAGGCTTGCTGATGGAAACGCCGGACTCCTTCTCAGCTTAGGAGACTCTGCCAGGCGATGAATCCCCAGCAGAACATCGCAGTCCGACACCGAGAAACACCTCCGAGCCATGATAAGGCGGTAAACCATTGGAAGGGTTAAACACTATCTGCTATTCTAATCTTCCTCATTGGAAGTCACGTAAAAAAGCGGTGAGTTTTTCGAGAAGCTGTCGATCATGTAATTACCAAAAGAGTCTTTCGTCTTTTTTGTGAGTGTTGATGAAGCGTTTGGCCTAGTAAATTGTATATCAGTATACCCTTCCAGGCTCTGAAGAAGGCGATACTGCCGAAACGTCAGCTACTGTTGTATTGTATTCTGTTTTTCTGTGGAAGTAAATGTATGCTGTTTAACAACCTCGCGATTGCTGAACAAGAAAACGACGCATTCATATTCCAACGCCCAGGTTAATAGAAAGTCGTTCCTGGAAACACATTCTTATTCCTTCTTCTGTTCTATCCTTATTTTCCATCTTAATCTGAATGTCGTTTGAATGTTTCGTTTCCAAATTACTCAAGTTTTTTTTTCTACTTTTGTTTCTTATTTCTGGGGATTCATCTGTTGTACAGCGATATGCCTGAAATTCCTGAGCTTCTAATCGATTATGTAGAGCATTTCAGAAGCCTTTCATACTAATGACTGGACACCTTGTTTTATTTCAATCTTCAGCCACTCCTCTTTCTAATAAGTCGCATTTGCGATGTTAGATTCAAAGTTCCAGCTGCTGTTCAAACAGAATATCGTCAACTAGTCAATTACTGAACTTCTTGAGTGTTACGATTAGTGCAGCGAAACCAGCTGCATTAGGTAGATTTGGTTTGAAAACGAAAGCTTATGAGAGCTATGCAAATGCAAGAAAAAGAATCCACTGGCAGTTTGTTTCTCACTGAAAGATGACATGGGCGTGATAACGAGGAAATCACAATTCAACTTTTGAAGCTGAAATTGATGAACAGTTTTGTTCAATGCGTTGTACAAAAAACACGTAGTCATTGCTTCGATTTAAGAAAACCCTCTATTTCCACTCACCATGAAAAAATCAAGTGTATTTCTCAACATTGCTATCCTTATTTAGGTATACGACAATCATAAGAAATCATTGCACTAGGTTCTAACTTATTCGAAACGACTACTAATATTGTTGTTACTATCTTCATTACATCCCTCCCAACGGCTTATCGCCTTATCGTGGGTGGTTGGTGTTCCTGGGTCTCAGACTGCGATGTACAACGTGGGTATTAGTCCCCATGGCTGGGTCTCCCAAGTTGATAAGGAGTCCAGCATTTCCATCAGGAAGCCTAGCGAAGAGTAAACCAATACCAGGATCCACCACCGTCCTGGTATCAAAGTCGTATGGTGGTAAATCTTCCTCTGATCCACAAGAGCTGCGACTGCCTGTGGTGATGAAGACCTGGGGGCAGACTTTGGCCAGGCTGACCTCGGGATTCCAGGGAACCACAGTTGCTTAACCAGCAGGTCTCCGAAGAGTGGAGATTGTACTAGGGCACGCACAACCACTGAGGACGGGCCACTCAAGTATCAAGTATCAAGTAAGCATATTTATTTATATGACCTTATGAACTGATCTTCTTTAGCTGGTGCGAGGTTGGTATAGGTCTTCGTTGTCGTTGTCGTTGTTGTTGGTGTTGTTGCACCACTCATAACGTCACAGCTCTGAGGAAGGCGGAATCGCCGAAACGTCAGCCATCGACCAACAACACCAGCAACAACGACAACGACAACGAAGACCTATACCAACCTCGCATCAGCTAAAGAAGATCAGTTTATAAGATCATTTAAGAAAATATATCAACTATCTATGCCGAGGTTTATAGAAAGTCGGTTTTTTGAGTTATCAAGTAAGTATAAAGGTCTACAAGTTAGTAGTAATAAAACATTTGATACTAATAATTTTTTCTCATACTAAATCTTATGAACCAATTTTTTACTCATGATTCTTCAAAAGGTCCAACAATTTCATCTTAATTCTTTTTATTTCATTTGCATCTGAATAAATTTTGTGCCGCCCACTGACACCTTTTTATAATTTGATTTTTGAAGCGATGCTAAGACATTCGCAAAATTTGGACGCCAACACAGATGAAACCACGATTTCCCTTTCCGGTGCCTAGCACATTACACACTGCGCCGTGGAAGCAGTTGCTCTGCGTTTCTCTCAGCTAGTTTTCCAGTGCCATCAACAATCACCTGTCAACGGGATTGATCTGGGGAGCCCGCATCGACATTTAACCTAATTCAGCTAAGGATGCAGTCGAAATCACAATGTTTACCTTTTTATTTACTGCTTACTACAATTTTCACGGCAGGGTATAAAGCATTTTTGCGAATATCTCAGCATCTTAACCTTTTTTATTTACTGCCTACTGTTTTTTAATGGCAGGATATGTTGCGAAATATAACCTCTATGATGCTGAGGTATTTGCAAAACTCCTGACCGCAGGTTTACGCGGTGGGCAACGAACGCGCTATTGTCTTTTCCGGGGGCTAACGCGTTCACCACCACACTATGCGGGTCCTTCGTTTCGCCTGTCTCTCAGCTAGTTTTATCGATCACTGCCATCAGCAATCACCCGTCAGCGGGATAACTACACCCTCAGGTTAACTGGGCTCATTGCCGATTTGGGCTCCCCAGATCAATCCCGTTGGTGGATGATTGCTGATGACAGTAATATTTCGATAATATATTTGTTCTAGCTAACAATAACACCGACTTCTGCAGGTTTGATTGTCCAGGAAAAACAAGTTACTATCACATTATCACCGGACAATCACAGCTATCCACCATCAGCAACCTGCATAAAACAGCATCACCGAGTGAGTATGCCTCATTCCAGGAGATGGGCAGCTGAGGAAGACCTGACTCGACACGAAGGCGAAGCTGCCACGTTGAGACGAATAACAAACGTGGACCATCGACTCGGACCATCGGCTCTGAGGAAGACGAAGACGTCGAAACGTTAGCCGAAAATAAATATAATTATCAACCTCGTGTGAGCTCATCAAAGAAAGAAACATGCTGATGACAGTGATCGATAAAAGTAGCTGAGAGACAGGCGAAACGAAGGACCCGTATGGTGTGGTGGTGAACGCGTTAGCCCCCAGAAAGGGCAATAGCGCGTTCGTTCCCTACCGCAGACACCTGCGGTACGGAGTTTTGCAAATATCTCATCATCATAAAAGTTATATCTCTGCATCGTTGTGGTTGATTTCGCATAATACTCTGCCGCGAAAATTGTAGCAGGCAGTAAATAAAAAAGTAAACCTTTTTTATGTTGCATTTTGGCTCCTTAACGATAGGTTTATAACTTTTTCTTCGATTCTTATCGCAACTTTTACTTCCAGGTTCAAACCGATGATTTTAATGAACGAGAAATTATCCAAATGCGAGGTTCACTGTGAGTTATTTGAATACACGGAAAGCTAAATTTCTTGTGCAATTATTCCTAGAAAGTGTTTTTAGACAGTGTAGGGATGAAAGCGTAGCGCCCCCGGATTTACCCTGTCCTTTAGGAATGCTGTGCGCATTCCACTCCATTCATAGATGTAACTGAACACTTATTTGGCTGTTGGAATTACTTCCAGAGGTTCAGCGAGGAATCCATCCAATGTTTTTATTCTCCAACATATGTCTCGCACCATTACTCCGACGCCGTGAGAATGCAAAACTTGGTTAGCCCGAATACCGGCATAGAATTAACGACATCATTTGCACTGTGTGCGCTTCTATGCATAGCGCTGAACGAGTCCTTAGAATAAAATAACTACTGTTAATCGATTTTTACTGTTTCTTTTCATTAGGTTCCATCAAGGACATCCAATTATTGTTTTATGTCGGACGTCGATGTTAACACCAGGTCTTCCAGATAAGGTCTCCCAAACAAGGAATAAAATCGAAATTTCAATCGAGAAGCTCTGCTAACATTGAATCCATGCTACGTACCAGAGGTACGCGTGCTACCTGTGTAGTTCCAGAATGAGTTAGTCATAAAGACTGTCGACTACCTCTGGGAAAGATCAGCGCTCAGAGTTATTCTAGGATTCCAGCTGTAATGAACTCGTTCAATATTGAACGACGTTCATGAAAGAAGACACAGTGTTAGCAAAGCCAACACGAAAATTTGAAGACCTCCATGTATGATGGATGTAGGACAGTGAACAGAAATGAACAGAATACTTGGATTTGAGCTGTATTCAAAAGGCTGGTCATAATAATAGATCTGGAGCCTTCTTTGCATACACACATTTTACCCCAAATATACATCATATAGAGAAACGCAGGATGACTGACATTTAGCTAGGCATGACAATGCACCACTGTTAAAAACGACAACGAACCTTGTCTAGTCACCAACTTGCTTGCAATCTTAGGTGTTCCGCACTTTCCATCGCTTTAAATGTGCCCATTTAAAGGAACAATGATTTATTCTATTTCTTCTGTTCTTGAAATTCTAGGTACTAATGTATTTTTCACTTTAAGGGTGTTGGATTTCGATGTGCCACAAATGACGGATGCTGAAGAACTGGAAGACGACATTGGTCATCATAATAATGCTTCCGGGTTTTTATAGTTGTTGAAATCCTAACTACACTGGTTCTGCCAGCTGAAAAAGTTTTGAATTCTGTAGATATGTGCAAAGTAGGTGTTTAGGTGTGAGTGCATACTAGAATGTACGTATTGACAATTATTTAAGTTTTCCCATCCATAAAAGAAGCGGAACAAGCGGGCTTCGTTCCGGAGCGGGTTGCCATTTCTACGATTTCCTTTCTCTAGTCAGTACTAGTTTCTAGAACATGTCACTTCTAACTATTGTTTTAACGAGCGTTGTAAGCATCTAGATTCATTATTTGTCTCGAACATAGATCCAAGTGATCCTCTACTGTTGTCGCTGACAATGACAGCGTTGCTCATATTATCACTCATTACTACAGATTGAACTCATGATGTCGTTAATCTCCACCTTCATCACCATGACTTTTGTTAATGCCGTCCAGTCATCGTGCCTCATCTAGTCGCTTCTGTAGTGATACAATATTTATAGCGAATGATCTCTTTGTTTGCTGTAAAATTTAACTCGGTCTGTTTTATGTCATCTAGTGACAAACTAATTCGAGATAAATTTTTGCTGAGCACTCTCACTTCTTGCTAATGGTAAAGGCTTGGGAAAGTCGTAGCACCGGTGGGATTCTTGAATATAGCTAAAAATCCCCAATCAGTAGCCGAATCCGCATGCAAATTCAAGGACAATCCCAGGTGATGGATGTGAGAAAACCAAACAAGCCAAAAAAGTCTTTCTCATCAGCGCAGTGTCCTTGATTATGGGTCTTGTAAGAGAAATTCCATTACGTAAACGTCATGTTGGAATTCTCAAAAATTTTTCTCCACTCCATGTTTTTAAAAATCTAAGCAATTGCTTTTGATAAATGAAAAATTCCACTAATAATCCTGCAGTTAATGTGCCATTAGGTAGTGCAAGCACAGTACATGAGGTTACACAAACGTAGCATCAATGCCAACCATTACGATCACGATGCTGGCTCGACCTATTCCGAACTTACGAAGCCTCTGATCTCTCCGGGAGCAATAAATTGCTACCGGACTTGGCTGAGAAAAAATTTACTTCCTGCGATACAAGAGGGAATGCTGCGGCCTGGCTATCTCAGGACTCCAGGGAGAATCGACTCCACCATTATTAAGCAACATTCATAATGAAAGGAAATTCCTCACTCAGCAGCGAAAGCCATTCGTAAGAAGTTTGAAAAGCTTCGGCAACAGATGTAAAAGATGAGTCACCTGTATCACCTGTATCACCTCGTATCACCTGTATCACCTGTATCACCTGTATCACCTGTATCACCTGTAGTCCCGTTGATCGTCGAGTGGCTCGAGCTGGCGCCAGTAAATCTTCCATTTTTCCTTGTCGCGTGGAAGAGTAGCCCAGTGTGTTCTGCTCGCTCTAAGGACTCATCGAGCATTATATCCTTCTCCTCGATTCTTCATGAAGAACTGTGACCATCGGGTCCGTGGTCTTCTTGCAGTACGTTCGAAATCCCGAGGAATCCACTAACTAACTGCTCTTGTCCATCCGTTGTCATTCATGCGCATTACGTGTACGGCCCACCTTATCTTCGACTGTTTGGCGTACAGAACGGCATCTTTGACTTTTGGTCGTTGACGCAGGTCGGAGCTTCGGATCCGATCCCTTATTTGTGTGAAACGAGATACCCCTAGCATCGTTCTTTCGACTGCGTTTTCAGTAACGCTGAGTGATCGTTCATCCTGCTTACGCAGCGACCAGGTTTCTGACGCATACGTTAGGGGCAGGAAGTACCGTTGAGTCGAAAAAGGTGGGCACTGAGTCGAGTGTTCTTTATCCTCTTCACTATATCCTCGATGCTCTTGAAAGCTCCGCAGGCCGCTCGTTTCCCTTCTGCTTAGCTCTGGACTTAAGTCGTTCATGGTATAGATTTCCCGACCTAGATAGACATAGCTGGAGCATTCGGAGATATTCGTCCCGTTGAGCGTGAATGGAAAGATGAGTCCTGGGATATAAATGTACCACTATTCATTAGATTATTGGGAAGTTAAACCAAGATTTGAATCTGCTTCTTTAAAGTGGCATACGCCAGATTTTAAACAAAACTATTAGTCGAATAACATGACCTTCTTTTGGTCCATTTTTCGCTTCGCGAAATCCGAGCTTTCGAACACTTGTGAGTGTATTTCTTTTCACCAAACTTTTCAATCCACTGTGACGGCCTTTATCTCCAGGATGAAGTTCGCTGCGACGAAATTGTTCAAAATAACGTCGTACGCTTCACCCACATCTCATTAATATTTGGTCCTATTTGAGGTGTATGCGATGGTGTTTGAAAACTTAGAAGTGAATTTGTCGAAACTTCTATTGTGATATCTGAAATTCTAACCTTTGAAATTTGTCAGAAACACTGCTTATATCATAATTCAATTAATCCACTCGAAATCGCATGGAATGTGCTTTGCAATAACATATAAACTACCGTAGTAATCATTCGATCACCTTTTGCTCAAAAATGGTGGAAAAAACGGAGTTACAAATTCGACAGTGACCTCCGAACATCCTAATTTGTCTGTTCTCTAATGAGCCACATAGAACCCAATGATTCCACTTGAGTATTCGAAGCACTCGCTTACAAATCTCGCCAGCACAGCGGTTCATTGTGTGCTACTAACTCACTAAAAAACCCGGAAATAGCGCTTTCTGCACGAGACGAAAGGGTTGCCTGATGTAGAGAAGTATCGCTAATAGCAATGAAATAGTTCCTGTATAAAACTGTGGTGAATTTATAGAGGAATGCTTATAAGATTGATTCGGTTCAATCTATAAGATTAGCAAATTTAAGGTTTTCTTAGCTTTATGTTCTTTAGGGATTTTGAAATATTATTATTAAGCTCCGTGCTAGCTATAAAATTTTTGTAATTTCGAACTTTTTTTTCGAAATCAGCAAACTCTTCCCTACAACATAAAGAGCTATTGTTCTACTGTCACGCAATTCTGGTCTTCTGAACACATCCTGCATATTTCTCGCACTTAATTGCTCAAACCTCTCATTTCAAACACGGCAACAAATGAGCAAGCGGGATTTCGTCCAAGAGGATACGATGCTTCTCTATGAAACTGTGAGGTTCTGAACTTGTTGACTACTGCAGTGAGGGTGAAAGTATTCTCAGTTATGGGAAAGCCCGCCTCCTCGCAAAAAGGATTAGTAGGCCAGCATGGAAAAAACGAGAAAGAGATGGCTTATACATCATTGGCAGATTTTAGCTATTAAGGCGTCGCTTTCTTTTCAGAAATCGCGAAGTTGGGTATTTATCTCTTGTTGTTGAACAAACGATAGTAGTCGTTGTACGTAGTCGAGCAAAAAAACCCTTTATACTCTAAGAACTCTGTATACGAAGCCCATCCGCCTTCTGCTGTTGACCCCGTGATGCTTCTATGTTCTACTTTTCCCAAGTTTTCGTCGTATTATTTGTTGAAGAACAGCATAGTTGCTTTCTCTCCAGTCTCGCAAACATTCAAGCATTCAGATAACATTCTTTCTTTATCGTGAACCCTTTCTTGGCAAGCTCCGGATTCTTTTTGAAAGCGTGAAATTGAGTCTTTTACGAGACCTTGGAAACTAGGTTAATTCATAGTGTCTTGAACTAGTAAATTTTCTTTTGACTCTGTAATTTAGGAAAGTAGAAATGATGATCTTGGAAGCCATTTTGTGAAACACAACAGCAGTATCAAAATTAATGTTATTAGGTGGATTCCATATGTTAGAAAGTTGTCAATAAAATTTCAGTCGAATTTACTTCATAGCACTCCGACTTGCTGAGTTAACATTGCAATTTCTCAATGGAATTCATTAAACAACTCATTTTTATATGTGGTTGATGGGATAAAGTCTACTTTTAATAATTTCTAGATTTTGTTAAAACAAATGAAAACTACGTCGAAGGCGATAGGCAAATCGAGCAACCGTAAGCGAAAAAATCTTTGGCTAGAACGAGTGAAAATTATGATACTATCGTCATTACTTGTGTGGCTAACTATGTAAACTTAGATAAAAAAATGCTACCCAGCTCCTTTCGTCACGACTGATTGAAGGATACGTTGAAGGAACCCCACGGTTTTCGCACTGGAAACAGTGCGAGCATCTACGATCATCATCAATTAAACTACTAAGTAGGACACGCTGACTATGTAGTGGGAGGTTCCTAAAGACCTAAATTCAGTATTTTTCCATTGAAATGCACTTTCCCGTCGCCACTGATAACCCCAACACATTCATCGTCATCTAGCTGCTTGTGGAATTCTGCCTCTTATGAGATGATGTCGCAAATAGGGGGCATTGCTTCGGAAACGACATGTAGCGAAAATACCACTTTAATCAGCGGTTAAGATGGAGCCTTAAATTCTACATATGGTATGAACTGACGCCTAAATGCCATCTGCTTCACCCCTGCCATCGACATTATAGAATTGTTTTGAAATGCTTGGAGAAATACGTATAAAAGGCAGACAAGTATCCATCTATTTCTCCACATCACGGAGGCACATGTGTCAAGCAGTGCTTTGATGAAAAAATGCTTGCAGAAGAGATTTTTTTCCATGTTTCTTCCTTTATGAATCATAGCAGTGTTGGTGAAGCACCATTGCCAATTTCCTAAAGCAATTCAAATTTGTTCCATTCCCACCTTGTCAATATCGCCATCTCTCAGATTGAACTCGTTCATTGCACACTCAGCTATCAATCACATTTCATCAACATTGCCAAACGTTTGTACCGCAGCGATGAGAGAACTTACTTCCTGAAAATAATCAGTGCATGTCAAAACGAGCGATTATGTGGCACTACGGACCACCTAAAATGGCCACATATTGGGTTCTGGTAGGAATATTCAGCTAGGTAAAGAACAGCCTCCTGGAATTTTCTTGTGAAAACGATCTTTTGACAAAAGTATACTTTTGCAACGCAGTGTACCAATTTGTGCCTTGATCTTCTCAATACATCTATTAGTTTGATTCATAATTCTCTGACGAGCCATCGCACGATCACCTTTGGACTTTTCTGCGAGCATTAGGTTAGGAAAGTCGCCTCTTGAGGGGTATTCGATGAATTGCTTCGCACATACCTTCCTTGTATAAAAGAAATGAAAAGGTAGCAAACATTAAGTGAAAAGTTGAACATAGTGACTCCGACAGCAGGTTCTGCTTAACTCGGTTTAATGTCGATTCGTGTTGCTTAGATCATTTCCGGTGACGAACGGTTGTTGACGGCACCGTTGTGGTGAAAAAAACTGGCCGAGAGAAACGCAAGGAAGGCCTTAGTGGTGCAATGAGCTTCAGGGAAAACTAATCGCTGGTTCGAATCCGGCCTGAAGTCCGAGTTTTGCAGATGTCTTGTCTATATTTTGTCGTGGAATTAGTATGAGATTTCAGTTTTCTCTACATTGGATATCTTGAACTCACTTTTTTTATACTTGGGAGAACTAAATGCACAAAGAGAATAACGATGAGTGGATTAGTAGGAAGTAACAATGAAACAAGATAACGACAGCCACCTACTTTTAACGCACTGATAGGCTGTCCAACAGTGAAATTTCATCATCATCAACGTCATTGTCGGTTGCAGATGTAACGCTGCCAGAACCCTCTATGCGTTGTTCAGCTCGTCGATGACGAAGTTAACTGAAACTGGAAGTTCAAGAACTCAGTCTTTTCGATTACATTGTCTTTATATGAGTATAAATTATTTATCGACGTAAAAGTATTCAATCTCTTACTTCTCTCGGTCGGTCGGTTGGTTAGTCGACTAATCGCAAGAGTTCCTGCCGTCGAATCGTAGTCACAAAACAGCAATTTTGAAGACCTGGGAACACCTTAGTGCTCTATCTCGGAGTTTGTGAAAGGTTATATTCCGTCAGCACTATCAACCAAAGAAGAAAACGTATTCTCAGGTCACACATAAACGCACACACGAACGCAATCACTTGCATAATGGCTCTTGCAGGGCGACGAAGCGAGTAGGGAATTATTGAGGTCAATTGGACATGTCAAGACAGAGCATGGCGGTATTGATAAAGGATGATGACGCGTTCGTCGACCAATCACTGAGGTGGACTCGACGCAACCATCTTCGTTAAGCAACAAGAGAAATGAATGAATGCATTCCTAGACTACACAATGCATTTGGCTGACCTACCGATAAATCAAAGCTGTGATTCCATCATCAAAGCCAAGTTCGGTGATAATTTGCCGATCCCGAAAAGACCGAAGGTTTCTTGAGCCCAAAGCGCTGGGTCGAACCAGTGACCTTGTGTGTATTGCCCAGTACCTTTAACCGCTAGATTGCATGCGACCCTGTGTATTGATGTGAACTGATATCCGCTGACAAATCACCGCTCTGCAAGACACATAGAGTTGTCTGTTACGCATCGTTTCTTAACAGTAGACACCAAGGGATAGACAAAAAAAAGCCTCGAAATCTCGAGTGATTACTTTAAAGAATAAATGGTCTTCTCAGTAGAACTTCTCCAAGTCAATATAGAACGCTTCAGCTTGTTCTTTGCCATAGCTTGACCTCGGCATCTAAACGACGAAGACTGTCAAAGTCGGTATTAGTCCGCTACTTTTTAATCGTAGACGTCTGATTCGAACTGTTGGTTGTTCGAATAATTCGATGTTCATTGCCAAACACGTGTTGTCAAGAAAGGCGACGCCGCAGGCTACTCTGTTGTCGCATGTTCCGATGAACAGTTCTTCTCCGGTTTCATAGATGGCGATGAATGTTTGGCGTCTTCTCTTCTCGATCGGACCGTTGACGTCGTAGCTTATATTTCTTACCTGCGTGATCAAGTCCTATGTCGAAGATTCAGCTGCAAGTGTGAGTGCAATGCAGGTACAGCTCGTCGCCCTTGTTCTTTGCGGTCTAGCCAGCCTAAAATGGTACTGGGATTTTAGCAGCCTTTCCGTACTCGTCCTACCATTCGCTGCCGTATCGAGGACTGTTTCGGGGGTCAGGAAAAATTGTGGCATAAATTTTACTGTGTTTAACTATTTGAAATCCACATATGACAAGATGAATTTGATTAGAGGGGGATTCCTCACCGCCTGCCATATATTTACAGGTCACTTGAATCCGGACTTTTGACATATTTGACTCATAGAATACAATCCCTTCCAACGGTTTAGCGCCTCATCATGGGTGGGAGGTGTTCCTGGGTGTGGGACTGCGATGTGCAGCGGGGGGATTCGTCCCCCGGCAGGGTCTCCCAAGCTGAGAAGGAGTCCGGCGTTTCTATTAGAAAGCCTAGCTAAGAGTAAACCAATACCAGGGATTCGCCACCGTCTTGGTATCAAAGTCGCATGGTGGCAAATCTCCCTCTGATCCACAAGGGCTGCGACTGCCTGTGGTGGTGAAGACCTGGGGCAGACTTTGGCCAGGCTGACCTCGGGATTCCAGGGAACCACAATGGCTTAACCAGCAAATCTCCGATAAATGGCGATTATGCTGGGGCCAGCACAACCAGTGAGAACGGGCCGTTCAAGTGTCAAGTGTCAAGTGTGAATACAATCCGCATAAACGAAAGCACACCCACTCTCGCATGCATGATTACGTCCTCGTAAGCAAAGAAGGTAGGTGGTACTAGATTGGTACAGCAGAAAAGTAGAGTCCACCTTTTGGATCCATTTGCGCCTCAGCGAAGCATAAGCTGGCCTTTGGTCTGCGATTAGCCTCTAGTGCGCGCCAACTGGCAACGCTCCACGTTGCCGCGCGATTAACCGCCATAGGGATTCCTCTGTGAGGGAGATCCGCCACGGAACATATGCCACAAAATAGGCATGTTTAAAATTAAGATGTCGAAATTATGCTGCAAGAATGCCCATATTTTCTAATACATCTAGGCAAAATACTTCTAGAGGGTAAACATGCCATATTTACAATGTTCAATGATACATTTAAGTGGTTGGAGGCGCCACTGCGACACACACGTAGAATCGAAACTCACGCCCATGGCCTACCAAGCTTTCCGTCCCTCCGGGGTAGGCAAATTGGTGCCACACTTCTCTGGGAGGACAGCAGCACTGGCTGGATACTTCGGTAGGCTACAACGAGTCATTGTAAAAGCCAGATATGCATTCAATCACCTCCAACGATACTTAATGAAACCGAATGCATGGCGCACCCTCAGGGATTGATCAACGCCGAGAGCTTTTATCCTTTATTTCACCTGTCATATGTAGTTCATTATAATGTTTGACCATGAGATAAAAGCGTTGTTGAACTAACCGTTGACAATGGTTGTATCGTCTTTTTTTTACATCTGTCCAATCCAAGGTTCCTGGAAAATCTTAAAGTGACTGTGTCAGTTCCGTACCTTAATTTTCGAACAATGCAGCGAGACATTAGTTCATAGTTTCTGCACAGTCGCCGAAGAGTTGTTGCGAAACCCATAGAGTCCAGTAAAGCGGTTCAAAAACCAGCGTGTTCTAAGTTGTAATGACTAGTAAAAAAATGCTTCTTCGGTTCAAGAAGGAGACAGCATCAGTGTAGAGGACGAGCTTTCGATACAATACAAAAAGGGCCGACGATGTTGCGTCAAAAGAAACAGTCGGAAAGAAAAAATGGGTCGATGTCAATTCGTCTTATATAAAATGCCGAATCTATTAACGTCGCCTACGGTATACACTAGTTTTATTGCATCTTCTCTTCGGTTGTTTTGCCCCCATAAAGCTTCTTTGCTACAATTTCTATACTTGTTCGATAACTCATCCAACACGTGTAGCGCCGGAATGCTGGATGTCGGCAGAGAAAACCTATCCGTAGCAGCTAATAATTTATAAAAGGTTTTTTAGACAAGTTGAATTGTCAAGCCTAAGACACTCTGCCATCAGAAATTGGTGAACTAGGGAAAACACGATGGCAATGCACTGTTAATCCGTTTCCAGTCGCAATAATAAACCATGTTTGCAGTATTGAATGGGTGGATATATCGAGATCCCGAGCACTGACTGCGGTCTGCTTGAACGAACAATCATAGTACGATACAGATTATAGTAACATACGTAGCCCTACAGTAGAAAATCAAAGAATATTCGATAACCGCCTTGAGTTCCTAACTTCTGGAGAACTTTGCTCATAGAAAATCCCACATCGTTTACGATGTCCTGTGTGGTTTGAACGGCAAATGAGTAAAAGTTCTGTAACCAACCTAAAATTAGACGTCGGTCGTTATTTGTTGAAAGTGCCTCATCTTATATTAATTACGAGCGTGTTTTGAAATACAGCTGGACAACCTCCAATAATCCATCCGATGTGAAAATAACGGCCGTTTTCAACTTCAAGCCAATATGCCTCAGGTTAGTTTGGATTTAAATTCTACTGGCTGGGTTAAAAATGCTACAGTCTACATATTCTTTCCTACAAGATACATGACTTTTCTACTCTTCCAAGGTGAAGTTCTGGTTGTCTGAATCCCACAAAATTTTTTTAATTCAAGGCTGGTGTTTTAAACGCGGAATTAATGAACAACCGAATTTTTTGTCCGGCAGGACGAGATGACGTTCCCCAATGTATCGTCTGTATTCAGAGCTGCAGCGTTTGTATTGGAGAACTAAATAGAGATTGCGGAGAAGAGATGGAGATGGATATGAAGAAATAGAGATTCTTTGGAAAATCAATTTCATTTTCAATTTTTTGAAAGTCCTAATTCTAAAAAAATTTTTAAGACTGAAACAATAACACGTAAAAACATAGATATGGATATGTAAATATAGGAATTAGACGATAGAATAGTGTTCCATCCATAAATAGGCATGCTTTCCAATGAAAGTGCGGGTTGCGCAGTGGTATGCCGCTCATTATGAGCAAACCACTAGTTCAAGCCCGGCAGGAACAAGAAAGACTCCCAGCCCTCTGGGACCTGAGACAAAACTGGTCAGAGTGAAGCTCACTCTCTGTAGTCCGCGCGGGGAAGCTAAGAACGACCATCCCAAGACTGCAGAGACAATCGCTTTGACCTACATTCAACGGTATTCATGATAAAGATGGAAATTCTCTAGCAACAGCCAAACTCGCGTGCGAAAAACATGGGAGACATTCGTGGATGTGAGGGCACGGGTCGACTAGATTAATGCTTTGATCTGGTAAGTAAGATATCTGATGTCGGGTTTCGTGAAAAAAAGTGCGGAAGAAGTCTTTCTTACGGTGCCGGCTTTCCAGAAGAATCCCACCAGCTATTTTTACAAATCGATTTCTTATAGACCAAACAATTCTCTTGTTAAAGAGTGATTTGGACGTTGTGTAATGAATCAGTCATGAATTCATCTTTTGATTGCGTTGTTTGACTACGACGATCCGTAGGCTATCCATACTTTTCAACAATGGCGGACTGCATGTGGTCGTCTTACTTGCATTCACATGGTTGTTCCTAAGTGTACCTATCATTTCTTGTCATATTCCCTATCGTACAATGTTTATTAGTAAGAGTCAGTGTTCTAGAACACTGCTATTCCATTCTTTTCTATATACTTTTTCAGAATCAGCAGTTTTTACTTTTGAGACTCGACTCCTTTCCTGGAGTCATAATTTTTTGCTAGTTCTTTCATAAAACGTTGATAACCAAATTTCAAGCTTACTTCTAGACAACGATAGTAAAAAAATTTTCCAGCGACCCATCTTTCATATCTACTGTGCTTATTCCAGCCTTTTTACATTCGTGTTCTTTCCTCCCATCTACCATCTACAAAGGTCTTCGAAATTTTTGACTGTGGGTTCATTTTTCCGGCTGAAGATTTTTTCTTTTGCTGGCTCAGTCGATTCTCCCTGGTGTCCTGGGATTCCCGGACTAAAGCGTTCAATTTGTATTGCAGAGAGAGAACTTCTCAGATATTTCTCACACAAGTTTGGAACCATTTTTTCAACCCTCTCAACGAGCACTCTACGACGAATTAGCTCGGAACCGCCTACACAATCGTCTGTGTAAATGGAGGATCGCGTGGTTTTACCGGAGCGACAGGGTTGGATATTGCATCAGTTCAAATACAATATGCCTGGCCCCTTTTAAGGAATGCGCTGACGAATAATACATTAACAAAACGGGTAGATAGCTTGTGTCTGCATAAAGGAACACTTGCACGAGAAGTTGGAAAGATGACCAACTAATGTTCTCGCTACACATAAAGGATGATCTCGATCCCTGAGGGATGCGTCGTGCATTCAACTTCATTAAGCATCATTAAAGGTATGCATATTTGGTCTTTACAATGAATCGTGGTGCTCTGCCGATGTATCCAGCCTGTTCTTCTCCCCTACCAGACAAGTCTGGTGACAGTTTGCCGACCACGGAGGGATGGAAGATGTGGTGAGCCTGGAGCACGGGGATCGATCCTAGGTGCATCTCAAGGCGCACCTGACCACTGCGGTACACGTGCCCACATTAGACTTGGCACACTTAAAGGACAAAAATAAAATTTTGATAACAATAATGCCGAGATATTTCCAAAACTCCGGGCCGCTGGTGCCTGCGTTAGGGACCGAACACTCTATTACCCTTTTCGAGAGTTAACGCGTACAACACCATGCCATGTGAGTCTTTAGTTTCGCCTTTCTCTCAGCCATGCTATTGATCTATAGGTGCCATCAGCAATCACCCTTCAACGGAATTGATTTGGGTGACACAAATCGGCATTGAACCCAGGTAAGCTGAAGTAGTGGTATAAATCACAGCCTCTTATAAATCACCTTTTGTTTACTGCCCACTCTATTTTAATGGCAGCGCACTAAGTGAAATATAGCCATAGTGATGCTGAGAGATTTGCAAAACTCCGGACCGTAAGTGCTTACTGACAGCGCCTGTGAAACATGGCTGAGAGAAAGGCGAAACGAAATACCCGCATGGTGTGGTGTTGAACAAGTTCGTTTCCACGTTCGCTAACCCATTCTGCACAGCCGCCTTTTCTCGTGCTTGGTCTAACCGAGAGCTTTTTCAGAATGTTCGTGAGCTGCAGTCCTTCCACTTTCTTTGAGATTAGAAATCTTTTTCTGAATAAGTAGAAATTTTAAAGGGGCTTTGAACATGACAGGATTACAAAAGGGGCTTTTCCCTACTTAAGTGTCAATGACAAGTGTGCCACAGTGTGCTATTGTTACTAGCGTCAAAATAAAAAAGGATAAAGCTCTCGGCGTTGATCGATCCCCTGAGGGGTTCTCTATCCGCTCGACTCCATTAAGGATCGCGAGGAGGTGATTGAATGCATATATGGCATTTACAATGACTCGCGGTGGCCTGTGATGTATCGAGCCAGTGGTGCTAACCTCCCAGACAAGTCTGGTACCAATTTGCCGGCCCCAGAGGGATTGAAGGCTTGGTGGGCCATGGGCGCAAGGATCGATTCCACGTGTGTGTTGCGGGCGCCTCTGACCACTGCGCAACGCGCCCCCTTATTGACGCATCACTAGCGTTAATATTGCAAATACATTGCTGTCGGCATTTGGAACTGTTTTGCAGCTTATGTTGGGTCAATTTTAGTACTTCCTTGTCCATACATATCATGCAAAAGCCATAGTGATTTGAAAAAAGTAACTATCAATTGTGAGCGAAAATAGCAGTCAACAAATCTTTTCGCGAAACGATTTTCTTGCAAATCATCAGTTGTAGAAGTTTTCTCCGTCCTCACTCCTCCCACTTTAATCTGCTTTCGATCAGCCAGCGAACAAATAGACATCGTTTGATTGAGAGAAAAATTGGAACGCACTAAAGTCAATGTGAACACTATATTGGCCATAAGAAGTGAAATGGGTTAGGGACCATATTTTCTCCAAAGTTTAGATAGTCGCGAACTTCATGAGAGATCCTGTATATTCAGAATTAAACATAGTTTTTGAAATTATCTCTCAAAAATTATCCGGTTTTGCGGTACATCGGATGAACATTACTTGACCATCTTCTCCGGTAAGGTGCTGTTACCTCTTAGTTTTTTAGGCGTTTGTATCTTCATTTTTTTTAAGGCTATGGGGGGTACTACTTAGGCACAACTGGAACTTAATACCAACACGACCTCCCTTTAAAACACTGTAGCAGGGTTTTCCACGCTACTAGCGCTCTGTTGTCTGTGGTATTGTTATAGGGATGCCATGTAGAGTGAGGATTCAACCCCCGACTGGGTCTCTCAAGCTCAGAAGGAGTTCGGCGTTTCCATCAGTAAGCCCAGCTAAGAGTAAACCGATACTAGGTTCCGCCAGCGTTCTGGTACCGAACTAATCGCATGGTGGCAAATCTCCCTTCGATCCATAAGGGCGGCGACTGCCCGTGGTGATGACGACCTAAGGCAGACTTCTGCCATGCTGATCTCAGGGCCCAGGGGAAAGACAATGGCTAAGCCAGTAAAACTCCGAAAAATGGAGAATATGGTGGGGTCCGCACAACCATTGAAGACCGGCCGTCCAAGTAGCCAAGGAGGTCACGTATGCTTCGCTCCCTTAGCATGTGACAACCACTAAGCTGACGTTGCGGAAGCAACATTTACGATAGTTTACTACTAAAACATTCTTTGTTCTCTTGTATATTCAATAGTGTTTGAGACCAGACGACAGTGACTGTTAAAAGCCGGTGTTGGTCCATTTTTTTGGACTCTGAACGTCCGAATCGGGTCATTATTTCTTCAACAGAAACGGTATTCACGACCAAGCTCATTTTGACAGGACACCAAAGCTGTCAAACATGGTGATGTCGGCGAGAAAAAATTCCGTAATTCTAAAATTGTTTCCATCTGCGAACGCAGATGCTTGACGTAAGTTCTGAACACGTTCGCCAATCCTATACGTTGTCGTCCGAAGGTATTGCATCCTCTATTAGTTCACTATACTTCCATTTTGGTTCATCTGTCATGCGTTCGTCTCATTACATTACTAGAGCAAATGTGGTTCGATACATCAAATTTGCAAATTTGAAGTGAATTTCAAGCAAGAAAATAGTAAGAGGTCGCAGTGATGTGTAGTTGTGCAAAATTATCTTCATATCACATAAAGAAAGACGTAAGGACCTCACAGCAGCCAAAAGTTCCTTCCAACTAATTTTGGATCAATGTTGGAACAGAATACAAGAAACCTTGATGAAGCCTCGAAGAAAAAAGGCAGGTTAAGTTTGTGTGTGGAACTGAAAACCGAGCTACCCCTTACGGACTAAGTAGAAGAAAGGAGTGGAGAGGAACTTGGTTGGTCCGCGAGAGACTTCTGGCACGTGTTAACTTCGGCATTTTTGATAGTGGAAAAACGAGTTCCAACCTGTTTGGTCTTATCTGAGATTAATCGTAGCACCCCCTTCAATCGAATTACGAACACAAAAAAATTAGCTATACGGGCACCAAAAATTATGGCCGAGTTATGATGATGGGATAGGCAATATTTTTTGCACATATCAAGCTTGCCGTTAACATGTTGCTACACACACTTAATAAAAGGGATGGCTCAGTTCGACTTAACCAATAAATGAAAGGCCATTATATAGACTTTCACGACGCTTTTCTCTAAACTTACTCCAAATGACTGACCTTGATACCTACTATGTAGATCCCAGTACTTCTCGTATTCGATTCTTTTTCCTCGCATCAGTCATCCACGATTCGCTTCGAGCAAATCGCGTGTGGATTCAGCCACCGCTTGAGCGTTTTTGGCTTCTTTATGAATGTCGCTGAATTACTATTCAGCACAGTCTCCCTGAAAATCTTAAGATAACCGAGCTAAGACGTTCTGTTATGGATTAAGGGAAATCGGAGAAGCACAGACAAGTCTGGTGCCAAGTCCCCGACGCTGGAGAGATAAGAGGCTTCATGAGTACGGAGTGGAGTCGAACGAGCATAGTTCTCGTGACAAAAGTCATAACTACCACTGCTCCAATCGTGCCTTCTTGCTATGTGCAAAATTCAAAAACGAAGAAAAGCAAGTATCATATGGAGCACCTGCAATTACAATCCAGTAATTTCGTTCAGTCTGCACATATCAACCCAAGAAATGCGAAACAGGGCCTTGTCCTGATGTGGTCTCTCCGACGCGTAAAGCACTCATTGTCAGTTCTCCATAGAAGACTCCATGGAATGACCGAAAATGGTTTTCCTAAAGTCTTCTGAAATAGTCGAATTAAAGAGCAGAGTCAAATTGCGAGACGCCAATGAGAATCTCACAAAAAAACAAACCATGAAAAGGAACGACTTTGTGCAACTCTTATTTTGGCTGTGTGAAACCACATTGTTGACGGATTTCCTCTTCGTTTCCCTCCAACCTTCTGTTGGCATGGTGTACACTTCTTATACATGGTGTCCATAGATAATTGCTTGACGGCCGGAATTCTTCCCTTAAGGTGAGTTTTAATGAGTAAAGGCGAAGTCATTTAAATGATGTTTGCAACACTATCGACAGCTAGTGTTATAGCTACTTTACTACTCTCTTCGGAAAGTGTGAAAATTCTATGTGTGCTTTCCCTTGTTCACCAAAACAATGACTTCCTGAAAAAAAAAGAAAAAGAGAAATGACAAGAAACCTTATGGACAACCAAACCTGTCTCACAATCGTCTTTACCTTGATTATTGCTCTTTCTAGGAACTAATACCTGGTTTTTCAGGAATATACTTGCCATCTTTGGTGGTTACTGCAAACTGCCGGCTGTTCGAAAGATAAAAGATAAATCTCTCGGCGTTGAATAATCCCTGAGGGATGCACCATGCATTCGACTTCATTAAGCATTGTTTGGAGGTGATTGAAGGAATATCTGGCCTTTACAATGACTTGAGGTGGCCCACCGATCTATCGAGCCAGTGCTGCTATCCTCCCAGACAAGTCTAGTACCAATTTGCCGACCCCGGCAGAATGGGAGGCATGGTGGGCCATGGGCGCGGGAGTCGATCCCACGTGTGTTGCACGGCGCCCCCCAACCATTGCGCCACACGCCCCTTGCCGGCTGTTTGCTACTGCAATATTTGGCTCGGTGAAACACACACTCCACCAAACAAATCAGCAACGAAAAAGCACTCTCCGAAAATTTTGTGAGAAAAATACTCTGTTAGGAGTCTACAACCAGAGCTCGCAATATTGTCTAAACCGATCTTTATTTAACTCCACTATAGGTAGTCATTGTCCTGGCTTATTGATGACGTGGCATAAGGATGTCACAATGCTTTAACGCGTGTATCCTGCAGACCTTGTCGTCTTCTTCAGAGCTAAGGCAATTCCACTCGAGTGCCTACTGCAGCAGTTGTTTTGTGTGATTTGGCGGCTGGACAGAAAATGCATCACATCGTTTTACTTTATTCGGAGGTGTGGAGGCGTGCACAAGTTCTAGAAGGAAGCAGCCCCATCCCATTGTATGTATCCCTAATCGGCTAGCGATTGAGTCTTTGTCTTCAAAACAAAAGGCTCCACTCGGTGCCATAATGAAAACCCACTAAACGAGAATCAACGGCTGTGGACAATCCACTCGGTTTAGGTTCTGAAGAAGACAAAGACGGATAATCGCTAAGCGAACACATTACTGCAGCAGGACCATGGTAATTTATCAATTAAGGGAAATAACGTTGATTGTCGATACCCCAGTTATGAAGGATGGTTTTGAGAATCGAAGTCAGCAATACTATAATGAATCTTGTACGCGTTGATACTGATTATGCGGTGCCTCAATTGATGTGGATGTCCAACATGAGATGACTTACTGCTTTTTCTCCAATGAGCAAGCACGAGGCTGTTACTGTAGCACTTATTAGCAAAGAATAGCTGCCATTTCGGCGGTTTAGCCATCTTCATAGCCAGAAATGGTCAAACTGACACGCAGTCTACTTAACCAAACACTCATAACCTTAGCAGATAAGACTTAAGACATAAAATCGCATTCGCATAACAAACAGCTTCTTTTTAAACACCCACCGTTTTCTTCGTTGTAAGTCCTCCAGATAATTGATAAAGAACAGCTGCACAGAGTTTTACATAAGCGGGGAATGTACCTGGGTCAGGGTAATAGAATCATCCTAAGATATGGCGCGAGGTCACGCGTCATCGCAAAACATTCGTTATTGCTGTTCATTCATGGATACTTGGAGTTAATCCAAAACGCCTCAAGAGTTTTACGAGCTGCTACTTTGGATACTTGTGGAAGGGTAGTGACTTTTACTTCGAAGTCTTCTCCGCCATGTTTCTGTGTCATGTGCGCGCCTATGTCGTCCAGTTTAATTGGCGCGACAAATAGCCAATTCTAGTGGCTATGAAACTGTAGCGCCTTGGGATAATGAAATAAGTGCAAGTATAAACTGTTGTTGCTTAAGCATGGCCGGTTTAGAAAATTCGGTGACAGTGATCGAAATACCACAGGACACTCTAAGATGCCAGCTTGTTCGTGATCGCCTATGTGACCTACGTACAACGAAAAATTGCACAATGTGCCCCCAACTGTAGAGAAGGTGGATGCATGAGTTCGGCTACGGTGTGCTGCGTGCGGGAAGGAATAAGTTAACGAATGTGTAGACAGCTCTGCGTCAGCCTAAAAAGAACACTTAGTGGATAAATTTAAATTGAAGCCAAACACTCCACTATGTGCGCACAGGGCACAGAAACATAACGGAGAAGAATTTGAAGTAAAAGACACTATCCTCTCATAGGAATCCAAAACATCGGCTCCTAAAACTCTCGAGGCGTTCTGGATCAATTCCAAATGTTCAAAAACAACGCAGGCAGCAGTGTATTGTGGTCACGAGTGACCTCATACCATACGTCAGGCTGATTCTATGACCTGACCTAGGCGCATTCATTGCCCATGTAACATTTTGTGCTGCTGCTCTCCACCTATTGACTGAATGCTTAGTGCACCTAAAACGCCTAGTCGAAGCAAATGGATATTCCTGCATGTTGAGCTTTAATTCGACGTCGGAATGGGTGAGAGGAATAGAATGTGCATGACAGTTTTATTTAAAAGCCCAATATTTAAAACTTATGGATATATTATGTTGACTACATCTTGCTGCACGCCACGTAACCGTCATCCTTCATATTAATGTCGAGGAAGTGAGCACGAAGGACAGCAAGAGTAGGACAACTTCACCTGCCTACTGTCGGGAATCCTTCTGTTTGTTGATGAAAATTTCCGTCGCGAAATCTTGGCATGGGACTCAAGATAAACCCATCTGTTAATTATCACTTAAGTTTATTCGATATGCTACCACGCCTGCCTTTTTCATGCATTCTTCCAAGAAATGAACAGTTGTTATCAACTGCTACCATCGCCTCCACTGGTATAAGTTATCATCAATTACTGCTACAATCGTTGGTACTTATCAAGATGTAAGCCTGGAGAGAACTATTCCGACTCTTTAAATGATATATACGACATCCCAGCACGTAGGGGCCCTACAAATTCGTTTTCACTAACTCCACACCAAAACAGGAATTTCTGAAGTATCTTCTAAATGGACCGCGTCTTCAAAAGCAGGTGATACCGTCTCCTTGTAAAGCACACCATAGCCATTTCTGCGTGTTCAATTCCATTACCATCTTTTCGAACATTCGATTTATGCACTATTTGGCAGAATTTCGTCCTCACATCAGTTTTCTGGTAAAGAAGACTGTTAGAAAACTCGAGAAAAGACAAATTTGGTTCCCTGGAATCCCGAAGTCAGCCTGGCAAAATTTTGCCAAAGGTCTTCACCACCACAGGCAGTCGCAGCCCTTGTGGACTAGAGGGAGATTTGCCACCATGCGACTTTGATACCAGGGCAAAGGTGGATCTTGGTTTGACTTAGTCTTAGCCAGGCTTCCTAATGAAAGCGCCGGACTCTTTCTCCGCTTGGGAGACCCTGCCGGGGGGGGACGAATCCCCGATCTACATCGCAGTCCGACACCCAGGAACACCTCCCAGCCACAACGAGGCAGTTAACCATTGGGAGGGCTGAAGCACTTGAAAATCTCAGGAAATTTTATTGCGCTCAATACGAGGACTTCGATGCGCCTTTGTTACATTTGATTATTATGGATATTCACCTTTACCATGCATAACCTAGCATATTAAACTGAAAAAGAAACGCTTTGACAGGAAAGGAACCACTCTATTGGTGACAATTAACTCTACGTAGCTAAGTCAACCCTATAGAGAAGTAACAGAGGCGGAAAAAAGAACGAGCACTATGGGTTAAGGGTTCCGTTGTTCCGTTCTTCAACGTTGTGCGAATTGAATCAGACAACGGGATAGTCAGCGAAAATCGTTGGAAGAAACGAGCATCAGCTTGTGATTGTTGTTAGGAAGAGAGTTTCCAAAGTATCAAATGCCGAATGGGCTTTTCAAATACTGTTACAACTCAAGAAAAGTTTTGCGACGTTTAACTCGACAAATTTTGCAAATCCTTCTGAATTAAAATCAGTGGGTACTACTGGTGAATGCTTTCTACCAGGAACTCCGACGATCATGTAGAGAATATGCTATCGTAGCCATCATGCTTTTGTTCTGTAACGGCGAGAACGATGCTTCGTCGATGAACCTCGACGCACTGGAATTAATATCATCAGAAAAAAGGTGACTTCTGGGGAATACGATAGATCGAGTCGATCTTCTCAATCAACTCTGGTCAACCACTGAGCTTCAGCAGCATATAAGGCCGCTAACGCAGTGGAAAAACGTAAAGGATGCGAAACGCTTATAGTGCAGACACTGACACGATTCGCTTACCCTGAAACACTGGACTGATGATGAATGTTCAGACAATTTTTTGACTTATTATCTACTGCCTACTCTTTTTAACGGCAGGGTATATTGCGAAATATAACTTTAATGATGCTGAGATATTTGCAAAACTCCGGACCGCAGGTGTCTACGGTGGGGAATGAACGGGATGCCAGATCAATCCCGCTGACGGGTGATTGCTGATGGCAAAAGATCAATAGAACTAGCTGAGAGACAGGCGAAACCAGGGACCCGCATGGTGTGGTGGTGAGAGCGCTACTCACTGGAAAGGACAATAGCGTGTTCGTTCCCCACCGTAGACACCTGCGGTCCGGAGTTTTGCAAATATCTCACCATCATTAAAGTTCAGACAATTGTTTTTGCCATTTCAGCGACTAAAACATTCGGACATTCTTCAATCTCCACATGACTACACACGATAGCGAGGCTTGCTGAAGTATCTTGAGAATAAAAAGACACTCACTTTATCTGGCTTAAAAAAGCGTTTGATATTCGGTTGGCACAAAAGAGTTTGCCTAGTCGACTGGGCAGCTAATCCTTTCCAGCTCAGTGTACAAAGACTATTCGTGAACTATACAAGATTTTTACGACAAAAGTAACATTTTCTGCTATAAAAAATCTTCAGAACCAGAATATGTCGACACTAATATCGATTTAGAGAAAAAATTCGACAAGAGAGCACCAACTCGCTAACTGAAATTAGTTACGGCCATCCCAGAGAACGTTGTGAGAAAAAGTGGAATATTGCAACACGGGTGAAAATCATTGGCCAGCAACTACACTATCTTCGCCTTTCTGATGACATCATATTTACAACACCATGCATTAGCTATAAGAAACGAATTCTTACCGACTTTGCTACCAAAAGCTGTACCTAGAAAACGTCTAAAATATGTCACATCGTTGGGGCATACGGATGTCGACAGCGAAACGTTTTAGTCGTCGCAAGGATCCCGGCGGCACCTCTTTAAACTAGGTTGTTTCTAATCTGTTTCCAATAAGTTTTTTCTATCCATACCGCGGTGAATCCTCTAGCAATGACCTTCTACGGCTGCCTTTTATTGCCATTCGTTTTATATGTGTCGCAGTAGGACCAAGCTTCAGTGTCCTTCTCTTTTCGAGCGCCCCTTAGTGGTGATTAATATGCTCTCTGGACATCTTATCTGAGAAATTGTGGCAAGTATGGAAAGGTTTTAGCTCAGTCGAAAAGCGGCTTGTGGCCCTGTATCGGATATACCTTTATCTGCCTGCCATATGATGGAAGGATTTTATTGAGAATAACCTCGTCATACACGAATTGCCTCGGACAATGAGGAGCTTTTTCCAGCTTACGGCTCAATCCATTGCTCGCACAAAGAACGCAGTGATCAAATCCTGTACACAGTCAGAATCAAGGTACCACTAAGGTGCTAAAAACACACCACTTTCTGTTCGTGAGAACACGATCGATCTCCGCGTGAGTCGTGTCTTTAGGAGACTCCCATTTCCATAGGCGGCATTCTTTCTTCTTTGGAAATTAATTCCCATCGAACATTTGTGATACGGACGGGAATCTTACAACACGGCTTCCACATTTACTTCGTTTTCCTGTTCCTCGTTTTCCCATTTTGTATTCATTTCCGTTGGCATTCCTAATTTGATGGTGAAGTCTCCTACAACAAATTTATGGAAGACCTTCTCTTTGCAGATCAGTTTTTTCCAACTGGTTGGGAAACGCATCCATTTCGATCTCAATAGCCGTACAAGCTAGTAAGTAGCAGTTGATAGTAGTGATTGCCTTTAATGCGAAATTTCGAGACGAAGAATGGACATGCGCGGTGATTGTATTTCGCATGAGGCGACAAGATGGGAAACGGATGGATGTACGACAAAGCCAACCCCTCTAAAATTTCGCTAAGGGAAATTCCCTCAACGAATGAGAAAGGTCTCGTCATCAAATTTTATATGTTGGCCTTCTTATCTTTTGTCCATTGAAGGGCGATCACATGGAATTCCATTCGATCAACGGCCTCAGGAAAAAGCGTGAAATTTGGCGTCTGTGGAGACTGTTTCAGCGTTAGAGGTGCACAACAATAAGCTGTTTCCACAGCGTGAAGTGGTCATCCTTATTTTGTCTCCAGTGACATCCTGTTGAACCCGAGATTACGTCCCTCTCACCAGCTGTCTTTACCCCAGTCTCGTTGACAGTAGCGTCCGGTGTGCGGCGCACTAACTTACTGGTTCACCCATTGCGGTTTCGTAGAGTGCCGAGATCAGCGTAGTTGAAACCTTTCTCAGCTCGTCACCAACCAAGGCATTCGCTGCCGTCTTGGATCAGAGGAAGATTGCTCACCTTTGACTGCTTTGATAACAAGCGGCAGTGAGCCGTCGCCGTTGATTTACTCTAAAGCTGGGCTTCAGCATGAAAACGTCTAACCCCTTTTTTCTTCGGGGAGCTGTGCAGGGAAGACGGCCCTATGTTGCACATCAGATTCCGACACCCAGGAACATCTCGCAGCCGCGAAGAGGCGGAAAACCTTTGAAGGCGCCCCCTTCCTTCGTTCAATATTCTACTTATCTCAAAAAGAAAAGAAAGAAGCGATGTACACGAAACAAAATCCTCCAATTACTGTACACTGGGCATATTCAATTTTTCAGCTGTCTGCTGTCTATAAACTTTTTACTCGAGCCATTCTCAACGGCCGACACAGAAGACTGGCGAATGACAGCCTCGTGCGCAAGCGGGTTTCGGAAAGGATTGTGAGCAGTAAATCATAATTCACGCGGTAAGGAGAATATTTTTAAGTGCTGTTAGAATACAAAAAACCGTATCGCAGTTTTAACAGCGTAGAAATGCTTCAGAATCAGGCTTCGAAGAAGAGATTACCTAAGGAGTTGGACGGGTAGTGCTTTCCCACTCCGTAACCAAATCTGTTCGTGAACTACACACATATTTTCAACTAGCATAACATTTCCAGGTATATGACATTTGACCACCTGAATATAGCGATATTAACATCGATTCAAAGAGAAAAAATTCTGCAATGGGTTAAGATCCCGCCAAAATTAGTTACAGCCATCCTAGAGAACGTTATGCGAAAACTGGAATGTTAAAACACTGGACTGAAAGTCGTTGGTCGGCAATAACATCGTTATCCTTTTGCTGATTGCGTCATATTAACAGTACCAAGGAATATCCAGGAGGAACGAATGCTTGCCGACTTTGACACTGCGTGTTGAAAGATAAGACTTTGACAAAATTTAGCAAAAACGATTCTTATGAGGAATGGATTATTTACGTATTTCCAAATCGCGCTAAACGGAACGACTATCTCGGAATGCTCCGGCTATTTTAATCTAGGTCAAGGGGTGGCCATGATGAACGACCCAATTCAGTTTTCAGCAGGAGGAAGCGAGCAGATTGGGGGGGTTTTCAAAAGCTTCGAGTAACAATGAAAGATCACTTATCGTTACTGAACGCTCAGTCGAAAAGACTATGGTAGTGGTTTCCCGTATCACGCAAGTGAGGGAGGAATCGAAGCTCCGATCCACGTCAACGTTCAAAATCAAAGGCGCCATTCTATACACCCAGTATGCACGCAATACGTATGAGCGACAATCGATGAACAAGAGCTGTTAGTGACTGGGATCCTCGGAATGCCAAGCGTACTGCAGGATGACCACTAGGACGATGTTCAGAGTACTTCACGAGAATCCAAAGAAACAGATATGATGCTAAACGTGTCCTGAATGAGGGTAGAACCCGCTGAATCACTTTTGCGCGCGACAGGGAAGAAATTAAAACAACTTCCGCTCGAGTCACTCTACTATTAATAGAAGAACAGATGATTGAGGTGATAGCTGCCAACACCCACAAACTATATGTGTAAACAACACTGTCTGATTAGCTTTATCTTCGATTTCGGAGCACCATTTTTTGGTTAGCCAGTCGGCTTCCACGATAACTATAGGTCATAAACATCGACATAAAGAACCAGTGTTCCTTCGGAGGATGTGTATGCTACTTAAATGATAATCGCGTGGCGCCCACTACCGGTGAGAACTGTGTGAATGTTAAGAGCTTTGGCAGTGTATCGCTAGAAAAGACACGTCATCTAAATGCATTCTGTGCAGTAATTTACGGTCGCACTCAATCGATCAAAGAATGAAAACACTATCTCATCCAGGAATTGGTCATCGAATCACAAAACAACTAAAGATTTTACATACCGCTCTTTAAAAATTTTCACTGCCCGTATGCATTCTGGAACAGTCACGTTTGGTCGACATATGGGGGCATCTCCTAGGGGATTATTTCAGATTCAAACCGCACACGGAGAAAAAAATTGGGCCTCGTCTTTAAAGAACAAGCCGCATACACTAAGAATTAGAAGTCGTTGGCAATGTGTTGATCACTACTGAACACCACTCATTCAGGTCTGAACAGGCCCAAGAGTGAAAACACCTACCTGCTCGCTTCCTCACAACACTCGACTGTGTTAATGCCGATTATGAGGATGTGTGTACCTTAAACGATAGAAAACATTAAGGAATATGCCGAATACCACGCTGGAAATGATTATTCATATCTGTTATATTAGTAAAGACGCAGCTCAGTTAAACGTTCCATAACACACAGAGTGTAACTCACAATTGAGGCAACGTAAAATAATAGCATTGTAGTCCACTGCTCTTGATGGGCCATGTGCTAAGAACAATTGTTGAATTCAACTACTCGGTTATTTCTACTAACTCGAAAGCAACCGTTTCAAGAAGTTGTCTTAACAGCACTATCTATATGGTATGTTTGCATCTTATCCTACACCTGTAGTGGCATCAAACACCTTGCGTAATGTCGACCGATCTGGTAGTAATGTTACGAAGAACAACCACACTGTAGATATCTTCTAGATAAACAAGCAACCGTTTCGTTACACAAATGTGGAGAGAAGGCCCATGTGTATGGGAAGTCTTGTTGAGCTAAGTACTTTACTGGTCTCTATTGTAACCGGAAATTTATCTGCGGTGATCTTTGCAACGCTCCGGAAAAATAAGACTTTAACTCCCGCAAACAAATATGTCATGAATCCACCGACGTTCGAAAATCCATAGCGTCGGTAGGCAAACGGACCATAGTGTACGCTAGCAGCTTGATGTACACCAGTTGTATCTTCTGTAATAATTAATAATGCAACTTCCACCACCAACCAACACCAAAGGCGTGTGTGTCACAGTGGAAGGAGGCACCACTGCGACACAACGTGGAATCGATCCCCGCATCCATGGCTCAGCAAGCTTTCCATCCCTCTGGGTCGGCAAATTGGTACCAGACTTATCCGGGAGGATAGCAACACTGGCTCGATACATTGGTAGGTTACCGTGAGTCATTGTAAAGGACAGATATGCTTTCGATCACCTCCAACGATACATAATGAAGTCGAGATGTATGGTGCACCCTCAGAGATTGATGAACGCCGAGAGCTTTATCTTTTTCTTTATTTACTTCCACCAACTACATCCTGAACGAAAACGAAATATCACTGACCAAAAATTGAACATGTCTAAAGTAAGTTAACTTTACTGGATTATTAAAACACACAAATTCCCATCAAAAGTTGAAAACGGACAGAAAGCAATACTTCTCAGAAAAAAATGAGAAAACCATGGAAAAAAATATGGTTTGACATTGAAAAAATTTATTTCCTATTCACACGAATATGGCGTGCAAGTTCGATGTCATCGGGCATGATAGTGGCACGCTTGGCGTGAGTTGCATAGATGTTGGCGACCTCGAGGAGCTCGAGCAGATAGGCCTCGGAAGCTTCCTAGAAAAAACGAACCTTCAAACGATCATAGGGACTGCAACTTTATGATCGGACTTCATAAGCCTATTCTACGCCCTATGTTCCTAATGTCCTGGAATTAGTGTTATGACTATTAAAAAAACGACCAACGGTATTAAGATGTCTGTTCTACACAAATACACTAGTGCCGCAACGAGTTCTAGCTCATTATGCAGACAGAATAAGATGAGAAAAAAATGTTGTAATGTGAAGGGTACTCGAGGTCTCTAAGCCAAGAACCTTAGGATTTTGCGCACTTGTTCCAATGGGTAGTGCGGAAGAGAAAGCAGTAGCGGTTGTATGGAGATATATTATCGTTACCAGAAGCGCCTTCATAGCCTCAGAATCGAAATGGAGACCGCTTTTAATGTTCTGACCCACCTTACGGACTACACGCTGGAAAACGTGGATAGTAATCGAAGTCCGGTATTTGTACACTTCTACAAAACAAATTATGGAGTTGTCTAATTGCTTCACCTGGAACTGTAGCTTGGGAATGACCAAATCTCTCGTTCGTTGATAACGACGAATCTCCTTGAGTGCGACGGTTCCGGGTAGGTAGCGATGACGCACTCCAGATGTTAATGGGGCAGGATTTCGCAGAGCCTTAGGTGCCACCTCCTTACGAGACGTTCTGCGTTTTTGATTTTCGTGCTCTTTGCTTGGTACGAGCCATCGCAGTTTATGACGTTCTTGCTATAAGTACAAAACAATGGAATAAAAAACACGACAATTTCGAACAACTGAAGAAACAACCGTTGTTGGGCACAACAACTAGAAGTTCACAAATTGGAACAACGTGCACCAAGAGGAATGGGCGACAGTTTCATCCCCATTTCCCTTCGTCCTACAGGAGTCAATTTTACTAGGACATGGTTCAAGTGCAAAAATGCAAGGACATTTCAAAGAGGACGAATGCTCACCAGAAAAAAAATTCCCTTGCAAAGGTCTCCACCACTCCACAGATAACACGGAATGCTACCCACTACGAAAGTTAGCAAAAACTTCACTCGAGTGGTACATTAAGCAGCGTCTTGCATAATACCATTACCACTAGTTATCACCACTTCTGTTATTCGACCTGTTGTCAAAGTGAAATCTGCGTTTAGAAAAAAACCCGAAAAAAGGAAGAAATCACTAACGAAGGTACCACTCCCTCCAGGCCAGCATAATTTTTTACTTTTCTTAAGTTTTAGCCCATCCCTCCTCTGCTGGCTAACTAATGAGCGTTCACTACGCAAAATGTCAACAGATGGAATCCAATAGAAGAGAGAATGGCATAAACAAGGCTGAGTGTGCACTTGACGATATGCATTGATGCGAAGCATTTCTCGAATAGTTAGAATCACTTGCTTGGTGCAATGCCAACAAGAAACTGACGCGTTCGCGGTGAAAACGGTTGCGCGGATCAGTATTGATCGCTGGACTGGTGGTCACCGGGTTGATCGATAACTGCCACGTGACGCTCGAAAATGAAAGACCTATGAATGATCCAGAAACAGAAGATAACATTGGAAGTGCTTAATGTTAGGAATGTGCATCGATCCACTAAGCGATCACAGTTTAGAGTCGATATCGCCAGTAGAGGATGGCGGCGATGTGCGAGAATTTGAAAAACACGGCTATCAGCCTCGAATGCGCAAACATAAGCAGCTAAACAATGTTATCACTCAAAGGCACCATTCTTGTTGCTCATGATGGAGAACAGATATGTAAGAACTCGTAGGTGCAACTACCTACCCAACTACGTCTATCCAACTACAATGCAGGAACTCAGCTTCAACTGGTTGAGTATCACCCGGAAAAGATCTTCAGGAGAAAGTTTGAGTAGAATCAAAAGCAAGAACTAGTAGAGGACAAAAAGGAAACTTAGACTGCCTAAGAATGCTAGGTAATCCTGCACACAGACTTGGCGCAAATAGTGTTTTCACATTTTCTGAGAGGATGTGAACCTATTGCGATGGGGTCGATGGCGCGAGGTCCTAGGGAAACTCGTGCAAATAGAACATGACATCGAGCGCTGGATATCTATCCTGTACTTCTCGCCCTGTTTCCTTGACGTTCGTTGGGGTACTAGAAACTGTTTGAAAAAATAGTTGCACTGGTGAACCTTACTGTGCAACTATCGTATCATTAGTGTTACCTTGTTTTCCATTCGTGTTAAGTTTCATTCGTGATTCATAAATGCCTTTCATTAGTACCTTAGTTTACCCATGAGCTAACGTGAGGGTGCTACTTAAAGTTTATTCGGCTAACGTTTAGACATCTTCGTCTTCCTAAGAGCCGGTGACCCGAGTCGATGGTCCGCAGTCGTTCTTCTTCTCGACCTGGTGTCTTCGTCGTCGTATTCGAGTCGGATCTCTTTCAGTGCACCACCACTCGAATAAAGCAACCTCACCTGTCAGCGTTCTTTTATCCAGAACGCTTCGCTTTTCGATGACACGATACAATGACATGACGACGACGATAACGGTTATCCGCAGATAACAATGAACTCCATCTTAACTTATTAATGAAAGAATTCATATTGATTTGTCACGCTGTGGTTAAAGGCCATTGTATTCACAAGATTATAAAAATCTGCGCAGTTTGAAGTAATAAGAACAGCGACTGATGAGATGACCTAGACGACACACGTTTCGGAAATTTTTCTACAGCTTAACTGGTCGGATAATCCGAAGTGAGGAGGTAGTGGCTGAAAAGCAAATCTTCACATTAGAGTGCTTCTGTTGAACTTTGACAATACCAAGATCCACCACCGTGCCGATCTCAAACTAGTTGCATGGTGGCAAATCTCAGTCTGATCCAAAAAGTGGCGACTAGCTGTGGAGGTAACGAGCTGAGGCAGACTTTGGCCAGGCGGACCTCGGGACTCAAGGGAAACACAATGGCTAAGGCAGCAAAAACTCTGAAAAATGGAGATTGTACTGGGGCGCGCACAACCAGTGAGGACAGGGTCGTACAAGTATCCAATTATCCAAGTTTTTTCGTTACTGCAGATTTGTTCAAATTCTCAAATGTTGCTCCCAACTCTTGGTAAAGAAGAAAGATTAGGTTTCCCTTCACGTAATAAACAACTTATCTACATACCAACCCTAGCATCTAATGGATAGAGCATGGTACCGTCAAATATGTGGATTTCATATCCATCCACTCACAATTATTAGAACATTGAGTTATTGTGATGTCCGGTTCCTTCACAGCTCGTTTGATCCTGCTGAGATGATCACTTGTCGAATAATATAGTTCATCTTAGAGATTACCTACCACTCCCACTGAAGCAGTGGATAATTGAGTTAACCACGGCATCTCCATGACGTCAACAGAGGCTGTCAGTAGCTCCTCTTGATCGGGTGGCACTTCGATATCTTGTGAGTACTTTGCATCCAGGGCGACACCGATTCTTCACATGGGCTTGGTATTAACTGAGCTTCCTGTGCAAATATCAGGCTGAGTCTTAATTGTGATGACTCTGCCAGATAAATCGTTTGTACCGTATGGCATTTCTACGACCAATGGAATTCCGCAGCCTTGATGAAAACGACAGCCGTGGAATTGGCTGCGCGTTGAACTAAGAGGTCACGTTACAATGAGTAACGATATTGTAAGGCTTCTAAACAGTGTATTAACACGTAGAAATAGCCAAAGGACAATTTTTTAATCTTAAACGACAGAATTAAATGAAATATTTGAATAGCGCATGAGAGGGCGGATTGCACCAAACCAAGCGATATCCTGAAGACGTTATGCACTAAATGGGTTTAGGGTGTTCTTTTGAGGCGATTGTGCTTATTCCATATTAAACTAGTATGAGTCCCAGTTATTCCAATAAAGTGCCGCTATTTCACCAAAGGAATTTCCTTTGAGCGCTGCTTTCATTTCATTCATATCACAAGTACAGATTTCGTACTTTCACTTCGAGTTCGCTCTCACAACAATTTGTTGAGGAGAGAACAACTACATAAAGGGAGTGGCGAAATTTTCTATTTATATGCTAAAAAAATCGAGCAACAGAAACGTCGAAGATGCAGCAAGCAATCCATAACGGCTTTCGGGATCGCTTTATTTTTTAAAGCCAACATGATCAACCTTTAGTGCACAGATAGAATAATCACATTAGCAAGAAGGATAATAGAGAACGTCATAAGTAGACCACATTACAAACGCATCATTAATAAAATTGATGTTACACTTCACGCACTCTGTCATCGTAATATGGAAAAAGCTTAATAATAATATTATGTTGCTAAGGTCTAGACCGCTCAATGCCGTTCGGTGTACCCAAGAAGCTGACCAATATTTATGAAAAGCATTCCGAGGTATGGATAGTGGGGAACGCCATTAGTATAAACTACTACGTGAGAAAGCTTCTGATCCACATCGGACACGTGTCCCAGTCGTTGAAGCCATCTACACCTCATTATCAGTAAGAAGTCGCCTTCTGTCAGATATCGCTACTCCTTAACTGTCAAGTAGACTAACCTCGATTTGTGAGAAATAAGTTCGCATGGTGGGTCAACTATTTCCGATTGTATAACTTTAATGGTGCTGAGATATTTGCAAAACTCCGGACCGCAGGTGTCTACGGTGGGGGAACGAACGCGCTATTGTCCTTTCCGGGGAGTAGCGCGCTCACCACCACACCATGCGGGTCCTTCGTTTCGCCTGTCTCTCAGCTAGTTCTATTGATCTGTTTGCCATCGATTGTTCTGGGGGCCCAAATCGGCAACGAACCCAGTTAAGCTGAGGCTGCGCGCTACTCCCCGTAAAGGACAATAGCGCGTTCGTTCCCCACCATAGACACCTGCGGTCCGGAGTTTTGCAAATATCTCAGCATCATTAAAGTTATATTTCGCAATACATACTCTGCCGCTAAAAAGAGTAGGCAGTAAATAATAAGTCAAAATTATTTTCGATTGTCCTGGTCAATTTTTGGGACAATGAGCATGTCTTTCAGAGTGCTCATTTTCAACTCTTCGCGTCCACATGCGATTTCGCAAGCAACGATTTAGGACCGTACTATTGAAAACTGGATCTACGATTGGGAGATCTTTGGTGCAAAATCGCCGTTCCACAGAAGTACCCAGCATCGAATTTCCTATTAGGGAAAAAATGCTTTACCTCTATAGTAAAAGCGATTTTATTTGAAATCGTAGCAGTGCTGGAAACTGTTTGGTGTTCCCGCCTGGGCAGTAGTATTGATAACATCAGAACGTAGTGAGACGCACCTCTTACGAGTAGTTGCATGATTCCACACGTAATTGCATGCAGCATGAATGTGGACTTGCCCCCAAACCAGTTTCAACATTTTGCAAAGGATAACGCTTCTCGCCTTGCTGATACGTTCATTCCCTGCGTTGCGGCACCAATTCGCCTACTGTTTATATCCATTTGTAAATCTCATTGAATCTCTAATCTATTTGAACCTTATAGTTGAAGAAATGCATCTGTCTCAGCTCATACTCTTAGTTGGTGACATGTACTCAATCTGTTTTCAATCTGTCTTCAGTAACAGTGGTGGATGATTGTACTGCTATCGGTTCAATAGCAGTTTCCTAACACACAGCGACAGGAATGGCTGAGGCAACGCAGGAGAATGAGAAGACTAAGCAAGAGAAGCTGAGCAAAGATGAGCAGAGAAAAGCTGCTAAAAAACGAAAAGAAGGACAAGATGGTACGTGTACATTTTTAATAAAAAGATACCCCCCGATTGTTGGCCAATAAGGCGAGTACCAAAACAGTTCTCACGGTAGGTTTCTGTTTTCATTAACACCTCTCGACTTTCTCCATATTGTACGTCATTGTCATGATAAAGAAAGCGGAACCCAGAAATCACTCAACTCAACTTTTTCCTCATCTTGAGCTTCTGATCTTTTCAACATTTTTTTGAAGAATTTGGTATTTTCGCTGTCCCTATTTATGCAGTCCCTACCTCATTTTCCGAGACCTTGAAGTGTTTCGACTTCATCTACGCTTCATTGGTGTCATTCGACAATATGACGATGTTGTCGGATGCTTGACAAGATTATTCCATGACTGTATGCATTCGTTTCGTCTTAATCTCTCTGATTCAGAACCCGCTGTATCGCAGAAGTGAACAGTTTTGGCAAGGTGTTGCACTCCAAAGCACGTAGAAGTACATGGTAGGACACTGTATCGATGTAGTTACAGTAGTTTGCTTGAATTCTTGGAAGATAGCTGATTATAAAATAGGCTTAATTTCAACTATTTCAAGCACCTCACTCGTAAATGAAAAGGGGAAGGAGAGTAGGCGACTGTATTCCTGCCACTTGCCTATAGACTCGACTATGGCAAAGGTATCAGTCACCTCACAAAACCCTTTGCAGAATTCTGGCAGTTTAACTGAATGGTATTACTTCACTTCTTATGAGGAATAGCAGAATTCTCGTCAAAGATTGCAGCACGCGTCCAATAAGGAAATCGGACGAGAGACGGACCAAATAAATTTTTAGGCGGTCACAAAACGTTTCTAATTAGTCTACGCCTTGGAATTGATAAGTAGCAGTTAATGCTATTTACCACCTCTTGATGACACTCAGATCACGTGATCGAATCTCACGTGATTCACCTTAGCTCAACTTCATGTATCTGGGACAATGTTGCCTTTGCCGGTATATTTTGATCAAAAGCAATTTCTACAATGTGGCATGTTGTCAACATTTTTTTTACTCGACAAGTATGGTATTCGCTGCTAGTCGAACTCTGATACTTTCGAAAGGATTCTTTGAGCCAGAAACTTTTTTCCGCGAAACATACTGGGGTCCAAATGTGATGTTACCGTGTTAGTGGATAAGTATTTTCTTCACCCAGGAATCACGACGTGGTGGCGCGCCGGTGTTTCTACGTCACCACTGTAGATAGTCACTGGAACTCCTCGAAAAAAAGAACGCTTGTTGATTTTCTAACAACTTTGTTCTATAACAATTGAGTTCTCTTGTTTAAAATTATTTTTAGATGAATAAAAAGTTCAAGAAGTTCTTCAGCTTGAATCACTTACTTAAGGAGAAACTTCTTGTATTGCAGTTCGACACCCAGGAACACATCTTCACAACAATGATGTGAGAAACCTGTTAGGAGAACTTTAAATGCCAGAAGACATTCTAGCAATATTTCGTCGTTTAGAAAGTATTTGTTTTACAAAAAAAAGATGGAAGCAACAGCACACATAGAGGTATTTTTGGGTTACCATATGGATGTGTCAGTAGTGCAAGTAGTGCATGTAGAAAAAAAAGACTATTCTGCGTGTGTTCCCTGGTACAGGTGTTGGTTAACCTTCCCCCTCGGAGTGCCTACAGATCAGATTAAACTTCCTGTTTCTATTTTAAATGCGAAATGTTTACCTATTGGTTTCAATTCACGGACTTTCCTCATAAAGGAATCTCGTGGCGGTTAGGTGCGATGCAACGTCGTGCGTCCCCAGATGGCGCATATGGGGTTATTCGCAGACCAAAAAAGAATCTTTCCTATCCTGAAACGGAGGTGAATCCAGGGTGATGGGATAGCTGTTTCTCCTGAGCCGATTTGGCACATGCTTTCTGTATTCTGAGGAGGCTCAATACTTATTCATGCATGCGTGTGAGGGTGTGTTCTCGTTTATGCGGATTGTATACTGAGAGGCAATTCATCCAAAAGCCTGGAAATCAAGTAACATAGAATCTCCCGCTGACTCTGAGGGAAACTGGCAAGTTACCCGCGAATATACCCAGTCCCCATGTTCAGAGTTTTGCAAGTTATACGTGGGTGCCACAAACCAATGGCGGTAAAATAAACGGGACTCATTTCGCTGACCTCGAAAGTTCCCACGATTCGGCAGCATTTGGTAGGACGAGTAGGGAGAGGCTGCTAAAAACCTCAAGGCCATTTTTGGGGGTCCTATATCGCAAACTACAAAGACAACGATCTGCGGGTACAAGGAATGCACCCTTCCATCTGAATCCTCGATAGAAGACTTAATTATGTAAGTAAGAAGGACAAGGTACGACGTCATCGGACTGGCTAAGACAAGACGACGCCACCCATTCAACGCCGTCTACGACACCGGAGAAGAACTGTTTCTCGGAACATGCGACAGTAGAGGAGTCGGCGGCGTCGGCGTTCTCGTCAACACGAGTTTGACCATGAACATCGATTCATTCGAACAACTAACAACTCTAGTGGGACGTTTACGATTGAAGAGATGTGGGATCAATTCCGGCTTTAACAATCTTCGTCGTTTACGAGCCGACATCTAACTCATGACGAAGACGAAGTCGAAACGTTCTATATTGACTTGGAGAAGTTCTACAAAAAAGACCATACATTCTTCATGATCATCATTGGAGATTTCAATGCCAAGATTGGATCAAGGAGAACGCCTGAAGAACGTCACATTGGGACCACGGATTAGAATGGAACGAACAGGGTGAGCGGCTGTCTGAGTTTATCATGGCGACCAAAACAATCCATGGTGACTCACAATTCCAGAAGCCCCACTTTCAACGCTGGACGTGGAGTCTCCCAATAGAGAGTACCATAACGAAATAGACCACAACATAGTAAATTGAAGGATTTGCGTAATCGGTGGCGCCGTTGCACCCTAAATTCTACACGGGTTCAGACCATCGCCTCCTACGTGCAAGATTTCATTCTTCGCGGAAAGGAGGAAAAAGCCGCTAAATTCAAAAACGAGGTTCTGAAACTAACACAAACTGGAATTCATTAAGTTCGTTTTCCGGGTGTTGTGAGGGAGCCGTTCTCAATAGCTTCGATGAGCAATGCGAAAGGCTCATTCTGCGTCTTACCGTTAGCTCTATGAAAGCTGAGAGTTCGAAATTCACCAAGGGACGCCTATGTCTGGAAACACATCAGCTGATACGCTGGCGTGGAATCGTATTTGCAACAGGCAACAGATTGATGTTCGTAATTGAAGACAATGCAAAACGACGCTGAAAAAAAAGATTTTAAAAGAGACAGGTCAGCAATTAGAAGGCAAAGATGGAAAGGGCATCGGCAACCACAATACCGAGATGGTTGCACTCCAACGTCTAAGCAGAGCAGTTCCAGCTTCCAGAAAAAGTAAAGTAGACAATTGTTTACGATTACTCAGATCTCTTCTATGGCCACTTCGTCCCTTCTTCACATGAAATAAAGGAGTTTGCTGTCAAAATCCGACATACTATTTCGTCGGTGAAAAATCGAACAGCACCATGTTTGAAAAGGATAACATCTTAGCACATGAAGAACTTTCCGCCAGTCCTTGTAAACACACTGGCTGGGCTCTTCACACGCTACCTGCCTGAATGCAATGCCCCTACTCAGTGAAAGGCCAGCAAGACCGTGGTTACCTTCACGATATCGTCAACTATCGCCCAATCTGTTTGCAGCCTGTCGTCTACAAACCTTCCACTCAGTTCTTCCTAAACAGGACTGACTGAATGCTGGATGAAGGACGGTTATGTGAGCAAGCAGAGTTTCGAAAACGTGTCAGTACGATGGACCATATCCGCGCGATAACAAGACTCATTGAAGTATTGCGAGGGTAGAAAAGACCGTTCTCTGTCACTTTCGTCGATTGAAAGAAGGCTTTTTGCCCTCCTTTGAAATAGACGGAAGCTCTGAACAGTCAGGGAGTCCCTAGTTTATGTATATAAAGGGGAGCTGTATGAAAAATTTCGTCACCTAAATATAACCATTCCACAAGGATATTTATATTCACTTCAAAAGAGTGGTTAGGCAAGGCGGCACTATCTCTCCAAAATTATTTACAGCCACCGCAGAGAACGCCTAGCGAACAATGGAATGGAGCAACACGGGAGTGAAGTCGGTGGTCCGCAATTACACCGTCTTCGCTTTGCTGACGACATCGTCCTTGTTACGCCAAACATTAGCCAAGCGGAACAAATGATTGCCGACTTTGATAATGCTTGTGGAAAAATTGGCTTTTGACTAAATCTCATAAAGACGACTTTCATGTGGAACGTATTCGTTACGTATGCTCCATTCACGCTCAATGGAATGAATATCTCCGAATGCTCCATTTATGTGTATCTAGGTCCAAAAATCGACATGATGAACGACTTAGTTCCAGAGTTGAGAGGAAAGAAACGAGAGGCTTTTAAGATCATCGGAGGATGTAGTGAAGAGAAAACAACACCCAATTCCTTGCCCACCCTTTCGACTGCACGAACTTACTGCCTTATCGTTTGCGTCAGAAAGATGGTCGCTGCGTGAGCACGGTGAAAGGTCACTTAATTGAACGGGCAGTTAAAGGACGATGCTAGTAGTCTCCATTATCACATTAGTAAAGGAAAGGATGCGAGCTTCCAACTTGCATCAACAATCAAAAATCAAAGATGCCGTTCTATACTCCAAACAATCGAGGATAAGGTGAGCCGGACACTAATTCGTATGAATGACAACCGATGGACAAGAGCCGTTGGTGACTGGATTCCTCAGGATGTCAAACATTATTGCAAGGGAGACTAAGAAGCGTAGGTCAGTATTCTTCACGAAAAGCCTAGAAGAGAAGTATGATGCTAAAGGAGTCCCTAAAGTGAGCAGAACCCACTGGGGCCACTCTTCCACACGACAAGGAAAAAATGGGAGATTTATTGCTGCCCGCTTGAGGTACGGGACGACAGAAGATACAAGTGATTTGTTTCAGTTCTTTTTACAAGATGCTGAGACACAGAACTGTGTCAATCATAAGGTCGTTGTTGAAATAGTGTTCATTAATTGTTGTTAAGTAGAACTATTTTGCAATTTTTTGCTTATTTTTTTTGTACACATAGTTTTAAGCGCTTTGAAGCGTTAGCATGGCACTTCAGGTACTTTTTTAGCACTCAATAGGAACAGGAAATGAATTGGCCATGGACCCACATTTATGTGACACCTCAGGACGATGTGAGTTTTATTTTCATTTTTCGCTTTTCAAAAGCCTGTTTTCATAAAAGCCCTTGTTTCATGCGCTTCAACTCGCTACCTCAGCGCCTGTATCTCTTCAACTGTTTTGGGTAGCTTTGTGGATACCTGAAAAATACGATAGCTTGTCTTAACGAGCTTTTCGAGCACGACCATAATTTCCCATTCGTTTATCTCTCGCACAATCCTCGTCCATGTCGCTGGCCTGCTTCGAACATGGTGAAACGTGCGAAACCCATTCCGTGATCCTAAAATCTTTTTCCCTCTGTAAATGCAAATGTTTGGCATTAGCCACTAGAACGTCCGCCAATCGTTTAGGGTGGTTGCCTAAGAGGACGGCTGCATTCTTTTTAGAGTCAACTTCACTGTTCTTTCCGACCATCTGTCATTTGTTCTTCTTATTGCATGACTGGCCCATCATTCCTTTTCTATCGGTATGTATTCCCTGTATCTCAAAAATTGGGTTTGGTTTAGAAAATCCTTGATGTTGTGTGTGTCGTTTATATTTCGCCAGACATTGTTCAAGCGCTTTGTGGGTGGCGCGCAAAAATTTTTTACAAGGTTGAGTTACCAGCCCTCGTCTCCACTGCATAACGGAGCGCTATGAGGAATGCTGAGTTGAAAAGATCATCACATAGTTTTGGGCCCGCTAGTTGATCGGCGGTTTCCCTGAAAGGTCTAAACGCCACCCATGCTGCTCTTGCTATTTCTTTTTAATCTTATTCCTTATGCTTTTGGAGCACTTATGGTATACGTACTAGGTCGTTTCTGTAATCAGAGAACGATTTGTTTATCTTCGCACCATGGCTTCTTAAGGGACTAGATCTTCGACAGGCTTACGGGCAGTCCAATCTTGTCTCACGCCTCGTTGAGTTCATTGAGGAACCTGTCTGCTCCAGTGATACTCTTCAAAGAGGTGGCGGTGTTTTTCTACGATGCAAAGATTTGGTAGGGATTTTCCATGAATACGTATGCCATTATCCTCCCAATCAAGTAACTTCTATTGCCCCCTTCAGTGCGACAGCAAACAAATTCAGCGATATTTGATCTCCTTGTCGAATCTCTTTTTCCCTAGAGAATCGAAAAGAATTTTTGTATATTGGTTCTGCAGTTTCGATAACAGTCACCTAATGCTCGTATATAAGAAGAGTCCTCTTCTTCTAAAAGCGCTGATAAAATCACATTCGCTTCGACTTTATTAAACGCTTTCTCAAAGTCGACAAAAGTTATGACAAAGGACGGATACTGCTTCTAATAGATTCCTATGAGCAGTGATCGGTTTGGATGTGGTCCATGCAGCGGAATCCCTGTAGGAATCGCGCTTGTTCAACTCTTTGCGGCTAATTCAAGGTCTTCGATGTGTGCGGAGGAATCATATGAATGATATTCGTAAGCGAGCACATTAAACAAGAATATAGGAAAGCAGTTAATAAGGCAGCTTCAGTCACCTTTCCTCGTTGCGAGATGCTCATCCAATTTTTGGTCTCCAGCTCGAAAAAGGTAAGCTGCAATATTGTCGGGTCATGGAGTTGGTCTTTCCTTCACACTTTCTATCACATCTAAAACTTCAGGGGACAGAATCTAGGGGCTGTTTACCACGAGTGGGGACTTTAAGGTTGGAGGCGGAGACCGTGTAGCAGAAAAGATTAGTACAGAACCTATCCGTTATCAGAATCCATATCATGGCAGCATGTGGTGATACTGCCATCTTCCTTCATCAGGGCGCATAGCGGAACATTATAGTCGCAAAAACCTTACGGCACTACTTCAGACTGGATTGTTTTTAAGCTACTTCCAGTAACATTTTTTGCTTGTACCGATGTAAATCCTCTTGCAAAGACTTTCTACAGCTGTCATTTATTATTATCCATGTTAGGTGTGTTGCAGTAGGATCCAGCTTCGGTGTCTTTCTCTTTCGAGACACTCCTTAGTGCTAATGGCGATGCGCAAGTTGTAGCTTCTTCGACAAGCAGTTTGCAGTGCTCAGTCGGATGTTCCTCTATCTGCCTTTCATATAAGGAAAGGATTTTGTTGAAAACATCTTCGTCAAGCACGACTTATCTCTTTTTCTTGGACGATTACGGGCGTTCTTTTCCAGATTATTTTAGGCCACTTTATTAATTCCATGTCATGGTGGGCTGTAGTGACAGTCCCATCTTCGTTCATAAGCGCGGAGAGCAGAACATTGTATTCTTAAAGATACTGACGGTAATTCTTCAGAGTAGATAGTTCTTGAGTTGCTTCCAATAATTTATTCTGCTTATACCAATGTAAGTCTCCCAAAAAGATGTTTTACAGCTGGAATTTACTATTTTCCGTGTTAAATGTGTTGTAGTTGGATCAAGCTTAGCTTCCAGTCTCTTCTTGATGGACTCCTCAGTTTTAATGGAGATGCGGTCTGAACTTCTTATTTGCGGAAATGATGCCGGTTCAGCACGACTTTCAACTCCCTCGACAAGGAACCTTTGAGGCTTCGGTCGTGTCTTCATTTATCTACTGGTCGTATGAGAAGTGGTTTTGAAAATATTCTTCTACGCACAACTAATTCTGTTTTTTCTTATACTTTAACAAGGATTTATTTTTCAGCCTAGGGCTGAATCGAATCTTCGCGCGAAGGTGATGATCGGATCAAGAACAGAATCCACGCACAACAAGTAGTTTATCAATGCGCACCACCTTCTGTTTGTCAGAATATGGTCCTTCTCCGCATAAGTCGTGCCTTTAGAAGGCGCTCACGTCTACTAGAGCCTTCCTGTCTTCTCGAAAAGTGAACTCCCGTGGGAAAGACGTGCTGTGGATTGGAGTCCTAAAAGGCGGTTTCTGTTTTCATTTCGTTCTCCAACTCCGACTTTCCTAGCTTGTATTCATTTTCGTTAACCGTTTCTAATCTGATGCTAAAATATTCAACAGCGAAAGGACTTCTGGTTGCGGATTATTTTCTCCAAGTAGATGTGAAACTCATGCTGTTTGTTCCCGCCAGTTCAACGAGTTGGTGAGTAGATGATGCTGAGTTTCTCTTGACGTGCAATTTGGGGACAAAGCATGGCCAAACGCTGTTTTAGGATTTCGTACGAAGCTGTTGTGAATATTAGAAATCCAGAAATGAATGACAAAGAGGACTGTGTTGTGATCACGCTTGGTTTCGCTCCTCACTTGAGACTGACTTTTTGACCCGAGCCAGGCACGTTTCTCCTCCATGTGAGACTTCTGTGTGGCCGACCTTCATTAATGTGCGGGCGGCTTATAAAAACTAAAACGTTCGGCGACTGTTTGGAAAAGCTGTTTGCCATGGAAATAAAAAAGTCCGCGGCGAATTTTTCTTCTAAGGTTATGGAAGTGTCTGGATGAGTATACTGCTTGCGAACTTACCCTTTCGGTGTCTCAACGAAGGCAAAAGTACCTAAAGGTCACCCAGTGTCTTGACTAAAGCATTTACTAACAATCTCAGAAGAAAGCATGGATTTACAGATCTAAGGCTTATAGAAAATCGAGGTTGGGATATGCCGCTCTTAGTTCTACGTTGTCGTCGTTAAGCTAAGTATATTTATAAGCCAAATCTTCTGTAGGCAAAATTGCTGTCAACATTTAACGATTTGAGGTCTAGGATCACACCATGAGTGGTCCCTTAAGCATCCCAACTCCGCTCCAGTAATAGCAATACTTTCATTTTTTTTCCAAAGTCAATCTAAGTTTTGCAAGGTTATCGTTATTATGATTCCACTTTGGTATGGTTATTATTATATATAGGATGAGAAGGTAGTACGTTTGGGGTTAGTATATCCCCTATTGCTCTATGCATTCCTCATCATTACTAATCGTTGATTGTGCGCATAATTTATCTACATTCTTGCAGGAGTCGACCGTTGCATTTCCCTTTTGTTTTTGCCTTCCCATACCAATTTGCCGACATCGAAGTGATGGAAGGCTTTGTTTGAGTGGAACACCTTGCCGAGCAAGTGGTCACTTTTCCACTTCAGTGCATCTCTGGCCACTGCATTGCACGTGATTACTATGACTTACATATTTGAGAACCTTGTTGGTCCACCTTTGCGAAGAATCATATGGACCTCAGCACAACTTTATGTGGTCTCTAGTTTACTACATGGACACAGCTTTTCTCTGAAATTTCAATTTCAGTTCGTTGCCGAAGTCAGTCCCCGACATCTGTAAATTGGAAACAGATTTTCCATTCATGACTAGATTTCCTGCAAAGCAGTACGAGTCCTGAGATTAGTTTACTCAGAGATGGGTATCCCAGCGGATGTTCGAATTCCAGAAGAAGAAGAAGAAGAGGAACAAGATGGTAGTTAAATGTTTATAAGAGTAGCACTAATACAATAATGACAAACGCTAAGAGATCAACGTGTATGCAATATAGGTGACGTAGCTAATAGACAGGCAAAGCACAAGTGAGGAGAGTCATTTGAAACATTGTAGAGGTTGGTGCAAAAGAACTATGAGGTATCGTGAAGACATAAGAAGCACCATAAAACTCCTGCATATGTGAATGAACAGCTCAGCTCTTAAGACTACTCATAACATAATGAAGCAAAGAGCTGGAAATAGTGGGAGCAATGTGGGAAAGGGTAAGTAGAGTTCAACATTTTTTCACCCCATAGTTCTTCTTGCGCACTCTTGTGCAGCTGAGAAACAGTCTCACACATTCCTACCTTACTCTCCGCAAATGTTACTGCAACACCAATATTTATGCTTAAAAAAATCATCCGCGTGTCGGTTCCCTTCTCTGTTCATACTCATCAGCAAGTGATGCTCGAGGAGTTCCACTGTTTTATAATGACGAAGATCGCATCATGGATATGCTATCATCTCCTACTTTCTAGTGCCAACGAATTTCCTTCTCGTCTGCTTCCTTAGTGTTTCCTGTATCAAGTATAGATTCTGTCTCGCTCTACCTAAAAAGAAGATCCCTTCAGCGTTAATCAATCTCAAAGGATGCACCATGCATCCAACTTCATCAAGCAAAGGTGTTCGAAGACCGAATAAAAAGTGTTTCAAAAACCTTTTTCATGAAGTTGAATCCATGGCGCATTTCTGGGCGATTGATAAACGCCGAAGGCACCATTTTTACGCAGATTAACACATAGAATCTGTATTTTTTAAGGGGAGTGTAAAGGGAACCGGGGGAAAAAGAATTTTCAGACAAGAGAAGGAGAGCGGAAGAAGCTAACAGATGATGAAGCGATCTCCGTCAATATATAAAAGGTGAGACTCGTTTAACACCATTTGATGATGACACGGGTTTTTCGTTGCGTAAGTCTTGGTGCTGCAGTGACCGTTGTCCAAATAGAGAGTTTGGTAAGAATGTGTGAGTTCACGTCCCAGTTGAACAGGAGAGCGTAGGGGAGAATGGTGAGGCGAAAAAGTTTGATTGTCGCGTTCTGTCGAATTGTGAGCAAAATCTGGATCGCAGAAATCGCACTCAATGCTCAAGCCCCTTAAAAAGACTACGCTCAAATTAAACCAAGCAAATCCCAGCAGAATGAGATATCGTCATTTTGTGAGAAGGATACTGCTCTCCAATACAGAAAAAAGCAATTAGGAGGAACGCGATAGCCGATCACAAAAAAAGAACCTAGTGCTGGACGTTCCAGACGCTTTTCGAAAATGTGATGAGGAATTATAGTCATTGGCCTGCCGTGTTTTCAAACATCCACTACGACGATGGTCGTCTTGTCCAGAATGAAAAAGTACTTGTCAACTTTGATGTAGTGGCATGATGGTGAATTTAGCAGTTCACAAATTCCAAAACGAGCCTGTTGAATGGCTGATGATTCACGTTAGATTTCATTGCTGCCTTTGTCATTTAAATGGTGCTGCTTCAAAGTTTGCGGTTTTTTTCAGAAATGCGATCGTACAACTTTTCATTCTCGGAACCGCTTCCTAAACTCAGTCGATGGCACGTGCCATTTTGTCCATGCAAAACTTTACGGTATTTAAAACTGTTTTGTGCAGGAAGTCACATATTGAACAGTTAAGCACAAGAAGTACAAAAATTAATTTTTTCTAATCCGTTCAAGAGGTGCGCATGTGGTGCAGTGGCCGTAGGCGCCCATCAGCACACACGTGGAATCGATCAACGTGCCCAATGGCCCACCAAGCCTTCCATCCCTCCGGGGTCGGCAAACTGGTACCAGCCTTGTCTGGGACGATATCAGCACTGGCTCGACTTCGGTAGGCCACCGCGAGTCATTGTAAAGGCTAAATATGCATTCAATCACCTCCACACAATGCTTAATGAAGTTGAATGCGTGGCGCATCACCCAGGCATTGATCGATACCATGAGCTTTATCCTTTATCTTTTTATCCTTTTTAATTCTTTCAATGGTATCATAATTTTTTAGAACTGCGTCTTCTAAATGCATTAATAACTGTGAACGCCAAAAGTCCTCACCTTGACTTTTCATAACAATACTGGACGTTCGGGATTCTGAGGCAATCGCGATTTCTCTGCTGCCACCAAATTCTTAAACTAGATATCGATAAACTTGGCCCGTCCTCGCAAGTTGTGCGGGCCCCAGCATAACCATTTTTTCGGAGACTGCTGGTTAAGCCATTGTGGTTCCCTGGAATCCCGAGGACAGCCTGGCCAAAGCCTACATCAGGTCATCACCACGACAGGCAGTTGCAGCCCATGTGGATTAGAGGGAAATTTGCCACGATGCGACTTTGATACCAGACGGTGCTGGATCCTGGTATTGTTTTACTCTTAGCTAGGCTTCCTGATGGAAACGCCGGACTCTTTTTTCAGCTTGGGAGACCCTGCCGGAAGGAACACCTCCTAACCACGATGAGGCGGTAAAGCGTTGAGAGGAGATATCGGTAAAACAAAACGTAATGCTACAAATGATAATAAAACTAGGAAAGCATGTCAGACTTTTTAAAAACTACTTTCGTTTCGATAAAAATAAACTTGGGAAGAAGTTTTATACAAAAACAAATGAAATAGACTCTTCCTACGTCCAGAATGTCAGTTAGCTACAGAAATCGGAGGCGGTGGGGCTATTTGGTGTCCGAAGCGAAATTACCAGAAAACGGTCCTAACACTTTATTTCCATCAAAGTTTGTTTTTTCCAATTTTTCACCTCATAATCAGTTTTACGCATTCGCACAAGTCGTTCATCAACGTCTATCGTTTTATTTATTCTTTTCATTCGTCCGAATTTCTTCACCCTCTCACTTTCCCTTCATCATTGTCGTTTTCTGCTGGAGTATCGTTACGTTCATGATGTGTTATCTACACATTTACTTCTCTCTTTAACTATTTTGTATGTTCCACAGTGGCCGAATTTGATTTTCCACATGACAAGAGGTTGTGTCAGGCTGAGTCCCAAACCTATTTAAAAGCGGAAATTGGGATGTCTGTTTCTTCAACTCAACCACCAGGTGAATTTTACTCACATACTTGTTTATTACGAGTTTATGAGTGGACGTTTACTGTTTCAGCGTTTGATACATACAACAAGTCGTCACCGTATGCTTCCGATTATCAATACCACTCGTCGGCTGAACCAACAACAAGACCGCAATACATGTTTCTACATAATCAGCAGATATATCAGGCTGACCGTCAAACCCATCTTGAAGCGAAAAATGGCTTGTCAGTTTCGTCAACCGGACCATCAGGTGAATTTCACTCACCTGCTCGTTGATTACCAGTTTATGAGTGGAGTTTCTACTGTTTCAGCGTTTGATACGTACAATATGTCGTCATCGTATGCTTCTGGCCATCAGTACTACTCATTGGCTAAATCAACAACAAGTCCGCAAAGCATTTCGTCAGTGGATCCTGCCCAAGCCCTCATGCACTTTTTTCAAAACTACTTTGGATTTCTGACGTCATCGACAGGAGTTTCATGCAGCCATCGACCATAGCATGAGCGAAAGGATAAAAAGGCTCATACATGTGCGACTTTATTCTTTTTAAATACAGGTCGTATGAACAATGACAGTAGTGTGACAAACACATACCTTTAGTATCTGAAGTTATACTTAAAGCCTTTGGTACAGGCAGTGACACTGTAATTCTTTAAAAATTCAGGACGACTGATACAGAGTGAGTTCCCTATCAGTTAGTGCCAACGACATTCTAGGTCGAGGGTTTTTTACGAATTTCCTACTCACTTCGCCTTGTGTCGAAACTACTTTTGAGCCCATTTTCCGTTCTCCTGTTTTTACGTCGTGACAGTTAGTGATGTACGTTTGCTTGACTGTGCTGTATGCAGCTTGGATAGAGCTGACTCCATCAACGAATACCTTGTCTCGCAGTCGTTCTTGAATCAATTTGCGTCTTCACAACTAATTTAAAAAGTCCTTACCAATAACTGGTTGCTTTTTTGCCTATGATATAAGTGCTTCATAAATGCTTCAATTCCAGAGACATGAATACTGGAATGGCCTGCCTTCAAGGAACACGACCTGCTTAACAGGCCTCAGCAAGATATCCACATGGCTACCTCTAGTATCTCGAAAACCATGCTGGGGCTTTCCCGTCGTTATCGCTTGATGTTATGTGAATATTATACCGCTGCAAAAAATGGAGGTGTACTGGTTTACTGAAGCCTTCTGAGGCAAAATTTTTTATACATTCTCAGGTTGGAAGACACTACCAGGTGGTGCACCACCTCTTTATTTCACAGATCGGCACCTGGGAAAACAGCTTTCACCCATGTCAAATCACTGAACCATTGAAGGGCCACTGGATTCAATATTATGAACACCAATATCAATGCGGTTGTTCTGATTTTTTAAAAACTAGTTTCCAATTCTGAGAAAGTTCACAGAAGGTCCTTTACATGTAGAACGCGATCTCTGTGATTCACCAGTTTCCCTTCATACTGCTTTGTAGAAGATGTTCTTTAAAGATTAAATTTCGCTAGGCCAATTTTTGTCGTCCTGTCAAACTCGTTGGCCTACTTAAACATCATTTTCATGGCGTTTCTTGCAGCGAGCTGAAAATCCGATTCTCATGCGTCGGAGAAAATCCTGCTTGTTCTAGTTTCTGAGTGGAAATTTTGATTTCTTTTGCCGCTGATGCTGAAGGGTAGAAAAGATCAGATCACTGAACGGTGCTTCTACGATCAATGTCTTGTCTCGCATATGATGGCATTTACCATAATTTTTGAATGGAGCGACATCTACGAAATGGCACTGCTGAAGATCATATCAGATTATCCTTAGACGAACAACCGTATTGCAAAGACGATCCACTTGTGGACCATCGACCTGAATCAATCCGGCTGAAACATGAAGTCAACACTTTCGCTCTAGTCGTTTTAGAAGTTTCAGCAACATTCCATTTCAAGTTCCCACACTTCTGTGAGAAGACTTCCCTCTTCCTCTTCCTGCGTCTCTTAGATTGACTTGTAGAAGAGTTCTCTGACAAGTTGCGCTTTCCTGAAATAGAAACGATATCGTGCATATGCGTTCGTATGCATGTGTTTGTAGTGACGCTTCAGATCTTCGTTGGTGTTGATTCATGCGTTCTCAGTGCTTTACGCATAATTTATACGTTTGGCTCTTGATTAAAATATTCTGTACTTGGAAAAATAAGGATTGGTGCTGAAGTAAGCGACTTCTCTAATGTTGGACAATATTCGTCATCTATGTAGAACAACGTGCTTGATTTACACAGGAGCCATCTGTTTTAGAGGGTCCCCATTACAATTTTTAACTAGCTTTTCTCTTGAATTTTTTTCTGGTAAAGGATGCGAGACGTTTTTCCTAGTGGAATACATTCTTTCGCACATCTTCAGCTGCCGACGCAGAAGAACAGCGAATTGTGTGACACTAGATATAAGCAGAAATCTAAGTTCTGAAGAAAACACGGCTAGAATCTTGAGATGGTATAGAGAGTATGTGAGAACAAAAAAGTTAGGAGCAATCATAATGAGTAGTAGTCAGGTGAAAATCACACGATGTAATGTGGACGTCTATGTTTTTCACAGTTTGAATAAGTTTACTCAAGAAGGTGTTCTTGGTGTCATTGGTAGGTCACTGTCGTTCTCCATTTAATTGCCACGTTGATGACGCAGATATACCTTCTAGGAATACCGGGCTTTTTTTCCTTCAATACTACTATTACGATTAGCATCATGCTGCAAACCCATGCAGTATTGTTTTTCTTATCGAATATGAGAAAATGGTTGATATTCGACGTTTATCTAAGATATGTGGACTCTTTAATGTATGATCTGACATGCCTCATCTTGCAACGACTTTCCGGGATCAAGGAGAATTTCCTAAGAGGTGAAACCTTAGCACTAAGGCACAAGTGCAACAATTAAAGAATGGTATTGTTTACCGTCAATTTTATCTAAAGTATCGAAAAACAGAAACTCATTGAAATGATTTTTCAGCTTCTGGTCAGTTCTGAGATACGCACTGATCAATTTGCCGCATTCGTGGAGCGCACTGTTAAAACGAATGCAGCTCCGAACTTGCTTCCATTTCTTCATAAAAACAGTGCCGGCTTTCCTTGAAGCGGTCGCACAATAATGTAAGAACTTGATGTCGTAGATTCGTAGAATTATTCGCACAATTTTACTGACTATCGTGTGAAATAAATGCTGAGAATCCCAACATTGAAAGGTTGTCGTATACACTGGATAATGAAGATCAGCTTCTTTATTCTACAAACAATGTTAGTCATGCTCATTACAAATTTATTGGGACACATTTCAGGTAGAATTAACGTTGAATGCCTTCTTCCACATTATTTGAAACCACTTTTACAACCGACTAAAACTCGATCATATCAGGACTATTCTACTCCTTCTAGAGAGGTAACGACACAGCCGTCCATCACCACGTTCTCAAAACTCTTCAGTAAACAAGAGTTCAACGTTTGTGTTTTACTTCAATGTTCATGTAACTTTTTTCAGATCCCAGCCGCAGTCGTGCCCGTTTACCCTGTGGCAGCATGCCAATTCAGCGTTCACAGCTTGCACACCAACTACGACTCTTCTCAGGTATTCTAGTTTATGTGGAACTCTACTGTGCCTCGAAAACGTGTGAACATTAGAACTATTCTGGAAACATAACACATCAAAAAGAGATTAAGCCATCCAGAAATTCCCAGAGAGTGTATCGTTATGGGAAACATTAGAAACGTTCCCCATTGACAGAAGGCAAAGCAAGGGCGTTGGCTAGTGCAGTGGATAGAACATAAGCGCCATAAGGGCTACCTGTGAGCTTGAAACTCACCTTAGGTCCCGAATTTTGCACATACGTTAGCATTCTCGTGATTGTATCTTACAAAACTCCTTTTGCCATAAAGAAGAATGTGCAGTAAATAAATCTTAAAACAATGTGATTTCGATTAGATCATTCCAATTGACAGACGATTGCTGGTAGCACCGTTAAGGTGAAGAATTCGCCAAGAGAAAGGAAAACCAACTGTGTTGGTTGGTGCAGTCGATTACATGTAAGCCCCGGAAAGCGTTATTGAGGGTCCGAACCTTAACTAGGGTTCTGATATTTGCAGACATCTCAGCATTCTTGTGATTATACTTTACATAGGCATAAAGGACGCGCGTGGCGCAGTGGTCGGAAGTGCCCTATGACACACACATGGGATCGACCCCGCGCCCGTGGCCCACCAAGCCTTCCATCCTTCCGAGGGTCGACAAATCGGTACCAGACTTGTCTGGGAGGATAGCAGCACTGACTCGATACAATGGTAGGGCACCGCTAGTCATTGTAACGGCTAGATATTCATTCAATCACCTCCAACGATGCTTAGTGAAGTCGAATGCGTGGCGCATCCCTAAGGGATTGATCAAAGCCGAGAGCTTTATCCTTTGTCCTTTATATTTCATATAAAGCCTTGCTATAAAAAAAGATTAGGTAGCAAATAAAACTGAAACATTGTGATCACTACTGTGTTGCCGTTGTAGAGGTACAGTTTCGATATTTCATAACAAAGGTGATTTTGCTTTATATCTTGGAGTAGAGCGAAAATCGCTGCAGATATAGACTTTCACGCATAGTGGTTTTTATGCATGACCTTTATCAAGAATTTTTGCACATATTTTTTTCTTATATTGCTGAGCAAACTAAATGGCTCCGTGTTCAGCCGGCTACTTGCGAAATCACGTTCCATGAATCGCTTTCTGACTTATTTCTACATCCGTATAGTATGCTGGCATCTATTCAAAAATGTATGGGTACAAGTTTTTTATGTGGAGGAAGAGGTTCGTCTGTTTTTTTTACCACTTCACCTTCTTCAATTACTGACGATTTGAATTTCATAGGCCCTTCAAATAATCTCTGACGCAGCAGAGAATCACATTCGCGAGATTCTCATTGAAATATCAGATGTTGCAGCACACCGCTTATTGTAAGTGCAGTTGAAATACCGTTTTCTGCTAACACAAACTTGATGAAGCGTCACAGGGGGAACCAAGCATTCCATCTCTCAGGGATTAGCAAATTGGTGTTACATTTGTCTGGTAGGATAGCAATACTGATTTGGCACAAGTTCAGGAGACCTCAAGTCATTGTGTAGGCTAGATATTCATTAAGACACTTCTTCGACTTATTTATTTATATGTTCTTATGAACGGATCTCTTTGAGCTGATGCGAACAACAGCAACACCAACAATGTCAGCAACAACAACAACGGCAGCTATACCAAACTCGCATCAGCTCCACAAGATCATTTTGTAAGAACATAGAAATAACTATATCGACTATTTACGCTGAGGTTTATAGAAAATCGGTCCTTTGAGTAACTTCTTCGACTGCTTAGTGAAGTCAGAATGCACAGCGCTTCCTTTAGGAACTGATTATTAGGAAGCACTTTACACTTTGCTTTTACCTTACAAGGTTTTTTATTTAGTGCTGCACAAAAAGCGAGACTCGTTTGCATGTGAATGAGAAAAAAACGGATCATAACCTTTGCTCTGGCAGTCGCCACATTGAACATCAATCCAGAAATCTTGGTAGTGAAACGGTGACTAGTAGTTGTCGTCCCAATGAAAGCCGTGTCACCATTGCTGGTAAAGGAAAGTCCGACATCTCTATGGTAAGTTTTTGCCTGCATTTGAAATCCCAGTTACGTCCATCAACGCAATGGCGACTACACTTAATTTTTTGTGAGGAATTGACAACTTCATATACCTGTGGAACTACTTTGTTCTATCGCGATAACGAAGGGGACTCATTGTGTTCAAATTTTGACACCCACGATTAGCTTGCTAATCTCTTAATACCGAAGATGGATAAATTCACTGATGAGTTGTAGTTCTCTTCCAGAAAAGAACAGAAAGGTTATTTGTCTAAAGTGCTCCTAACCACCTCTGATGTATCTCTCTGCCATTTGATGTCACACTCAGTTGCAGGTTAGAATCTGAACTAGCGAGGATGCACCCACGCATTCATGCATGAAGTGCCTTCGTAAACAAATGTGCCAAATCGGTGTAACAGGAACAAAGACTCCATCCTTCTTGGATCTACACGCGTTTCATGGGAACAAATTTCGCTACTGTTTCGTTGTTACCCTTCTATCTGCCGTCTTGGATGCGCCACGAAACCTTTCGATCAATCGGATCGTTATCCTTCAGTGAAGGAGCTCCGTGAGAATGAGTACCTGCTAATGACCCACCTGTGCCGTTCAGGAAATCAACATGATAAACGACTTTGCTCGGTAGTTGAGCAGGAGGGAACGAGCGACTTGGGGAGCAAGACCATCGAGGATGTCGTGGAAAGAACAACGAACAGCCGATCCTCTGCCCACCTTTTCGAGTCCACAATTCTTCCTGCCCTAACGTATGACTCTAGAAACATGGTCGCTAATTAGATAGGACAAATGCTCACTCAGCGTTGTAGAACGTGCAGTTAAAAGGACGTTGCTAGGAATATCCCGTTTCACGCAGGTGAGGGAAGGGATTTGAAGTTCCGACGTATGTCAACGATGAAAAAATCAAATGCGCTGACCTACACACCAAACTGTCGAAGGTGGGCCACCACGAGAAAAGAAAGACCTCACACCACTAAACTCTTTTCAATGTAATTCTTCGTATTCTTGTTGAGCAAACACGAGGTGTTATTTTTATTCTTTAATCACGAACAAGCTGACGCTCCGGCGGATTTCGCCTTCCTCAGAGCCTGGAAAGGTCAAGTTGACAGCAATCCATTCGGCCAAACACCTCCATAACCAAACAGAGAAAACGCTGAACCAAGATTTCAATCACATTGAACACAGCCTTGCACACTCACCGCCTTCTATGAGGCTTCCACTGAGTATGTCGCGTGGAGACCAACCGCACAGAGTTCACATGGAAGCGTAATATGCCCTCTCCCATCAAAATAACAGCCTTATATACTGCCCAATATCACGCGTGATAATGAGGCATTCTTCCCTGCGGTTCATTTTCGGATTTCTGGAATTAATCCAGAACGCCTCGAGAGTTTTTGCGCGCTTGTGTTCTCGATTCCCTGCGCGAGGATCGTGACACGTACTTCAAAGTCCTCCCCGCTGTGTCTCTGGGTCCTATGCGTGCCTAGTGGGGTATTTGGTTTACGTTTGCCGACTAGGTGTTCTTTTATGCGGACGCAGAGGGGTCTGCCCGTTTCGCCAATGTATTCGTCTCCGCACGTCTTACAGGGAGATCAGATAAACTGTACCCGAGCTCATGCAATCACCGTCTCTACCATTAGGGCAAACTATGCAATTTTGCGTTGCACATAGACGGTCATATAGACGGTTACGAACTAGTTGGCGCCTAAGATTACTCGGTGGCATTTCAACTACGTTTACCGAATTCTCTAGACCCTGCCCTTCTTAAGCAGCGTTTTATAGCTGCACTTACATCATTTGAGATGAAGGGGTAGGATAAACGGGCACCATTTTCATCGCTAGAGTTGTCGTTTGGAGGCCTAGGATTTCCTCTACACCTGTCCCGAGCTACAGTTTCGTAGCCATTAGAAATGGCTATTTGCCGTGCCAAGTTCCGGGACTGCTCTCTGCTCTCTTCCCGTGCACAAGTTGGTTGCTATTCGAAACATGTTTCTTACCAGCGCCCTTTTCGTGTGAGAGGGGTGAGAGGGAGAGGTGATGAACCAAGATGTTTTTATTACTTGGCTTTCGGTACCACTTCGTAATGTAGCCGTTTTTCTGACAAGCTAATTTGGACGTTCAGGAATGGAAGCCAGTTTTCTTTTCGGCTTCTCTCGGGTGAACTTGATATACTCTGACTGTTCATTCAACAACTCGAAACATTTGTCCATTTCCTCTTGTGTTGAGCAAAGGACAAAACAGTCATCTATATATCTACAGTAGAGTAGCGGCCTGAGATCGATCACCGGTGCTTCCATCTTAGACACAAAACGCAATGGCCAGGCTTGGTGCCAGTCGTTGTCCCATTGCCAACCCTCTTATTTGAGCGTAGTACTTTCCGGACCATCTGCAGATTGAGCAACCCAAGCATTCTTTTAAGAGTGTCATCAACTGCTCTATCTTGAAGCTATACATGTTTGTTTCTCCTTCGTGTTGCATCAGGAGTTCGAATATGGCTTGCATTGCGGAGTCATTCGACACGTTTGTACAAAGGGCTCTAACGTCGAACGACTCCGTCACGTACGCGCTGATGGGCTGCGCAGTACGTAGACGATCCAGAAACATCTGGGTATTCGTAAGATGGGCTGGAATGTGTTTCAACAACTGGTTAAATATTAGGGTTAAAAAACCATGTTATCCTATCCGTTGGCCCGTCTACACAGCTAATGATTGGTCTAACCTTAAACAATGATGGATCAGTAAACGCAATATCATCGCTGGATACTTGCTCATGAGTTTTTTATAAGCAAGTACAAGACGGGACATGTTGGTAACTCAACTTTTAGTTGAGAGATAAACTGATGGTTTTAAACCAGCAGCCCTTGCCGTTTGGCCCATTTGTGGTTCAATTTTCGGTATTTACTTTTAAACTCCTTCTCAGATGACTCAGATGACGGGCGATAAAGCGAAGCATCTTCAAGATGCTTTTTCGTTATTTCAACATCTAACTGTTGGGAGTAATTACGACAAACTTTCCACCCCTATCACTAACGGATAGTCTTATGTTTTTCAACCTTATCAGCTCTCGTACCTCTCATACCACGTCTTTGCAGTGCACTGAGTTTTGAGCTGTATCTTTTCGCGCGATAGTGATTAAGGTCTTTGAAAGTTTCATTCGTAAACATCCGAAACATTCAACGCATCTTTCAATGTAATTTTATTTCTGATTTTGGCTAAACTTAAATATTCAAAAAAAGTGAAAACGTACACCGCAGTTGACCAGTGATGCGTTGATGGGGGCCACCGATCCTTACTGTGCGAATATTGGCCAGCTGCATCGTTTCGCCGTAGAATCCTTGACTGAAAAGAGAAGCGATAAATTAGATTTAATGCATTCCAAAAAAAATAGGATTTGATCGTTGTAGAATAGGAACAAATGTGCATTGCCTGCAAAGTTTTTAGATTCGGTCTGTTGCCATTTTAATCAATAAGGGACATCATGACCAGAGACATGACTGTCTACTCATTTCGTCGCCAGTGTTGTGTTAAACTGATGCTTATTCTAGGAAGTGGAAGATTGTAACACTAAGAAAAATACTTCCAAAGCAATCATGGGGAAAACTGCAGGCAGGATAACCAGCATCGGCAGAATTTATAAGGCTCATGAAAGGTGTGTGATTATGTTTTCTTTAAAGCTTCGATGTCTCTGCACAGTATTTCAGGGAACCTGGAAAAACGTATCGAAAAGTTGTTCGTGTTATCCCAAGTGATTTTCAGACTGTTGTGCTTGGTGACAAAAGACTCTTTGGGTAAGACATCTATCACTCTCGCCCTTACATTCCGGTCTGTATATAAAGGGTACTATTTGGTACAGCAACACCTGCAACAAAGAAGAGATGAAGCTTATCCCACTGATCAACTGTTAAGTTAAAATTTGAAACATACTCTTATCATCCCGCTGGTGTCGAATACGATCTTATTAGGTGCTTCCGAATTTAATGCCTGATTTCGATCTGAGTTTTAAGATAGCATATCTCAGCTGAGAACAAACTGGTCTGGCAAGTATACTAGATGGCGAGAAATTACCCAAGCCGGCTCGTTCAGCCCTTACAACGCCATTTTTAGATGTGTCACGTCATCATACAGAAAGATTGGTACTTTCCTGGTGACTAGTGTGAGGTTAGACCCCTGAAGTTTTCAGTAGACTGTCGAGTTGCTGGACTTGATTGAGCCGATTCTCGAATGTTTTCTTAGAGATCCATTTCTCGTGGAACGCTACAATGCGATCGAGAAATGAGTCGTTCTGGTTGTACAGCAGAAGCGTTGACGCTGTCTCAAAAACGACGATATACCTTCTTGCCACTGAACTTGTGCAGCATTTATTTGTCGAGCTTCTTCGACCTTCCAATTCTAGACGGTTGCAAAAGTTGAGTTGCTTACAACGAGTTCTTCTGCAAGCGCTGGAACAACTGTTTGTGTTTTTTTTTCTACCAAAAAACATTAAATCGACCTCGTCATAAGCATATGGAAGGCTGCCACCTTGTGGACTCGCTACTAGCAAATTTTTTCAAACCAACGTTGCACGGTGCATTCGTTGAAATTTGCTTTTTCCGCACCCTATTAAAGTTTGCGAACCACTTGCGCAGCGTATGTCCCTAGTCCGAGTTCATAGAAATGGATCTGTCGAAAGTGCTGTTCTTAAATTTGAGATTCTAAACCAATATTTGTCAAAAAACCAAATCCAATTATTTTGTTGCAACCTACATCACCTCTGGTGTCGTTGATCGTACAGTGACTCCAGCGCGAGCAGGTAAATCTTCTCTTTCTCCCTGTCGCGTTCAAGAGTATCAGAGTTCGTTCTGCTCACTACAGGGGCTCTTTGAGGAGCATGTCTTCTTTCCAGCATTTTCGAAAAAAACTTTGACCGCCGGGTCGGTGGCCTTTCTGCAGTGCGTTTAACATCTAGAGGAATTCAGTCACTGACGGTTTATGTCAATCGGTTGTCGTTCATACACATTACATGGCGGGCTCATCTCATCTTCGACAGTCTGGTCTACAGAAAGTCGTACCTGAATCCTGATCGCTGACATAGGTCTGAGCTTCGGATCTTTTCCTTCACTTGCGTGAAACAACATACTTGTCGCATCGTCCTCTCGATTGCGCGTTCTATAGTGCTGAGTGATCTTTGACCCTGCTTACGTAGGGACAAGGATCATGATGCATATGATAAGACAGAAAGAATCGTGGTTTTGGAAATATAGGCACTTATTCGGCTGTTCTTCTTTCTTCTCACCACAACCTCTATGCTCTTGAGAGCTTCCGAAGCCGATCGCTTCTGCTGCTCAGCTCTGAAGCTAAGTCGTTCGTCATTTTGATTTTCCAACCTGGGTAGACACACCGCATTTTGCGTTTTATGGGGCACGGGAAACTAATCCGTTATATGTGATCACCGTTTTTGTGGCATTCATTCGAAAACCACTTTTTTTCAAAAAACGCTATCAAACCGGGCCAGCAGCCTTTCTACCTAGCTAATGTTTGGTGTTATGAGAAAGATTTCATCATTGGAGCGGAGATGGTGCAATTAACGACCATCGGTTTTCACTCCCATGTTGTCCTATTCCACTGTTTGCGTGACTTTCTCGAAGGTGGCGGTGAATAGTGTTGACGAGATGGCAACGCCTTGGCTAACCCCCTCTTCAGAAGTCGGTGTAGTATTGTTGTATAATGGTGAAATTTTTGAAAGTAAAAGTTTGATAAAGCTCGAAAACAATCCTGATCTACTGTGTAGAGAGGCACTGGCTGTCCTGGGCTTCCATCACTATCTCTATCTCAGCTGAGTCGAAAGCTTTTCTTAAATCGTTGAAAGTGAAATAGGACGGTCTGTTGTACTCTCTCAAAATTTTGAGTTTTTTTTATCGTGTAAGTGCAGTTAATGGTATTGAATTCTTTCGAAAGCCTGCTTGCTCACATTGTTGTCTTTCGTCACGTGTTGTGTCTGTCCTGTTTAAAAACTGAACTGAAGAGTTTGTAGGCGACAGACACCAAGCAGGTTAGGCTATAGTTGCCGATATTGTGAAGGTCACCATCCTTGACAGCCTTCTGGTCCTCCATTGAAGGGAGCTTTGCATTCTAACAGCTAACGTTTCAACAGCCAAGCTAGGGTGTTCGCGAGTACTGGTCGAAAGTTTTCCAGCTGCTCGGGTCTCCTGTCTAGACCAGAAATTTTTCGAAACCTCACTGTCGTTATAAGATGTTCGATTTCAATAAGGGGGAACGAGCATAACCCCATAAACATCCTTCTTCATTTCACATGAAGGGGGAAGGAGGCAGCTATTAAAAAAGGTCCGAGTAGTAATCGTGAATGGTATCCTCCACCAGCTTTCCGGAAACTGTACTGTTCCGTCTGGGCGGCATCAGTGTGCAGTCATCTCAACTTTTGTAATTCGCGAAGTTTCGGTGAGTTTTGCGAATCCTTCTTTCGGCCTCTTCAGCTTCTAATGTAACTACTGTTCTTCCCTCTTTAAGATTTTTTTTGTCGCCTGTTTGCATTGTTTTGCAAGTTCGGACGTCAGTTAGCGGTTGCCTTTTTTCTCGTACGATTCCATGCTGGCACACGAGCTTGAGTATTTTTGGGGGACAGACGTCTCTTGGAGACTTTCGAACTCTCAGCTTTCACAGCACAGCGGTTCCCTGTATCTCGGGCAATTTCACGCTGGAATATCAGCTCGAGTGTTTCAGGAGACAAACGCCTCCTGGAGAAGGTGAATAAATCCCAGTTTACTGTAGCTTTAGAACTTGGGTGTTTAAATTTAATTGCTTCCTCTCCTTTCTGCGTTAAATGTTTGACGATGTTTTTGATCAGGGACAGATTTGAAATAATGAAGAACTAGAAGTTGAAAGGTTTCTTGTTCTGGCCTACGTAGTTGAAATTTTCTTACACTGTCAAATCATTTTGCTACAGAAGGATCACTGAACAAGCACTTTCTGCAAGGGTCTACACGTCAAGTGAAAGTTGAGTGACGGCACTGAATATCATCGACCAGATGCAAAAATGATGGATGTAGTAGATTTTTTTTCAAATTTTTGTTGTTGATTTCGTTAAACCTAGTGATTATTCGTGCAAGATCTTACTGTTTTGTTAACAAAGATTGGACGGAACTGTTACGCACAGCTTACAAACTCTTTTACCTTTTACAACATTCACAGATTTAAAGAAATCAATAGCAGTAGGAACAGTGAGAGAGTTACCAGTTATTATATGAACGTGTAAGGAAAAAACCACACATTCTCTTTATAAACCCAATCACAAGGATTTTTTTCTGTAGAATACGATTTTTCATGTCTGCCAACCTAACACATGAAAGAGGAGAACAAGAAAGATCGTTTAAAAGTTTGGTGGAAGTTAGGTATTAGTTTGTCGACATTTCCCGGTCAAGCAGACGTTTCAAACTTGCACACTTTCACCTGAGATTTATTTTATTACCGGTAGTCCATAGGGTCATCTATTTGGAATTTCTGCGACTTATAGAGTACTGAACTACTCAACACCGACTAACATTACAGGAATGTCTCAGTTTCCAATATTTCGCTTTCAGTTATATAAAAATGTAACTGCTGAATGCGAATGAAAATGAGAAGGATTTACTAGTTGACGTGGTTATGCAAACTGTACATGCTCTTAATGAAATAAAAAAATGAGAAAAAGTGGGAAAATAGAAGGACATTAATAATGTGCGGGGTACGGAAAGATTGGGAAACACAGTCCGGTCGTTCCCCTACGGTTACCAAGGCTCGTGAGGCACTTTTTATGTAGTGCTATCTCTTATGGATTTTCTTAAAAACCCAGCCATTTAAGCGGATTTTATAACCTTAACTAAATGCTTCCTCTTTTACTCATTCTTCCAGGTGTATTCTCCTATTCTGTCCTATGAATACGGATGAGAACAGTGATTAGAGGTGCACTGCAATATACAATGGGTCGCTCCCTGGTTGGTTTCCACGCCCACGGCTCACCAAGCCTTCTGTCCTTCTGGAATTGACAAACGCTTGTCAGAGCTATCTGAGAAAACGAAAACACCAGCGTTATACATCAGTATGCTTTTTGCAAGTCGTTCATAGGCCAGTTACGCCTTCAATCATCTCTGCAATGCTACAGATGGCATCAAATGTATAGCACATTTTTCAGTGATTGATCAGAGCTAACTGGTTCATAGTTTCCTTCTTTGCAGCTTTTTTTTTATATGGGGCTGCTGGAAAATACGGGCATTATTCATTGATTACTTTTTGCATCTAGTCTAGGCTCCTCAATATACCTTCTCGTAGTACTACAGGAACGATTTAGGTTTGAAGTAGCCACGTGACGCATCCAGAGAATCTGCACATTTCATAATATCAACGAGATAAATACTGAATTGTGCACTGCTTCCCTCCTTCAGTTAGAAACAAATTTATGGAAGACCTGCACTTTTTTCTGATTAAGTAACACAGGAAACTGGAAGGCTTTTATTGGGAATGCACTAATTGGTTGACTGGGTTACAGTGACAACCGTTGCACTTGTGTTCCTGGTCTCTGCGTTCTTCGTTTCTTCGTATTCACTTGTTCAACAGGTTCATGAGCAAATAGTCTTTTTATGCTTTTGATCCACCTTATTTATTTCGGTTACTGAAATGAGTTTGATAAAAGTGATCAAGTGCTTAAATTTCGTTAACAACCAGTTCGACACATACGTAAGTGCATTCCCTTACAGCCCGACCAAAACAATGCCAATGGACTCAGTTAATAAAAAGTGCAAAAAAATTTGAAAAACTATTGGAGAAGATGGGAAGCTCAGTTCGAGGTAGTTGATAGTGATGTAGTTCATTTCTTATACAGAATATCGAAGTATTCCAACTGCACCTACAATTCCTCTTTATGTAAAGCGAATTTTCACTGTAGTGTAGCCTATAAGGTATCTTTTCTTTCTTTCATTTACGACCTTTACTAAATGAGGTTGTCAGGTTTGTCACTTTAAACATTTGGTCATTTGGTCTTGACGAACTGTGCAGGTAAAACACCTGGCCTGGCCATTAATGGGCACATAGGCTCGTAAGTCCGTCTATTCTCATTATTAATTGGTTTAATTGGATGTCACTTTGAATTCTTTTATTTGTGGTATATTCTTTAGGACATCATTTATTTAATTTCTGTATCCATGCATGTTTACGTGGATTCTATTGTGCAGCGGTTGGAGAATATTTCAGTGGGGGAATGTTCACAGGACGCCGTTCGAAGTCTTAGTAGTTGAGCCGCTATTCAAGGTATACGTTGCCTTGCAGAGCTGGCTGTTAAGGTACCCGACGAACGCTTTTGCTGCACGGCTTTCTTTGGGTAACCACAGATGGCCCACTATACTCCGTACTTTGTATACTTCAACGTATTCAGCATCTTCACTTAGCGCTCGAAATATACTTGATCTGGGGTATTCTTAGGTAATGAGCCGTCCACTTCCATTCACATCACAGTTCACCAGAGTTTCTCGCCAAAAAAAATCCATTTGTTTGATCATATCAGGTCAAATTCTCTATATAAGTTTGGAGTACTGTTAAATCTGGCCACAATACGTAGAACAAAGGCAACAAAAATTAAGCTATAGCTGTACTCCACTTTTGAAATACATTTTTTTTCAACATTGCGACCTCTACCAGCCCTAATTCTTCACGCTTTTCGTCTCAGTAGCTTTGCTTCGACAATTATTTAACGTAACATGACAAAGTCCTGTAGTGGGAAGAACCTTTGTTAGTGCCCTAATCTGCTGTTGCCAACTAGTATTTCAGATATAGGTTTGCGTCAGAAGCAGACTCATCGCCAGCACCTGATCTTAACTCTTACTTCTCTGCCAAACAAACACTGAAATGCACCATTTAAAAGGTGCGGATTTAACCTTCCGCTGTAGGTTATATGAGCCCATGGAATATTTATTTGGTTGGGATGTTCTTCCAAAGTAGAGTTGAAATGAACAGCAAGGATTTATTCGCGGCTTTTAGTCACTAAGAGAGATAAATTCGTCATTTTAATCCGAGGACCTAACTGGGAGTAAAGCTTATTAAATAGCAGAGCGATAAGAGTTACTGAAGGCTTTATTCGTTCCAAAATTAACAACAGCAAAAAAACCATATGCAAAAAGTATTTTACCCTTCACTTATCTTGAACATTTAGAATTCACTGAGCAACTCTTGCAACTGGTGCACAAAAAGAATGAAAATAAATTTTACTGTTGCTAGCTCAAGTTACCTATGTATCAATGGAGTCACGGGAGAAAAAGGTAATATAATGCGTCGAGTAAATCATTCACTTGAAACATGGCTTTGTTGTTAAACAAACAACAGTACTTTGTCAGAAATACATATTTATGTTATTGGCGACATGTCGTGCACTTTCTTCTTAACATGCCCGCAGAGTTATTTAACAGGTGGTGAACAGTCGTCAACACATCTTATTTAATCATATTCAGCCCAAACTCATCAATAAAATCTCTCTAGATCGTCAGCATGACAGCACATGACACCCATCCACTTCTTGGCACATTTCTTTTGTTGAAAAAAAGGCATTTGTAAAGGCGAAGCAATAGGTTCCGCATTGTCTTTTCTCTTCTATTCTGTTACTTTTCGTCTCTTTTTCTTTTTTTTCAGAAACTTCTTTGCTCTTTCTATTCGGAGTCATCAGTACAAGTACAAAACTTCTATCCCTGTTGTAAGATATGATCTCATATGTGATGTTTAATGTCTGATGCTTGCACTGAAATAAACTGAAATGTGGGATCGAAGGCCCAAGAGAGAGAGAGAGAGAGTGAACGTGGTACTTAATTCTTCATCACATCTTTTCATCAGAGACAAGAGTGCAGTATTCTCCTCATGAACTTCCCCTGTAATGTTCAACTTTTGCTGTAAATTTTTTATTGACTACCGTATCCCAACAACATAATACTTTGTACCAACGCAGTTCCTTCAATGAATTTATTATTCATGATTTTATCCTGAATCGTTGTTTTCCTCGATCTCACTGAGCTTGAGATCAACAAACCCTTTGCCCCATTTATAACTGGCACATTTAAAATAACGTCGCTTTCCAGGTCAACGAATTTATGATGAAAACACTACCGTTGACTTCTATACTCCTGATGTTATTCTCGATGACACCACTGCTTATGAAATTTGCTAATTTTAAAAGTTTATAGATTTCAGTAATCACATGAGTCCGAACCATAATGGAACCGTGATTGTCTACGAGTCGAAAACAATAAGATGTTTGTCCTTGTGTTGGACAACGAGGTTTACTAATATGTGCGTTGCTGATTTATAGCTTTCATCATTAAATTCATGTATTAGCTGTCAAATTTCTATGACAGATGTTGGCCGAATCTCGTAAACGCTTCGAATGCTCATTGACTTTCACTCTTTCACTAGTAATCCGTTCGATATTATTCATTTCTCTTTACACTACCCATGAGCGCAGTTTTAATCTGTGCGAAATGCTGCAATCATCTTAATCGGCAATGATAATAACGAATTCAGTTAACAGGACTGCGTGCATTCCATACTATCGCACGTGGTGCGTCCAGTGGTAGGTATGTGCTGTATAGGTGCCATTTCTTTCAAGTGCTTCATTCTAGCGCACAGAGCCTTTCCACCGCATTTTTTTCTATCAGTTGATAGCTTATCAAACGGCGATATTATAGCGGGCGTCGGTCGAGAAAATCTCTATTTCGCGCCTAGGTATATGCAAAAGCCATTTTCTCGAATGACCTAGTTTAATGAATTTAACTGGAAAATGACTGTTACTTCGCCTCTAATTGCATGATGATGAATCGCATATTTGCCCCATACACTGACTCGCGGTGACTTACCGATGTACCCAACCAATACCGGAGGGATGGAAGGCTTGGTGAGCCTGGGCGTATGATCGAACACATGTACAATGCAGGACACCTCTAACCACTACGTTCGCGAGGCCTTTTGATAACAGTAAAAAAAACAGTAGATAGTAGCACACATGCCGCTTATACCCTTAAATCGATAGAACATATTCTCCTCTATATTGCCTTTGTGTTCAAGGGAGCGTCCGAAAATTGGGCGACATCTCAAGCGGCGGAACCTCCAAACGCCGTGCTTCGCAAATGTGTTAAAACACCTGTTGCAATGAAAGCCTCCGTAGCTAACAATGTCCTTGTCCCTTATGAAAAACTGCAATCGATAACTATTGTGCCTCGATCGTAAGACACTTGAACAAGCTGCTATTGCCATTTCAGATTTGTTCCTTTGTTGTCAACGCGGAAATGTACTAAAACTAATCAGTCTCAGAAGTTGCAAAATACCCTGGGACTAAATGATGATCAAGTAAACTTTAAGTTGTGACAAAAACAAAGGCCGGTTATTTTAAATGCTGTTACTAGGCTCGAAGCCACCATTAATAAACAGAATTCAAGCCATTTGAGTCTACATATGGTTTCCAGTACTATTTTTTAACCAAGTGCAGAGATTCCTGAGATTCTGAAAGCGAAGGATTCTTGTTAAGCGCTTTCAGTAGCGACTTAGCTGTCGATTTTTCCCTAGATGTAAGTGTCAAAGTGTCTGAGAAAGTCAGCGAGGTGCGATGTTATGTGAGTGCGTCAAGATTTAGTAGCCTAACTTGTTCCACTTCTGCAGCTTGATGGGACAAGCTGAGAGACAGGCGAAACGAAGAACCCGCATGGTGTGGTCGTGAACGCGTTAGCCCCAGGAAAGGATAATAGCGCGTTCGTTCCTCACCGAAGACACCTGCGCTCCGGAGTTTTGCAAATATCTCAGCATCACTGTGGTTGTATTTCGCATAATACCCTGCCGTTAAAATTGTAGAGGCAGAAAATAAAAAGTAAATATTCTGCAGCTTTAGTTATGCAAAGAGCAAAACCATTCAAGAAGATTAGACCCTTTCTATTGATTAAAGCTTTATTTACACGCTTTGATTGTTTACAAGTCCGCTGAACTTTCTGCAGTATTTTTCCGCTCTAATCTATTCGTTATGATTTGAAAATCAATCATAAATTAAACCTCCTGAAGACAACTGACTTATTTACTTGGACAATTAGATGGCCTGTCTCCACTGGTTGTGCTAGCTCCAGCACAATTTCCATTTTTCTTCTGTGTTTTGCTTGTTCAGCCGTTGTGGTTCTCTGAAGTCGCAAGGTCAGCCCACCCAAAGTCTACCCTTGGTCGTCACCACCACAGCCAGTCGCAGTCCTTGTGGATCAGAGGGAGATTTGCCACCACCCGACTACTTTGATACCAGTACGGTAATGGGTCATGGTATTAGTTTATTCTTAGCTGGGCTTCCTGATGGAAACGCCGGACTCCTTCTCAGGTTGGGAGACCTTGCAGGGGTATGAATCCCCCCACTGTAGATCGCAGCCCGACACTTAGAAACACCTCCCGGCCACGATGAGGTAGTAAAGCATTAGGAGGGAAGAACACTAACTGGTGGCATTTACCTTACTTTGGTGAAAATTCATTTCGAAAAATGTTTGGAAATTTTCCCTCGGCTCAACCACCAGCATCAGTATTCTTGTAGGATCTTTTCGTCACAAATCACAACTCGATCATAACATGGATCGTTTTTTGTTCGTTAGTAAGAAGCACACTTCAGAAGAACGATCACTTCCCCGTTGAAATCGTGCAGTACCCATTCATCGAGGTTCTCACCTCTGCTTTGCCTTCAAAATCTCATCCTATTGTTGCTGGCGTAAAGCTGAGTTTTTTGTAAAATTTCTTGAATCGTACCCAGGATCGACTTTCTACTAACCTCGGCACTGGATTACGAATTCATCGGTTTCTGTCTCAGTAATCGCGAGGTTGTTAAACAACATACGATTACTTCCACACAATAACACACATACAACACAATCGTAGCTGCCGTTTCGGCAGAATCGCCTTCTTCAGAACCTGAAACCTGGTAAGTTGCGTATTAGTGTACTCTTCCAGGCTCTGAAGAAGGCGATTCTGCCGAAACGTCAGTTACGATTGTGTTGTATGTGTGTTATTGTATGAAAGTAAACGTATACTGTTTAACAACCTCAGATTGTTGACAGAGAAAACAACGAATTCTTGAATAGCATTTCGAAGGAAGGCTTTCATTACGCCTTTCAGATAGGCACACACCACCACCCTCATCATCATCATACCTCCAGGAAATCTTCTGTGTTGTGCGTTTGGCAGCGCCGACCATGCTTTCATGAGATTTTGAGTTGTTTTCGCTTTAGTACGAGCAAGTTTGAGATAGAAGGTAAGACGTTGTGATTTTTACCGTTTTCGAAGCATCGTGTAGAGCAACCAGAAACAAATTTTTTATATCAAGCATCAAATCCCAAGTAACTAAGCAATAATACGCTTTAAAAATCTATACAACAACAATGCAAGTAATAGGCATTCATCAGAAAATTTTCTTACATGTTCCATGACGACAAAAAATGGCAGTTATTCCTTTCTTTAGTTAATTATGGCCACCGCTAAATTCACTTTTATCTTAACATGTTTAGCGAACTGTTTGTCATCCCGTTAGTGTAGGAGTAAATCAAGCGACCCAATCTCTCAAATTTTCATCTCGTCGTGGCTAGAAAGTCTTTGTAGAAACAGTTCTCCAAAGTGGAGCAGAATGCTCATCCTTCAAGCGAGATCCCTAAGGCGAGGAAGGATTTCACATTTCCAGCCAAGTGCTATAGAAATGTTAAGCTGTAGTAAATTATTTCCACGGTTGTTAGATTCAATGTTTTTCTTCAATAAGCAGACGCGAGGTTGTTATTATAGAATTTATTAGGATACAATAGCTGTCCTCGCCCACGTATAATGTGCGACTGCTATCCACCAACTAACTGAAATACTTACAACGAATGAACAGCTCTGAAGAAGGCGAAACGGCCGAAACGTCAGCTATTGCATCCTCATAGATCTATTATAACAACCTCGTGTCTGCTTATTGAAGAAAAACATCCAATTGTCAATCAATGTCGAGGGTAACAGAAAATCGGTCTTCGGGGTTGTTAGATTAATTGGAATGCAGTACAACTTCTTTTTGATCCATAGCGATTAGCGCCGCCTTCTGACGATTGCAAATATGCCTTTGATTTGATTAGTTGATCATGTCTGGAGAGAATAAGGTTCATAGCAGGCATGCCGAATAAGTGGAAGGCAGGTCAAATAAAATAAAATGAATTAAGTAAAAAAAATGAAATGCTCTAGAGAGTAATTTTCGCGGATTTTTCGCATTTAAAACGTTTTCATGGTGAATGTTTGGCTTTAGCAATTAACCTCAAGTAGAAGATCGTACTACTATTTTCTAAGGCATTTTTTTTCACAAATACCGTTTTTTGATGAAGTTTTTTATTTAAAGACTTTTGAAAGCATTTCTCCTTAACAGTTCGGTGTTGACAATCTGTTCCATTCCACACACCAAAATTCCCCTTTTTTTGTAGAGCATCGCTTAGGTATCCCAGTATTTCTGATTGTTGCCTCAGTGAAAAGACAGTTTTCGGCATTGATCAATGCCTGAGAAATTCATCATGCATTAGACTCCATTCGTATGAGCGATTTAATGTTCACTCGATCTACACAGGTACTTGCGTTGGCCCACCGATGTATCAAGACAGTAGTTCTTGTTTTTTTTTCACCAACTCCAAATTTAGTTCGAGTTCGGTGCTAATTTGTCTGGCCCAGAAGGGTGAAACGCTCGGTGAGGCAGAAGCGCCTGATCGACCCATGATGACCGTGTGTGTTGGAGGAGACCTCTAACCACTTCTTTACACGGTTCTTCATCGATTTGTTTCATTATTGCCTTTATTCAATTCTTTAACAGTTGATGCAACATTTTTTTTCATAAGTGGGATACACCACTTTCTCAATGTCTCTCATCTCACGCAACCTAAAATATATATTCACCTGTCAGCTGCCATCCCGTTGTTCGTCGACAAACTCCAACAGCCTCTAGGAAAAATGCTCATTTCTCCCATTCGCGTGGAGAAGTAGCCAGTGGATTCTGCTCGCTATTAAAAACTCGTTGAGTGTTACACCTTTCTTCGAGGATTTTCGTGAAGAACTCTCTTCATCGGATCGGTCTCCCTCCTTTGGGTTGACATCCCGAGGAATTCCGTCGCTAAAGATCTTAATCCTTCGATTATCGTTCACACGCACTACGTGTCCCGCCCACCATATCTTCAACAGCTTAGTGTATAGAACAGCGTCCTTTGATTTTTGATCGTCTACGGAGGTCGGGGCTTCGGGTCGCTTCTGTCAGTTGCATGGTACTTTATACTCCTAGCTTCGTCTTTTCTACTGCGCGTTCTATAACGCAGAGTGATCTCCTTACGTAGCGAACAGGTTTTCGGCGCATACTTTAAGGCAGGAAGAATCGCGGAGTGTAAAGATGGGCATGGAGTCGGGCGTTCATCGTTTTTCTCACTTGACTTCGATAATCTTGAAGGTTCCCAAGCCGCTCGCTTCCTCCTGCTCACCATTGGAGCTAGGCCGTTCATTATAATGATTTCCCGCCATAGATAGCCGTAACTGTAGCATTAGGGAGTTATTTAATCCGTTTAGCGTCAAGGGACACCAGAAATCAATCCTTCCTCATGAACATCGTTTTTGTGAGATTTAGTCCAAGGTCAATCTTTCCACAGGCTTTATCACATCCAGCTAGCATTCGTTCCGCTTGGCTAATGCTTTACGTTAAAAGAGCGATGTCATCAGCAAAGCGAAAATGGTTTAATTGCCCACCATCGATTTTCACTCCCATGTTGTCCCATTCCAATGTTCGCATGACGTTCTGGAGGGTGGCGGTAAATAATTTTGGCCAGATGGTATCGCCTTGCCTAACCTCTCTTTTGACGTCGATGTTGAAATCGTTGTGGAATGGTGATATCTTGATTGTGAAATCTTTGTATAGCTCGCGGAGAATCTTTATATACTGAGTAGGGACCTCTGACTATCAAGGGCTTTCATGACTGCTTCTATCTCAGTTAAGTCAAAGGCCTTCTCTAAATCAATGAAATTGAGGCAGAGCGGTCTTTTGTACTCTCGCGATACTTCATTGAGTCTTGTTACTGTGTGGATGTGGTGCATCGTGCTAAATCCTTTCCGGAAAATTATTTTGCTCACATGGTTGTCCCCCGTTCAGTGCTCTGTCAGGCCTGTTTAGGGCGACTCGAATGAAGAGCTTGTCGCCAACAGACCAAACATTGGGCGAAAGTTGCCTGTGTTGTGGAGGTTACCCATCTTTAACGATGGCACGATCTTGATAGTTTTCCATTAAATATAGCCCTTACATTTAGACAGGGTAACGTGTGAACTACAGGGCCAGTGTGTTTACAATGACTGGCGGAAGGTTCTTCAAGTGTTCAGATCTTATCCTGTCCGAACCTTCTCTTGTTCAATTCTTTACTGACGAAATAGCATATCGAATTTCTAGAAAGAAGAACCGGTGCGACGACATATGTATTCTCCTTTATTTCGTATGGGAAAAGGGAAAACGCCGCTACTGCGGAGATCTGAGTAACAATCGTGAAGGATTTCCTCTATTGCCTTTCTGACAGCTGTAAGTGTTCCGTTTGGGCGTCGGAGTACAACCATCTTGGTCTTGTGATTGGCAGGTTTTTTGTTGAGCGTTGCGGATTTTTTTTCAACCTTTGCAGCTTTAACCATAACTGCTGATCTTTCTCTTAAGTTCTTTTTCACCATCGTTCTGCACTGTCTTACGCGTTCGGACGTCAGTGGGTGGTTGCCTATGGCTAATGCGATTCCACATTGGCGTATCAGCATGAATGTTTCCGATGACAGACGTCTATTGGTGACTTTGGAATTTTCAGTTTTCATATCGTAAACGTAGAGATGTTGAATAAGCTAGTCGTATTCCATGTCGATGTTATCAATAGGGACATATTCCAAGTATCCTATTAGGTATGAAAATAAATCCCGGTTTAAGGTGGTTTTAGATTTCTTTTTTGAAGTGAGCTCCTTTTTTCTGCTTTTTTACGATAAGTGAAATTTTGCACTAAGAATGCGATGATCTGGTCACGTGTAGAATTTGGGGACAGCAACGGCATCGATGAGGCAATACCTTCCATTTACTACAGAGTGGTCTATTTCGTTAGATGCTCTCCATTGGCAGACTTCCACGTTCAGCGTTGAGGTCGGGCTTCTGGAATTGTGAGTTACCACTAACGGTCTTTTCGTAATGGTAAACTCAGACAGCTGCTCACCCTGTTCGTTCCATTCTAATTCATGGGTACCAATGTGACGTTCTTCAGACGTTCTTCTGGGTACAACCTTAAAGTTAAAATCTCCATCCATGACTTTGGAGAATGTGTGACTTCTCTGTCGAACTTCTCCAAGTCCATATGGATCGCTTCGACTTCTTCTTCGTCAGAGTTCGATGTCGGCGCGTAAGCGACGAAGATTGTCAAAGCCGGTATTGATCCACATCTCTTCAGTGATAAACGTCCTATTCGGGTTTTTCGTTGTTCGTATGAATCGAAGCTCATGGACAAACTCGTATGGACGAGAACGCCGACGCCGCCGACTCATCTACTGTCGCATGTTCCGAGGAACAGTTCGCCTCCGGTGTCGTAGACGGCGTTGAATGGGTGGCGTCGTCTCTCTGCGCCATTCCGATGACATCTTACCTAGTCCTTCTTCCCTGCCTAATCAAGTATTCTACTGAGGTCTCAGGTGCTAAGTGCGTGCACCGTAGGTACAGATCGTCACCCTAGTCATTCTCGATTTAAGCAGCATAGAAGAGCCCTGAGATTATAACAGCTTCTGCGTACTCATCCTATCCAACGCTGCGGAACTGAGGACTCCTTCGGGGTCAGGGGAATGAGGTCCGTTTTTTTCTACTGTGTTTAGCATTTTGATTCGCACGCATAGCTTGCTGGGTTCTGAACGTGGGGGCTGGCCAAACTCATGGGTTGCTCGCCAGTGTCTCGCAGAGGGGATGTGGAGTTTATTTGTTGAAAGCGGCTCCTAACCGCCTCCCATACACTTCCCTGTCTCTTGATTGTAGGCGTTTGGCCGAATTAAGTCATAGAATACAATCCGCATAAATGAGAACACACCCACGTAAGCGTGCATGAATACGCGCTCGTAAATACAGAAGGTGTGTGTCAAATAGGCGCAGCAGAGACAGGGAGTCGGTCCTTTGGATCCACCTATGTCTCAGGGAAGCAAAGGTAGCTTTTGGTGCGCTATTAACCCCCTGTCCTCCGCTTTGGTATGTACCGCGTTGTCTCGCGACTAATCGACAAGCTCTCCGTCTTCCACTGAGATATGTTTTGTTTTTAATCCTGGCAAGCCCAGAAATCGAAATTTTTTTTCAGAAATTTATTTCCACAGTTATCGAATGTTCTAGAAGGTGTGCTTTCACTAATCAGTTCTATTCGAAAAAATAGCAAAAATTCCCTTCACACTTTTTTTTGTGCCATTTTTAAGGTATTAATCTAAGAGAATTAGGGATAACACTATCGGGCCTTTTTATTGTTAACTTTAGCTCGACAAAGCAGAGATTTGCCTCATAAAAAGGAACTTGCGCTCGCTTTCGATAATGTTGTGTTCCTGGTGAAGACTTGTGGCGGTTGTGGACTGCTTGAATGCAACTGTTTACTTTTTCTTGCGACATACATGAGTTCAGGTAGTGAACGATGACGATTGACTTACAAAGAGATTCATTTAATCATATTCAGGCCTTAGTGTTTGGTGTGTTTGGTGCTTATACGTATATGGGCTCTTTCACATCGATTCGACAAAACCTGCATCATTCGACTGACAACGATATAAGAGGTAGTCCAGAGATTTTAAGTTTGCCAATACAGGTGACTTTAGCAAGTCTTCTTTTTAATCTTCAGTGTAGTATTTGCGACTGGTAAACAACAAAATTTCAGTTCTATGCATTGAGCGTTGAGGGAAAGTTGGTAGTTAAGGATATTTTCAGGGCACTGATAAGGATATCAGACTAGGCAAGTTTTTGCGATATAAGAAGGAGAATCTGTTTCTCTAGACTGTTGTCTCTAACATTGAGACAGAGATGTGTAGTGGCTTCTGGTGGCTGGCATACAATAGTGGGTAGTTCAACTCCGCCTTCAGCCAACCGATAACTTCACTCTTCCGAAATCAGCAGCTTGCTATCAGAGTTGTCTACCAAGAACAACTTCGTATCCACAAAGTCCGCTAGTTGGCTTTGATGGGGATATGCGAGCGCTTTAGAAGAGCTATTTTAGGATTCCAAATAGAATTAATTCCACAGGTGTTCAACTACATCCATGTAAAAGAAGAATATCTCATTCAGTTTCGTAAACCATGTGCAAGTTTAATCACTTCGACGGATGCACGACAGCGAAGCGAACCTATTGCTGAGTTTTTCGCAATATTGAAAGATGAATCGTACAAATAATTAAATAAATGTGTCTAAATGCTGACGTCTATCGAAACCATTGGCAAATCTCCATTTTCGTGAGATTGAAAAACTTCAATTTATACAGGAAGATTCTCAGTATAAGAGTATCCAGGTAACGGAACCGTATTGTTTTAACTTCGAGTCAACATATTTCCTTTCACGATCTCTCACCTAACGGAACGCCCCCCAAAGGACTTATGAGCGGCATGAAAGAGCTTTGAAGACGTGTAAATTCGTTTTCGGCTTGGCAATATCGCAACCCATGTCTGTGTCTTAGACCACTAAGCTCCCGCTTTCCACTCTTTCAAGAGCTCCTTCACGTCTTCTCTCATGAACAGCAGACTACAGGCGAATTTCAAGGAGGGTCACCCATGGAAGACAAAACTCAACTACCACGTATCGCTAATCGCTAAACCAGTCGCTAGAGCAAATAACATTCACTGGCTTTTCTATATTTCAAGAGCAAGAGGTTTAGTAAAAATGTTTGTTTTTACTAGATTTTACCAGATGATTACTCGGATTCGTTTCTGGAATACCCGTGGGGAAACGGAGCAGTCCTTCACCTCACCATCTGATAAAAGAGAACAAGACGGCTCTTTTATTGGAAACGACTATGTCAATGACATTACTCGATTAATCTGATTTTCTCTGAAAATTTCTTTTTCACAATGATGAAATCTCTTTCTGCCTTGAAACAGTTATATCTCATCAAAGCGTAAGTTGAAGGATTTTGTTTCACTTTGACAGCTATGAATGGTGAGAGGTATTCCTCCGTGCTGAACTGCTATACATAGTGTGAGTGTTGCTCGCTCGGCTACTCCATCCAAACCGAAAATGCGATATTTCGCTTAGAAGTTTGCCAAGAATAGTCACAATCCTAGAAATCTGATAATAAAGTGGCGAATCTGTGTTGATTCATAACAACTGAAGTCTACAAATGGAATCCAACCACGAGTTTCTTGGGACTCGTGGAAAACACATAGCAAAGCTGGTGATAAACCACTTCAAAAAATTTGTTTTGGTTTAAGCATTTCTAGGCGGAAGACAGTCCTTTAACTTTTTTGGGATCAAGTATTTATTTTTTTTGTACCAGCCAGTGTTTTTCAAAGATTTAAAGAACTTTTCCTGTTCTTGTCCAAATTTTTTAACCCTTGATATATCTTTGCTAGTGAAGCACCTATTGCGGAAAAATGCTAATCTTCCCTTTGATGATTAAAACTCTTCCAAACGCACTTCCAATGGATGTTTGGTTGTTGAAGACATTGCTACCAACAAGTGTTCGAGGCGAGGCATGGGAAATAGATCTCTGGAAAAAAAGTAGAAAGCTTGGGGTAGAGGATGAGTTTTTTTTACACTAGTTCTTTTGACTTTAACAGTGTTGGTTGCACGATATGTAGTCCGAGGTTGTCGCACCGTGTAAATGGACGATACGTGGTCGGTTTTTACACAAAATCCATAATAGGCTCCGCTTTACAATGTGTTCACAAAGAGATCGTTGTCGCTGAAGGACTGCAGAAAACATTTTATGAGGACTATCTATATGCTTTTTTCTTCATGTTAGACCCCATCTATTAGTCAAGCGTTTTTAGTTTTCCGTACGATTCAGATAATCCGAAACTGCTATTCTGCTTATACCCAAGTCTTCGACAATCTACCGAGTTGTGTGTGAATCTGTATAAAGTTAAGGTATTCAAATTTCCATCCTCTTTAACATCAAATTCTCATTAGTGCTTTCCACTCATGCTTTTGGTCAGTGGACTCATCCTTAGCACAAAACTTTTGACACCACCATTGTACCAAACGGTCGGCGACGATCAGTTACTACGACGACGATGGGATGCAAACGCTATTTAAAGAAGATCCGCATCAAAACATTCCGTACACCCTCGAAAGAAGAAATATAGGCATCAAAGAAGTTGCGGAACACATCAAGATCAAGAAAACTAAAAAAGCAGAGAGAAAATCGGCTAATGGATCTCACATGGTTTTAAGGAAAAGTAAGGAGTTCACCTTTATTCTGCTTAGCATTTCTTTTATGCAAGGAGGACAACTATTCCTCGATGGTTTGGGACACATTACAACCGGCGTTACTACGATAAATAAGGTTTTGCTTAAGGACGAACAAAGTCGGAGCACAAAAAAGGCTATATTTGGTCACATTCCTAGAAACAGCAGTGGAAGAGAGAACATCACTGAATGGAATGCAGCGGAAGGGATTATCTGTAATTAAAATCTTTAGCTTTTTTCATTTAGTGCCTATTTTTTTTCACAGCTGGGTATCATGTAAAATACAACCACTATAGATGCTGAGATATTTTCAGAACTTGGACTCCAGGCCGGATTGAAACTCACAGTTATCTTTTTCAGGGGTTCACGCGTTACCATTTGCACCACTAAGGCCCTAGCTTTGCCGTTCGCCGAGCCAGACTTTTTATCCTAACGGTGCCATCAGCAATCACACGTCAACAAGAACGATCTGGCCTGGGATCCAAGTCTTGCAAAAATCTCAGTATTATAACGTTTGTTCCCTTAATTACTTGTGCAATCCTAATATAAAAGATAAATATTATACAGGTTTCGAAAAAATCCACCAAGGAATATCATGTCTACGAGCAACATTTGAAACCCCCGACGACACTTTAGGAGCTGATATCCTGAGAGTTTTGAAGCCTTTGTCGTAGTGTAAGAATAAGTAAATAATCCTACTGCAGGTGATCAGCATCTTATCGTGGCTGGACAATTCTTCGGTGTTCTTTAGTGTCAAACTTCAATTTTTACACTGCCGTCCATTGGTCGATCTGAGTCATGCAAGCTGAACGAGTGTTTAAAATGGTTTATCTCTAGTTCGCTCTATGACTAAACGTACGCCACTTCAGGACAGGCCGTCTTACCTTTGGCTACATTCTTGATAAGAACAATGTAAGACAGAGCACCAGTGGAAAAGTTTGCTAGTCGTTGGGTTCCCTGCACAAGCTGAGCATACTAGAATGCGAGAGTGACGATTGGAAATTGATGTTACTTGCTAGAATTGCTTGATAATGAACGAGATCACAAGTGATGAGAGAGATAATAGACAAAGACGGCATTTGCTAAGATGTGTAACTTCCAACGTTTTCCATCCTCATTAGTAAATCTTAATATGAGCTGAAATATGCGTATTTCAAGCGAAAAAAGCTAACCTATACGGTTTTTCCATAAACGCTCTATATTACATTTATTTCGTCTTATCTTTACCTTGTTGGTAAAAGCACTGGGGAAGCTCACCGAAGCTTCGCCAATCACGAAACAAAGATGTTTGCAATCCGACGCCCAGACGGAACAGCTATAGCTTCCAGAAAGGAAGTGAAGAAAATCACTCACGATTACACTACTCGGATCTCCTAAATAACCGCGTCCTGTTGCTTTTATGTGAAATAAATGAGGATGAATATGTCGTGCCAGGGGTTCTTACTTCTGATATCCGACATGCTATTTCGTCGGTGAAGAATCGAATAGCACTAGATCCGCACAGCATAGGTTCTGAACACCTGAATAACTTCCCTCCAGTCCTCATAAGCACATTGGCTCAGCTGTTTACACGTTACCTGTCTGAGTCCAAGGTTCCTACTCCTTGGAAGACCAGCAAGACCACACTATTGTTCAAGGAGGGTGAACACGATATCCGCAGCTATCGCCCAATCTTCTTGCCGTCTGTCGACTACAAACTTTTCATTCGAGTCAACTAAGCAAATCTTCGAAAAGGATTCAGTACGACGGACCACATCCACACGATAACGAGACTCATTGAAGCATGGCTAAAAGTAAGAAAAAACCGTTCTGCTCAGTTTTATCGATTTAAAGGAAGCCTTTGAATCAGTTGAGATAGAACCACTCATGGAAGCGTTGGACAACCAGGGAGTCCGTACTCGTATATAAAGATTCTTTATGAGCTATATAGAAATTTCACAACCAAGATATCACTATTATACAACGATAACAACGTCGATGCCAAAAGAGGGGGTTAGACGACGCCATACCATCTTGCCAAAATTATTTACCGGCGCCCTCGAGAACGTCGCGCCAACACTGGAATGGGATAACATGGTAGTAAAAATAGATCGAAGACAATTATACCATTTTCGCTTTGCTGATGACATCGTTCTTATAGGATCAAATACTAGCGAAGCGGAACGAATGTTTGCCGGCTTTGAAAAAAGCCTGTAGAAAGATTGAACTTGGACTAAATCTCACAGAAACGATGTTATGTTGAACGGATTGGTTTTGTATGCTCCATTTATGCTGAACAAAACGAATATTTCCGAATGCTCCAGTTACGTCTATTTGGGTCGGAAAGTGGACATAGTGAAAGACCTAGCTCCAGAATTTAGCATGAAGAAGCAAGTGCCTTGGGGGAGTTTTCACGAGCATCGAAGATGTACTGAAGAGAACAAACAGCACCCACTCCGCGCCCACCTTTTCGCCTCCACGATACTTCTTGCCTTAACTTATGTGTCAGAAAACTGATCGTTGCGTAGGCAGGGTGAAAGATCACTCAACGTTTTTGAATGCGCAGTGCAAAGGACGATGTTAGGAGTATCTTATGCCACACATGTGAGGGAATCGACCCGAAGCTTCGAGCTGCTTGAACGATCAAAAATCGAAGATACCGTGCTGTGCAACAAACTGTCAAAGATTACGTTGGCAGGACATGTAATACATATGACCGACAACTGATGAACTAGAGCAGTTAGTGACTGTATCCCCTGGAACTATTAACGCACAGCAGGAACACCACCGGCCCGATGGTCAGAGTTTTTTAACGAAAACAATAGATGAAAGATATGATGCTCAATGAGTCTCTAAGGCGAGCAGAACCTACGGGGTTACTCATCCAAACGACAGGAAAAAATGGAAGATTTACTGGCGTTCGGTCGAGTCACTCGACGACCAACGAGACGACAGGTGCTGGTGAGTTATGACATTTTGGTATGACTATATCTCGCTCTTATCTTTTCGTTAACAACTATCCGCTCGAAACTATCGCTTTGAATAGGGTTAGCTTTATTTCAGAAATATTTTTTCGGTTAAAAACTTTCAATCACAGTTAGCACGAGCACAAAAGTGTTCTCTTTTCTATCAAATATCTTGAAACTGCTGTTGTTTTCCTGTACCTAACTTGTTTCTCTCGTTGCTCGTATTTTTTATTCGGTAGAATCCAGAACACATTTGTTTTTGGCAAAGTTCAAAGAGCGAATTATCATATGCTGCGCATAAAAAAGAAAAGGAAAAAAATATGGAAGACCTTGAGATGAGGTACTGTAAAACCGGTCTCATATGGCGCAGTTTATTTTACCTTTGCTTTATTCGTAAATGTAACGAGCGATACTTAAAACGCTCAACAACTCGTCGAACAGTCATAATTTTTTTACTCTGCTAAAACAAGAACTTTAACAACTTTCTGTAACTGTTTTTTAAATTCATTAAAACCATTCTGGTGAAAGGTCCACGGTTATCGAGCTAACAACGGGAATATTTTCTAACATTCAAAGTATGTTTAAAACCGACTTTCCTTCAACCTCGGCATGACTAATCAAAATGTATTCTTTCTTTGGTAAGCTTACACGAGGTTGGTAAAGACATTTATTTCGGCTAATTTCGACGTATTCGTCTTCATCAGAGCCGATGATCCGAGTCGATGGTCCACGCTTCTCCATCGTCTCGATGTGGCGGCTTCGCTTTCGTGTCGAGTCAGGTCTTCCTCAGCAGACCATCTCTCGAATGAGGCATATTCACTCGGTGATGTCCTTCTATGCAGGATGCTGATGATTAATAGTAGTGATTATTCGGTGGAAGAATAAATATTGATAACCTAGGTTAAAGGAAAATTGGTTTTGATGTATTGTCACTGCTCTTTGCCAGCTTATAATGATGCCGACTTCTGCAGGATTGGTTGTCCGGGAAAAACAAGTTACTATCACTGGACAATCACAACTATCAACCATCAGCATCTTGCATAAAAAGGCATCACCGCGTGAGTGTACCTCATTCGAGAGATGGTCTGCTGAGGAAGACCTGATTCGACACGAAAGCGAAGCCGCCACATCGAGACGAAGGAAAAGCGTGGACCATCGACTCGGATCATCGGCTCTGATGAAGACGAATACGTCGAAATTAGCCGAAATAAGTCTGTTTACCAATCTCGTGTAAACCTATCAAAAAAAAGAATACGTATTCACAATATGTGTTATCGATAGCAAATAATAACAATGACAATAGAGTGTAACTTTACGTGTTAACAAACTAACAACTGTAACTTTACGTCTTTTTCAAATTTTATTTTACACATTGTTGTAACATGGGAAAATTGCTGCGATCACATTTGAGCCAGAGTTGAAGAATATGTTAGTAATGGGTGGCAGCGCAGTGGCAAAGATACCGTTCAATTAGCGGAACGCTCAGTTACGACACCACTTTGTGGCAACTAAGTCTCGTATCCCTTTAGGGAGAAAATTTTCTGACAACTTGTCCGCAAGGAGTCCCCTCATATACGCAAGTGGCGACTACGTGAAGACTTTGGAACATTTTTTGCACTTGTAGCCTTGAAGTGCATTGTGAATCGACCCAACCACCACTATAGTCATAAAAAGGATAAAAAAGCATGAGGCTTTCCGTGTTGATCAATCCCCTGAGGGATGCGCCATGCATTCAACTTCATTAAGTATCGTTGGAGGTGATTGAATCCATATTTGGCCTTTACACTGACTCGCGGTGGCCTACCGATGTATCGAGCCAGTGCTGCTATCCTCCCAGACAAGTCTCGTACCAATTTACCGAACTCGGAGGGATGGAGGGCTGGGTGGGTCATGGGCGCGGGGATCGATTCCACTTGTGTGTCGCAGTGGCGCCTCCAACCACTACGCCACACGCACCCTCACACTATAGTCATAAACAAGGTAAAATATTGAAAAGCAGCAAAACTCAAATACAAATCTGAGAAGCTTCGTGCATGAAGATTGCATGACGCCGAACACAGCGAAGGATGTGCTGGAATTCGTAAAACAGGCGAAGTCAGATGCCGTATAGATATGAAATAGTTTTGAGCGGCGTGTCTGAACTGTTCATTGAGTTATTGTTATTTCGTTGCTTTCTCGTCTTGTAGAATGAATGATTCTTTTCTATGTTTTCGAAGATATTGTTGATGGATCGACATGAACTAAAGAGGATATAGAACAAGGGCATCAATTATACGAGGGGAGGAAACAAAATAACAAAAAGTCCTCTGTAAGTAGCCGTGTACTAGCTCGCCCACTTTGGAGATCTGCATGGATCAGCTACCCTGTGGTACATTGATGAACTAAACGCATGAAGTATTCCACAATAGAATAGTGATGTCCATGAACAAGTCGGTCTACTTTTTTTGCGAACAAGACGTAAGTATCCTAAAACGATATTCGTTTGACCAAATTCACACTAGCGGGCATTGGTTTCAAGCAGAACGCGCTTTCAAATTCAAACCCTTACGTGGAAAAGGTCAAAAACAGTGAAAATTTCTGTGTTATGCTTAACAAAATATAGGTTTTATAGGAGAATTATTTAATAGTAGTGTGCATGTGGCGCAGTGATCGGAGGTGCCCTGAAGCACACACGTGGAATCGATCCACGCGTCCCTGGTCCACCAAGCCTTCCATCCCTCCGGGATCGACAATTTAGTACCAGACTTGTTTGGGAGGATAGCAGCACTGGCTCGATACATGGTAGGCCACTGCGAGTCATTGTAAAGGCAAGATATGTATGCAATTTTCTCCAAACGATGCTTAATAAAGTCGAATGCATTGCGCATCCCTCAAGGATTAATCAACGCCGAATGCTTTATCCTTTATCCTTTTTTTTATTCAATAAATTCAAGTTGTGCTTAGACATTTTTACAGATTCGTAGTAACTTCTATATGTTCCTATCTGCCGAATTCTCTGCTTTTTTTCAATTAAGAAAACCTTTCTTAAGTAGAATAAAAACAACTGGATCTTCTTATGATTTTGCCAGCAACATAGCATAAGATTTTTCACCATGTCAAAACTTCAGGCATGTAGAGCCAGAAAATCTTTTCCCGCTAATTTTTTATTCTCGAGGTTCGTGCTTTCAGTAGTGAAGCAACTGAACGAGTAGGATTTTGTCAAAAGAACTCGATAACACGCGAGAATGAGGTGTAGATCTTTACAACCGTCGCTACATCAGCGAAAAGCGCGTGTTGTCGAAATTATTCAAAACAGTCCAACCTGTACTCTTATGGTTTAGGAGTTGAGAACATCTGTTACATTCGTATCAACTGTGTTGCTTGACTTTTTGTCACCAGCAGTGTCGCTTCATGAGACTTGAACTGATCACCAAACGAATGGCACTCTGCAGATCACCGATTTTAGAACTACCAACTTCCTCTGTAATTCACTGATTCCATGTCACTTAGGAGCTCATCTTGCACGGTTTCATCATGGCTTCTCCACTGTATTAATAAGAAGAGTCCTCCAAGTACTTGGTCTTAGCCACCTTCTTAAGTTGTTGTCTATAAATCAGCTGCATTAACTAGACGTTGAAATGCTTCCAAGCTTAATACTTTACGCTCCGATGTCATGTTGAAAGCTTTCGATAGTTTTTCACATTTCTTTGTGAAATGGTGTTGTGTTGTGTGCGTCGAAGAACGTCTCACTATGCGCACGGCAACTTCCGGTAACGTTCTGCTCAGGCGAACAATGTAAAATATCTAAGCGATCCTTCCCTTCACAAACTCCTCTCATAATGTCGAGCGATGGTGACGCTTCACATTCGTATTCCGCCAATTTCGCACAGCATTGGCATTCACTTGAGAAGTTGATATCCTTCGATTCATTCAATCCCAATCCATGTCGTAATCCTTCAAAGACGTTAAAATAAGCTCAAAATTTTTTACAACTTTCTATTTCTCTTGTTAAAGTTCGGGTAATACGTGTACGGTATTAATAGTGACCAGCAATACACCGAATCAGTCGCTGGCTCGATCCAGCACACAGTCGCACTAAGTCCTCCATCCTTGCTGGATAAGTTAGAACCAGGTTTGTCTGCTAGAATTAAAAACACTGAAGTGATAATTCGCTACTTTTTATGGTAAGACCGGAGGACTTGGCCTTCTTTAGAGCTAGGAATAGTCGAGTAAACTGGAACCTGACCAGCAAAACAACTCCATAACCACAAAGGAAAAAAACACGGTACCCAATTTTTAAACGCATTAAAAACAAAGTACCTTCTTCGCACACTCACAGCTTTCTATGAGCACACTGGAAGGTGGTTGTACTGTTGAGATTAAGGATATGTTTGGCTGACTAGGATGCACTTAACATGACCTCTCCATGCTGTGAAGAAGGCGAAATCCTCCGAAAAGTCAGCTCTTTTGAATAAATAATTCATAATAACAGCCTCGTGTGTGCTTATCAAACGAATTATTTATCAATGTCGCAGTTAATGGAAACTCGGTCTTGGAAATTACTGATACGATACTTCGGTAGTCCATCACAATTCATTGTATGTGCTAAGACATGCAAGTAGTCATCTCCCTAATGCTTCGAATGGGGTCGAATGAATGCTTGGCACATCAATCGAAGACTGATCAACGCCAGGCTCTTCGTTCTTGCCCCTTACAAATATAGTGGCCTGAATTACTGTCCATGCCTCACCAAAGCACTAGTTCAGCTCATCTACACTAGTGTCAATGAATCATTCACCTAATATCCTTACCAAAAGCGAATCAAGCATATCTTCTTCTCGATATCAGCAAATTTCTAGCATGCTTCTCTGGAAGGGAAAACCACCTGAAAAAAAGATTTAAATCATCAGTGGACTCCTCTAAGGATTGTTTAAGCTAGCAATGCCTTCAATCACATTTTACAACTTTATCTATTAATGCCGAAGGATTTCTTATTCTTTGCTGTTTTATAAGTAATCGGAGTAGTTTGTGATCTTCATTTTCTTGGCATTTTTATATGAGCCGTCTTTAACAGTGCGGATCCAGGAGTTCTTCTGCTTAATTCATGTCATCGTTACCGTGATCCATGAAAGTCTTCGGATTCCGTTTTTATTTGTGTGCTGCTTATAAATGTTTATCCTTCCTTAGAAATGTCGTTTGATTACTGGTCGAATCCATTTTTTTGTAGAATCGTAGGATAGTCGTTTAGAGAGCTTCCACGTCAACTGGAAGCAGTAGGCTGGTCCTAAACAAGTCAGGGAAGCATTTGCCCGACCACGGAGGGATGGCAGGCTTCGTTGGCTTGGAGGAGGTCGACTCTTCGTCTAAACATCTTCACAATACCTGTATTCGTGAGTACGTATTTTGCCAGGCAATCTTGTAAACGCTAAATTTTTCATGTCAATCCAACCATTTGAAGTGCTCGTGACAATGGGCAACTCGGTCTAAATCCTCTACTATTTAGCCTAGATCTATCTGAAGAAGTATGTTACACATGTAGTTCCATCCGTCATGCAGTAGCTATGTGTGGCACCACCAATAACGACTATAATCACTTGTCAACGATGATGAGATATATGCAAAACTCCGGACCGCAAATGTCAACGGTGGGGAACGAACGCGCGCGCTATTGCCCTTTCCGCGGAGCAACGCGTTCAGCACCACACCATGCGGGTTCTTCGTTTCGCCTGTCTCTCAACTACTTCTGTCGATCTCTGCCATCAGCTATCAAAATTTATAATCACTCTTTTAACGCGCCAAGATTTAGAAACTTTTCACGCTCAAGAGACTTCGAATATGCCGCACTCTTTGCACGAAGCCATTTGTTTCCACTATTTTTGACAGAAAGGCGTTCATACCCATCTGTTAGTTTTTCACAGAGCGAATATGAATCTTATTGGTGTTTATCCATATACACCTCCTATGTGCTCTCCCATCTCTTTATTACAGTAGATATTCAGCCTGATCGACGTGCAGAAAGTAGCGTGCAGAGTGTAATCCTTGTAAATACAAGTACAATCGTGCGAGAATATATGAATATGATTATGTCTGTTGACACAATTCAATGCGACACAGTAGAAGCGACAAGTCCATGTCATAAATTGCGCACGCCTAAGGACATTTGCGAATACGTACTTGACCAGTGTTTAAGCTCATATTCGCATTTCAGAAAAGAACCCACCGTACCATTCTGAACAACCGACATAATTCTTCACATTATGTATGAATGTTGAGTTTAACCCTTTAGCAATAAAGTTGGTTTTCCCATAACTAACGGCAGCTTTTCGATTGAGTTAGAGAGTTTTAGGAGTTCAGAACTTTTAGATCTATAGACAAAGTTTTCTTTATCTCATTAATCGCATATAAGTCTTGTACAAAGTTCTTTCAGATGCAAATATGTTTGGCATTGCAACTTCCAGAAAATTGCGAGTGAAATTTCAATTCCTGAAAATTTTAACGAAACAGGGATAGCTGGGAACTAAGATTTACAATGGAGAAGGTGTTGTGTGCTGTTTGACAAAATTCTATCTGTTAGATTGCTTTCGTGTTACGAATAGGAAAGCTTGATTTTAGAAAGAAGCAAGAATAAAAACGAAATAATAAAGGCAAGAAAAGTTTAAAAGATAAAAAAGTGACATAGAATTAAAACAACAACGTGGAAACGGCCGTAATCTTCGCAGATTAAGACCCCCATATGCATCACATCGTCACGCACATGTTTGTACTAATAGTGAGTAAATGGCAAGAAATCCAAGCATAAGCGGTCAACCTGTGGAACACAGTCGTTGAAATACCCACTGTGGCTGGTCTTCAAAGTGAACGGTCGAAATTTTGCACTAGAATAGAAGTCCTCTAATCCTAACATTTCTTCAAACTTTTTCTTCCCACAGAAAGGTTTATGTAGCAACGGGAGTTGTATAAGCTTCTGTATTTCATTGTTTGTGTCTTTGGAAGCTTTAATTCAGAATTTTGACACATCTTTAACTACTTTCTCATCGCTGGAATTTTTTTTCATACCCCGAAATGTCTGCTTTCTTGTTTATTGTTTATCACTCGCTGGATATTCAGCCGAACCACTGTTCCTGCCACGACCAAGGCCGATCTGCTGTGCAAGCGTTGGTCAGTATTTATATAAATATTCGCTCTATTGTTGCTCATTTTCCCTATATTTTTCGGAATCCTTTCTATTACGTTGAATGTGCCTATTTTGTTTTATTTTACTTCAGCTCAAATGTAGTTTACACCCACATCTTTAAAATTTGAGAAGATCCACAACAAGTGATTTCATTCAAGACCGTATCCTTTTTTTCACCATCTGTGCTTTTAATTTTTCTCGATGTTGTTAAACACATTTTTATCAATCTACGCCAGATTAAGAGGATTTTTCCATGGTACTGGTTAGAAGTTCCCTTTAACACACCCTGGATCGATAACTGGTTCGATGCCCCCTCCCTAGGGTAAGCAATCTCTCGATTTTTCCGTAACCGACATATTAGTGCCAGATTTGTCTCTAGGATAAAAATACTGATTTCATACATCAGTAGATCACCTCATGCTATTGTGTTGAACAAAGATGATTCAAATCGGCTTCATTATGCTATGAATGGAATCGAATACATGGCGCAACCATTAGAGATTGGTCAACGCCGACAGCCTTTCCTTTACCATTACACGACAGGCAAGACTTTTGAAATAGTGACCCGGTGATCTTATGTTTCATCTTATTTTCCTCTTTTGCTTCCATGCATAATTGTGCTTCCCTCTTTTTCATTTATTTCTTTAACATAACGTGTTCATGAATTGGTCAGTGCATAACTGCATAACTTATTATCATCCAGAAATTAGTGCATCACCTCAATCCCCTCTGCTATCTTGAAGCCTTCTCTTCACTTCTTGTCCAAATAAACTCCAAATAAATAAATAATGTCCGAATAATTCGTCAGAGGTTTATGAAGGTCAAAATTGAAACAAAAGCGTCCGAAATTCTACCGCTCCTCTTTCTGATTTTAATCGTAGCTCAAATAACGAATCAGCAGCAAGCATTTTAGCATGCATTGAGAAGACCTCAGCAGTAATTTAGTCTCTCATTTCTCGTTTTCATTCATATTCATTTCATTCATTCAGTTCTACCAACTCTCTTCAAAAATCATATGAGCACCAAGGTATTCTCCAATACCTCTGTTGCTGTACATAGATGGTCACACTGGCGTAGTTGGTTCGGATGCAGCTGGAGTATCAGGCTTCTTTCTTGCATGGCTGTGTATGCTTTTCCCAGCATTACCCACTACACCCACGCTAGGCTTTGAATTAATCCCAGTCTTTATCCATGGTAGTGGTGCGCCTAGAACACGGTGAATTTACTGAAAGTCCTGAGAGGTTAATGAGTGACGTAATTCTCAGGAAGTCGCATGAGAGGAATAAGATAAATACGGCGAAGTTAAACTGACTGCAAACAATGTTAAAATCGTCGGCAGAGAGCACATCGGCTTAGCAAAGCATATTTCACATTCCAGGAAAAAGCACCACTTTTTAAGCATGCCTGAAAGGTTTGCTCAATAAATGGAGAATTTTCTGGATGCTAGCTACCTAATTATAACCTTTTTTTCCAGTTTTTCAAACGGTTATCGTGAAAAATCACTACATCCGTTATGCTGGGTTCTCGATTATCTCCAACAATTTTTCGCTAAATTGGGTATTTTCGAACAATATTTTACCTTGTGCTTTATACTTTCAGTGCTAAATACTATCGAATGTGATCGACTCTCTATTAACCTCGTCATTGGATTATAAATCTGTTGTTCTCTTTTTTACAGCAATCGCGAGGTTGTTATTCAGCACACCTTTACTTCCTTACAATTATAACACACACAACACACCGGTAGCTGACATTTCGGCAGTATCGCCTTCTTCAGAGCCTGGAAGAGTACACTAATATGTAATTTACTAGGTCAAACGCTTCAACAACGCAAACAGAAAGATGAAATTCTGAACAATAATTACACGATCATCGGCTTCTCGAAAAAACCCACCGTTTTTATCTGCCTTCCACCAAGGAGGAACAGCCGCTAAGTGTCACATATGGCTGATTACTGCGCCACCCCACACCAAAAATCAGTTCTGAGATACGGGCTAGATCACGCGTTATCTCAGGGCATTCTTCCCTGCTATTCATCCCCGGATTTTTGGAATTTATCCAAAAAGCCTCGAGAAATTTGCGCGTTGGTGTTTTACTCTCCCGTGCGATGATAGCGACTTTTCCATCAAAATCTTCTCCGCTATGTTTTTTTATCCTATGCCTCCTTAGTGGGGTACTTTGCCTTGCCTTTCGTTTGCCATCTAGGTGTTCTTTTAGGCGGATACACAAAGGTCTGCCCGTTTCGCCAATATATTCGTCTCCGCTTGTACAACAAAAGACCAGGCATATCGCACCTGAACTCATGCAATCACCGCCCTTGACAAAAGGGCAAATTACGCAATTTGATGTTTCACATAGACGGTCATACAGGTGGTTACAAACTAACTGACGACGTAGAGTAGCCGGTGGTATTTCAAATATCACCGCCGATTCCTCTGGACCTGCCCTCCTTAAGCATCGCTTTATCGCTTCACTTATTTCATCAATAATGAAGGGCAAGATAAACGGGATTTTTGCTTCGGCCAAACCCTTCGTTTTGGGGGCGTTATTCTCCTTCTAAACTTATCTCGTGGGGTTACATTTCGTACCCATTGGAGATGGCTATTTGCCGAGCCAAGTTGCGCGATTCTTCCTTTACTTCCCTACTTGTGCACACAGAGGTGGCTGTTCGAAACATGTTTCTCACGAGCGCCCTCTTTGTGTCTGAGGGGTGGGAAGAAAGGAAATGAACGAGGTTGTTCTTGTTACTTGGCTTTTGGTACCACTTTGTCATGTAACCGCTACTTGGTAGGTTTATTTGAACGTTTAAAAACGGAAGCCAGTCTTTTCTCGGTTTCTCCCAGGTGAACTTAATGTACTCAGACTGCTCGTTCAATAATTCGAGGCATTTTTTTCATCTCCTCTTGCCTAGAGAAGACGACAAAACAATCATCTATGAATCTGCAGTAGAGTAGTGGCCGGAGACGGAGAACGGGGCTTCTAAACGCAATAGCGCGAAATATTCCCCAGACCATCTGAAAATCGAGCAGTTTAGGCACTCGTTTAAGAGAGCCATGAGCTGCTGGATGGACAAGCCATGCATATTTATTCTTCCTTCATGTTCAACAAGAAGGTCGAAGATGGTTTGCATTGCGGAGTCATTCGATACGATAGTGTACAACGCGGCACCGTCGAAAGACTCCATCACGTACGCGTTATTATGAGACGCGTTACGTAGACATTCTAGGAACATTTGGCTGTTCGTGAGGTTGAGGTTTGAGGTTATTGTTTACGCTATGGATTTCCATTCTTGGTGTTACTCATCATTTTCGCCTTTTATATGCTTCTTTCAAGCCCACTCACAAACTAAAAGCACACTTTCTGATAATATCCTTAGCATCATCTTGGCTCGCTTTCGAAGCCGGTGTTTAGGCGGCTTTCCTTCGAAAAAGTTTCTCTGCACAGCAGCATAGATATTTTAAGTAGCGGCGGAAAGAGTGAGTCTTTTATCGCATTAAGACGATTTTTTGTCTTAGTGATAACACTTCTCTTACAAGCTGGAACATCTTTTAATAACTCAAAAGACCGACTTTTTTCTATCCCTCGGTATAAATGAATAGCCGAAACATTTATTTATATGTTCTTATGAACTGGTCTTGTTGAGCTGATGAGAGGTATAAGTTGACAGCATTATTGCTACTGTCGTTGCTATTGTTTTTTGTAGTTGTTGGTCGATGGCTGACGTTTCGCCGATTTCGCCTTCCTCAGAGCCATGATCTTGTTACCGGGGCTCTGTAGCATAGATCTTGCAGAAGTATAGTGGTAGTATAGATCTTCGTTACGATTTTACACTTACACTTTTTCATATACCCTTGTTAACAATTTTACCATTTTTGTTTGCACTTATTTAGTAATAGAGGTTCTAGAGAGTGAAATAATCCTGGAGATTTCAATTCCCGTCTCTGCTCTTTATTTCTATTCGATGCCACCGTTAATAGCATATCCGAAGAGTTCACGCAGTCCGAAGAATGCGAGCATTTCTTCCTTGAAAGAAAAGGGCACCCATTTACAGTATTCTGGTTTTTTATGCCGAGGATGCGTTAGAAACACAATGAGATATTTCTATAAATAAGTAACGATAAAAACAGTATTGTAGTCATCTCATTGTTGTCCAAAATGAATAAATATTTTTCAAAAGCATTTTACGCGTGTTAATCGGACAATTCATTTAAATCTTTCCTCAGGAGCACAAAACGTTAATTTCAAAGGCTTTGGAGCTTCACCGGCGGCTAATGGACGTTTTCGTTCTCTGCGGGAGTATTATGCATTTTTATCTCAATTGTGTGTTCGTCTATTCTTGAATTTTTATAACGTTTTCATAATACCTTGCTATTGGTGTAAGTTTAGCAGTAACTCTACTAAAATTGCCAGTTTTTTACTTGATATACGTTTTAGCAAGGAGCAGATAGTACAGTGGTAGTGATGTTCGTTATCACATGCATGGTACTACTCCGATTCCGCTCCGGGCCAACCAAGCCTCTCATCCCTCCGGGGTCGGCAAATTGGTGTCGGACTTATCTGGGAAAAAAATCGCTCTCTGCAATCCATTTGGGAACGCTCCAGCCCAGGGACTTCAGAAAGAAATCCTCGACCAGCATTCTAAGACATTCAAGATGAAATGGAAATCCTTAAGCAGCAACCAAAGCCACAAGTAAAAGTAGGAAGATCTTCGTGGACAACGGATACGAGGAAACGAATCGAATGTGAGAAGTGCTGGGATCCGCACAGCAGACGTGAAGGCGGGTCAAATAAAATGAAATAAAATAAATATATATACCCTGCCATCAAAAAAGAGTAGGCAGTAAGTAAAAAAGGTTAAAATTGGGAAATAAAACAAATATATTATGTTTTAGCATTTTTTTCTTCGTATCCAACTGCAACTGATGTCTCACAGCACTTTATACTATTCTCGAAAAAAAATTCCTAAAAATGCAAATATCGCTCTTAAACAGCAATCAATAACGAACACGTGGCCTATCGTAAGAAAAAATCTATTAAGAATGACTTTTTGTTGCAAGATATGGACAAAAGACGTAAAGCGCGTTCGGCGTTGATGAATTGCTTAGGAATGCGCATCCGACATTACCAAGCATCGTCAAAGGTGACTGAATACTTAATTAACATGCGAAATTGTTTGCTGGAGCTTACTGGTGTATTATATCAGTGATTTCATCCTTTCCAAACAGTGTAGATGGTGGAGAGATTCGTTGGGCGAGAGAACAGCATCGAACCGACGTAGCAGTCGCCTTGGAGGACAACTCCTGAGCACTGAACTACGAGCACCGGTTTGATGAAATTGTTTGAGTATTCACCTGACGAGTCCTCACATCTTCTGTGCGTATTTCAGTAATTATTAAATTGGATTGGTTTACTCGCTTTCTTCACTCACGAATATCTTCGTAATTTTTGAGTGTGGCTTCGACTCATATTTGAGGATTTTCTTCTTTCTATCGAATGCCATTGGATGTTGCTCGTTTCAACTCTCACTGTAATTTCTGAGATTTCTTCGCTAAAATGTTTTCGCGCAGATTGAAGGAAATAAGACAAAGTCGGAAGACTGATACTAATTTACCGACATGAAAGGATGGGTGGCTAGGTGAACTTGGTGCAGGGTTGAGCCAGCATTGGGCTCTTGATAAACTGGGGTGCATTACCACTGTACCACCAGCCTCCTTTTAAGGAAAATAAAAATTCATGTCATGTATGCAGAGTCAGTCGGATATTTATGGAACCACTGTTTTCTTTTGGTTCTTCTTTTTTTCATGAACGTATAGATATCGGTGTAGAATAATCAGGAAGAAATTTCTCGTCGTACTAAGGGCCCTCCGCCAATCAACGAAAGGATGTGGACTCATAATTGGCTCAACAGAACAAATGTGTGAACTTTTAGAAAAATTGATTATTGCTAGTATGCTCGCTTGCAAAGGATATTTACACTTCCGATGCCCGTATGAAGTTACGCTGAACTTCCAGTAACTTTCCATATCTATGTATATTTTTTAATATTTTTTACTTATTATAATTTTATAATTTTATAACTTTGCAATTTAATAATTTTAATTCAGCACTTTAAATTTAATATTGATTTAGTTAATATAATTTAGTAATAATGATAAACAATACTTAATAGTAGTAATAATTTGCAATAATTTGTAATTTAATATTAGTTTAATTAATGGAATTTAAATTCAATAATTTAATAATTTAATAATTACTTACTTACTTGATACTTGAAGGGCCCGTCCTCACTAGTTGTGCGGGCCTCAGCATAATCACCATTTTTCGCAGATTTGCTCATTAAGCCATTGTGGTTCCCTAGAATGAAGAGGTCAGCCAGGCCAAAGTCTGCCCTCAAGTCTTCACCACCGCAAGCAGTCGCAGCCCTTGTGGATCAGAGAGAGATTTGTTACCCTTTGAAACCAGGACGGTGGTGGATCCTGATATAGATGTACTCTTAGCTAGACTTTCTGATGGAAACGCCGCACACTTTCTCAGCTTGGGAGACCCTGTCGGGGGGACGAATCCCCCGCTATACATCGCAGTCCGACACCCAGGAACACCTTCCATCCACGATGAGGCGGTAAACCGTTGGGAGGAATTTGAAAATTTAATATTTTTAATTTATAATTTTGCAATTTTATAATTATTATAATGATTTAATATTTTTGTGTAACTTTCGATATCTATAAATTTTTTTTATTTTTTGGTTTTTTTCGAACACTCCTTAATGAAGTCACTTTTCAGAATCCAGCTTGTTACAGTTGAAATTCTACTTTATTTGAAACCTGCTGTTGTCTTGTAAACACCTTGTAGCATCGAAATTCAACCATCTGCTTTTGAAGATTTGTTTTATGAATAATTCTTTTGAGCTGAGAGACAGGCGAAACGAAGGACCCGCATGGTGTGGTCCCCAGAGCAAATACCTGCAGTCCGGAGTTTTGCGATTTCTCAGTATCATTGTGGTTGAGTCACACATATAGATGTGCTCAAAACAGACCTTAACGTGACCTCATAAAGAGAAACTTCATGTTTAAATTAGCGGAATGATTAATCGAAATACTTGCTTACTTATATAAATTGACAACTCTGACAAGTCTGTAAACATTTCATCTATTTGTTAATACGTGTGTTTAATTACACAGGGGGTCGACAGCCTTCTCCATCCATTCCTGTGTTCAGTGAAGGAATTAAGTGAATGAGTGAAAGTGAATTTGTCTCCAGGAATTTGCTGAAGAGAATGTTTCCAGATCTCTAACACAGATCTTTCCGTCGGCTATTTTAGATCACAAAAAAGTTCTTCGCTTATCGGAAAGGATTCTTCTATGACGATAGCAATTTCTGTCACGTAGCAACATTCGGCGTTAAGTGACCTAATCGAAAATCGTGTGACAGAGTGAATCTTTGGGTTGATGTAAAAAAGCATTGAAAATGGAAGGATTTAGATGCATTCAGAGACTAAAGAAGGAAACACATACCGCTATTCATCGTTAAGCAATCGCGAGTACTTGCAGAAACCAAATCGCATATCCGATGTTTTAGCAAATTTAGAAGAAACTTATTGGTTGTGGCAACACTGCAATCTCAACAGGATTATTTAAATCACGTTAGTTTTTCTATTTTAACCTTTTCTCTACAATTGAGATTGTGAAATTTTCTCCCTGCTGCGTTCTTTTCATCCTAATTGAAGGCATTAATTTAATAGGAAACGTTTGATTTTTTGCGTTAAATTAAAAAATAAAAAAGGTTATCGTTGCGAGAGTTTGATGATGTCTTCAAAAAACGTGAATTTCTCACAAAACGTTCGTTTCAAATTCAGACGTTCACCAAAGTGGTCTGCAGATTTACTTACTTACTTTCTTGCTTGGACACTTAAATGACCTCTCTTCACAGGTTGCGCAGGCCCCATCATAATTTCTATTTTTTTGGAACTTTGCTGGTTTAGCCATTGTGGTTCCTTGGAGTCCTGAGGTCCCCCCTAGCCAAAGTCTGCATCAGGTCGTTACCAACACAGGGAGTCGCAGCGGTTGTGGGTCAGAGGGAGATGTGCCACCATGCAAATACTTTCATACCTGAATAGTGGTGGATTTTGATGTTGGTATTGGTTTACTCTTAGCAGGGCTTCCTGATGGAAACGCCTTCTCAGCTTGGGAGGCCCTGATAGGAGTGTGAATCTTTCCGCTGTACACCGCAGCACGATACCCAGGAACACCTCTCAGCTACGAGCAGTTGGGATGACGAGATCTTCTTCAAAGAATCTGTAAACTTCTTGTAAATACACAAACGTCTTCAATTATAATCTATCGCCTGTGCTACGCGTGCTTACATTGCTGACATTTGTACTACATAGAATATGACCAAATAAAGGTCACAATATCACCGCTTGGTCATTTCCTTTGTAGTCGATCCCAGAGGAGAACAGGTGTGCCAAAAATACCGCCTGAAAATCTAAAAAATGATGGTGTATCTAAAGAAATGTCGGCGACTTTATCCAGAATCCAGAAGTGGAGCGCCTTCAATTCGATTGTCTCAACTACGTGACGTATGCGTACTGCTATGTGATTTGAACGAACGATGGACTTTCTTAATGCACTAACTTCGTTTCATTTTCTTCTCATTTTAGACACTCAATTTTATTCAGTTTAATTGAATGGCGTTTCGTGTAAACTCCTCCAGTCGACTCAGGATGTTGTTAGCGATTTCTTTAACCAAACCTAATTTCACTTCGAGTTGATTTGAATACTTCTGACTCTAATCTATCAAGTTATTTTTGGGCGAAAATGCATTTCTCCTCTATAGTTCATGTATAGGATCACCTGTGAAACCTGCCCTCCCATTTGTTGTTCCTAACGTTCCAATGTTCCCATTCTGTTCTGCTTTTTCTTAAGAGATACGAAAAGCTTCACTGTTTTCGTTAACGATGTTTCTGAAGATGTTTGGTCATCTGGTTGGTCGTCTTTCCATTGCGTACTTGGTATCCCGTAGAATTTTTCCGCTAACAGCATACATCAGATGTTATCGAAACAAATCGTTTGCTTGACAGCACATCTTAACACATGTGTTGACGCCACTGAAGTTTAGTCGTCAACTTAGTTCGGAACATCGTATCTCCTCCTTCACATATATGTCTTCGGTTGCTCGTAGCATGACTCTTTTGATAGCACATATCTGCTAACGTTGACCGATGTTTGATTCCGCTTATATATCCTCCAAATCCTCTATTGTCCGTATAGATTAGATGATTACCAAGAAATATCGTGTGTCTGACCAAAGACCTTTGCAAATTTGGCGATGCCACTAATGTCTGCCAATTCATTTATCACGGACTTCCAGACTTAGATAATCCCAGATGGGGCATTCGCAGATACATTGTTAAGCTTGAATGAACTTTCAGAAAATTGCTTCTCATTAACATAGATATCTTAAGGCCACCAAAAAAAGTAAGTTCTCCACATATTTTGTAGGAATTTGCCAATATTCGCTGGCGTGACTGCTACTTAATAGTATAATGAACCATGTCGTCATCAAAGCGACGAGTTTCTAACTTCTGAACAAGAGCATTCTTGTGGTGTCGTGAGCGCATTTTAAGTACAAATTGTCACCGTAGCCTAGGTAAATCTAGTGAGCCTATAACTGCCACGAGATTCTCTCACTCTCTCATTATTACCAAAAGCTATCTTATTCTACGCTCCTATGTCAAGAGCTCGTTCGAGACCGGGAGGATGTCAGTTTATGTCTACTGTTTCCGCTGGGATAAGTCTTGATAACTTGCTTAATTCTTTTTGAATTGACGTGATATTAGCGTATTTGTTCGAGGTGACTTTAACTACCTCAAGTGTACTTCCTTGCCAGTTGATTACAAATTTTGAACAGAAGTTATGAGATATTACTGCACGAAGAAATGTGCTTGCCTACGCAGAGAAAAAAGCAGTGGTGAAGGTGAAGAACTTGCCTGCGATCCACAAATCGTTGAGGAAAACCTGAAATGGTTCTAACACAGCTTAATCATTATTCAAAAGAAAAGCGATCTTTACTTGAATTCAATATTGAGGAGAAAAATGCAACTAACAGTGAACAGTAGAGCAAAGCATATACATGAACTTCACCATCTGCAGATGACGATTACAAAACAATCACCACTATGGTAAGATTGTCTACACTTCAACGCAGTACGGTAGTGGCATGCAGTTTATACACAAAGTATTTCTAATGAAATATCCTGTATATCTCAGATGAAGCTAGCTACTAATCGAATGCGCAAACGACCTAGTGGTGACCTAGTACGTGGTTGCCGTTTATGGAGACGGCATCGTTACTGCGGTTTTGCTTGCATTCTTTTCATTACGAACATTTCGACGTCAAGGATTCTGATTTTCTCCACAAATGATTTCCTTTATGCCGTATTTATTGTCATTTTCATTTAACGAGAAAAATAAGGAGAATTCATTTTAGCGAGAACTCGTTGACATGGATTTCTTTCTTGTTCGCGTCGGTACGAACGAAGCAACAACACACGATTGCCTTTTATAGTTTATGTCCACATATCTCTAAGATTGCCAATTAGTGACCTTTTACGGTTCTATTTTTATTTTATGTTTTCGTCTTATTTTGATATCTACGTCGTAAAAATACAATGTATGCAATAACTTAACTTTTTTATTTTCTGCTTATTGTTTTTTTGATATCAGAGTAGTGTGTGAAATAAAACCACAAGGATGCTATGACATGAGAAAAATTGGAACCCAGGTCAGATTCGAACCCGCGACTAACCTTTTCGTGAGCTCACGTGCTGTCCACCAAATTAACCGAGGGCTCTTGCTTTGTCTTCATTTTAACCACTTTTTAATCCTGACAATGCTTTCAGCAATTACCCGTCAACACGACTGAGAGAAAGCAAACCGAGAGCCTCGGATGATGTGATGGATAGCACGTGAGCTCTCGGCAAAGGAAGTCACGAGTTCGATATCCAACTGAGGTTCCGAGTTTTGTTAATATCTTACCATCCATGCAGTTGTATTTTGCACTGTATACAGTTCCAGAACAATGTTAGAAGCATACTACCGTGTTTTTGGTTTTCCTAAATCTCGTTGTAGAATTTTTCTTAGACTCCTTCAATACCACGCACATAAATGTATATATTTCAAAAGAACCCACACACGCTTAATTTTAATTCTTCTGTCTAATTTCTCATTTAAACCCCGCCAAAATTCCTTCATTTGTTTACTTAGTTATTTGTTTATTTGTGCTTATTTGTTTATTTACTTATACGGCCTGAGTTCACGTATTTTGCAAATTCCACCACTTCTTTCATTTGGTTCACTGTCTCACACCCGACATCCACGAAGCTCTTCGAATTTGTGTTTTGCTTCATTTTCCACTTTCGGTCTCTACCATCTTAATGAATGCCGCTGAGTGGTGGCCAAGTCGTTTCATGCTAGAATCAAGTGAGAGCTCATCTATAGCGTTCCTATTTCTTCACCATAGGCACTCGCCCGCTATTGTGGATCGGAATAAGCTTTGCCCAGAGAAGTCTAATATCGATTGACCTGCCCACATTAAGGGAGGCACTGTTTGGAACACAAATATTGTTACAACTTTTCATATAAGGTTATTGATTCAGTTCTTACTGAGTAGGTTAGTAAGTAAGAGGTACTAGCTTTGAACAATCTACAATGTAGAAATATGCTACATACGTAATTGTGGTCTTTCATATTAGTATATGTTCAAGATATGATCTCAAATGTGGAATTTAGAAATCAGCAGTGACGAGGCCATCCACATGCATTTAGGTTACCTTGACGAGATTTGAACAGCTTTGCCATAGGCCGATATAGTAATCCTCCCAACAGTTTACCGCGTCGTTGCTGGGGTATTCCTGGGTGTCGGGCTGCGATGTGCAGTGGGAAGATTCATCTCCCTGGCAGGGGTCTTCAAAGCTGAGAACGAGTCCGGCGTTTCCATCAGGAACTCCAGCTAAGATTGAACCAGTACAAGGAACCGTCACCGTCCTAGTACCGAACTAGTCGCATTGTGACAATTCTCCCTCTGATCCACAAGGGCAGAACCTGCTTGTGGTGGTGACGACCTAGGGCATACTCTGGCCTGGCTGAGCTCGGGACTCCAGGGAACCACAATGGCTAAACTATCAAGGCTCCGAAAAAACGGAGATTATGCTGTGGCCCGCACAACCAGTGAGGACGGGCCAGCCAAGTATCCAAGTAAGCAAGATGTAGTAACATGATATACAACTGTCATCTAGAACGCAGCTGTAACGGTTCAAAGGTCTTAACATTGAAGAAGTCACACGCGTCATTGTAATACCCCCTACCCTGTAATAACGACACGATGAGGCTGACGTGCTAGAACTCCGTTTGAGGTTGTAATAACAGTACGATCAGTTTAACTTGTGTACAAACAGTGTCCGTGTCAATGTGGCCACCATGAACAATGTTCTAAGGAGGAAGAATCTGCACTAGCAATGAGGAAATGGACTGCGCAGAGTGAAAAATTATTAAGCAGGATAAATCGCACTTCACAGAATTACATCAATGAGTGCCGATGGATTAAGGTGTCTTGAAATGATATGCAGATGAATTGATATGGCAATAGTCACCCTTTTAGAGTGCTTACAGAGAGTGCAATTACTCAAGACATGCTTATTGTTCATTGACAAGCTAACACGAATTTGATAAAAAAAAAGCTTCGTTCAGCTAATTTATCGGCACCTCCGCCTTCTTCAGGGTCATGTTAATCCGAGTCGATTGCCCACAATTGTTTCCGATTCCCCTTCCGATGTGAGTCTTATTGATCGCTCCGAGTCAAATTCAGTGCATCACCATTAGAATAAAGTAACCTCACTCCACATTGCTCTTTTATGCAGGGCAGTTGTTGATACTGATTGTCCGATGATAATCGTTTGTTTTTCTACCGACAATCCATTCTGCAGTAGTAGGTTGTCATCTGGTATAGAGCGCAAGAATATCTCAAAAAACCGACTTTCCTTCTACCTATGATAATCAACATATATTTATCCTCAATTGCCTAATGTTTGATATCTAGGTGTTCTAGCTTTTGTCTAATCGATATCTTAAAGAGTTTGCTAAAAATCGATACAAAAAGAGCTGGTAAGAAGTCCGGCAGTAGTCATTTTATCCAATAGAAGTCTATAAGCTTTCAACGATGATCAATTCCTGAAGCAAGCGTCATGCATTCGACTTCATTAAACATCGTTAGAGGTGATTGAATGCATATACGGCCTATTCACTGACTAGAGATGACTTCCCAGTGTATCAACTCGGTGCTACTACCAACTTGCCGACCCAAAGTCATGGAAGGCTTGGTGAGCCTGGAGTGCAATATGGAAACAGCAAACATCTGTGTATTTTGGGGCACCTTTGACCACTGCGCTACACGTTTCGCTAGACAGCTGAAGATAATAGTATTTGAACCCGAACCACTGGAGGGAGTGATGCTTTAAATCAGTGCCAGAGACCTCTCGGCCATCTCGCAACGATGTTATCCACTACCATATTTAATTTATGCGATTGCTCGTATGCACCTGCTTGAAAATTCTATCTAAGTGGTGGGAATTTCTTGGGTTCATAAGGAAATTCCTGAAAGAACACTGAAAAGCTGTCACTCATTCCTTTATTTCCTGTATCTCAACACTTTGCCGTCTCCCCTTTTTCATTTTTATGTTCCATATTTAATTTAGAACTCAGTTATCGTTTTTATTCAATCTTACTCTTATTTAAGAGCTCACGAATGAAAGGTTCAATATCAATTCAAATATCTCACAAATATAAATTTTATCGGATAACCAAAAAACATTCACTTAATCAAATTTCGCCTACGTTTTAGTGAATGCGGCACTTTTCATAATTCTACGATCCGCCCTCACATATAGAGAATCCGTCAGATTCTTTATTACCTACAGCATGATGGATAAAGTAGAACAAGCAATGCTCTATCATAACTGCATTTTTAGCAATTTGTTGATGAATTTGAAGTAAACCAATGGTCGAGCTTCCTCAGAACTGAAGATTGGCAATTACACCTCTGCCCTTCAGTAGGCATCTCCGCATGTCTGTCCATCTGTTTGTCCACTTGTCTGTCTGTCCAACCGTCCATCCGTCGGTCCGCCATCTCTATATCCGTCTCTTTCAAGTCGTGTGTATGTATGTGTGCATATGTGTGTGTGTGTATCTGTATGTGTATATGTGTATATATGTGTATGTGTGCGTGTGTGTATGTGTATGTGTAAGTGTATGTGTACGTGAATGTGTACGTGTATGTGTATATATGTGTATGTGTACATGTGTATGTGTAAGTGTATGTGTAAGTGTATGTGTATGTGTGTATGTGTATGTGTACATATGTGTACATGTATGTGTGTGTGTGTGTGTGTGTGTGTGTATCTTTGCATGTGTATGCATGTGTGTGAGTGTGTGTGCATGTGTCCGTTTGCTTGGGTCTTCTTTGTATGTATGTCCGTAGCTGTGACCGTCGCTCCAGGCATTTTTCTATTTCTTCCGACACATCTTGACTTCACTTCATTTCTTCATACACGTCGTCTACGAAAGTCATTGAATTTTTGGGTTGATTCGGCTGCCAAATGGGGATTTCGTCTTTTTACTAATAATATTCTGATGGAGTAGATTCTCGCTGGAATTTCGGGAATACCGTGGTTCAGCGTTCACAGATTTTCATCACAATCAGTCACCGGTTTTTGCCCACTGGGTGGAAGGTGGTCTTGGAGAAGCCTGGTATCAATTTTTTTGACGCCGGAAGAATGGCAGTTCGTTGGTCCGGCGCTAGGTTGAACCAGGTCCTCGCGCATATTGAGCGGCATCGGTACCAGTATCTAACATTCCCGTTAGAAAATTACTCACCGGAAACATTCTGAACATTAACGATTCCGAGAGGATTTTCTGCAGTATCGGACAAAATAATAATGACTTTAGCAAAGATAGCATGTCTTACAGATAAAGGAAAGCTGAAGTGATCTGAACAAGCGAAAGAGATTAGCGGCTCTGTACAAAATTTGAAAAAGGAATCGGTTACGAAAAAAAGGACATAAATGTTTACTGTTGGTCGCTCCATAGGAGAGTCGTATTTTTCGGTCCTGAACATCAATAGTTCTACTTCCGTTGTCGGGTAATTAGTTTCCGACATTTGTTCTAATACGCTGCTTTATCGACATTATCTCATTTATCATCGCTCGCTCATTAAACTATGTTTTTCTCAATTATTCCTAATTTCTCACTTTCGCCACTTAATGGAATTGGTGGGAAAAACGCGGAAACATTTTTTTGTCTTGTATCCTACTTATTTGAATCGTATTCTCCCAGCTTCAACCTTTTTAATCTCGTTCTTCTCTTCGTAGTGTGGAAAATTTTGCCTGTTTTTTCCAATTATTTTTTCGCGCCGTCAATGTAATTGAATATTTCGTTCTTTTATTTTAGCACTTAGAGCTTGTTCGCCTTCAGATGCTAACGAACATCTCAACGAACTTCGACGAAAATCTCACCGAACCTTCACTCTGTTTACCTTCTGCAGTGAGTTTTGAATTAAAGGAGGCAAATCGGTTCCCAAAGTTCACTTCTAAATATTTCATCCCAATAAATAATTCTTTATGAGTTTTATCGTGACAACAAGCCAATAACGCGTAGATTAAAGCCGTTCCATTACTAGATGATTACAGTTCGTTGATCAATATGTCCTGCTTCGATTCGTAAAATGGATGGACTATTTTGTCTTTTGTTCCGCCATAGTTTCGTCATTACTTCAAATCGACATATTAAAAAAAGGTAAACTTTGAAAAACTAGAAAAAGTCCTATCCAAAAGCTCAGTATTCACTTAAACCACCTAAAAAACGAGTGAACTACTTTTGCTCTATATTTTTTCAAATGATTTAGTCTTACTGGCTCCTCGGTTTTTGCACACCATACTATATATATATATATATATATATATATATATATATATATATATACATATATATATATATATATATATATATATATATATATATATGTACATACATATATGTCGACTAGGGGCGGATAACACAGTGATAGTGATGCCGGTCATCAGGAGTATGGTTCTAATTTGATCTCGGTCCCACTCCGAGCTTACCAATTTTCTCATTCCTTTGGGGTTGGGGAATTATTACCAAACATTGTCCGGAAAAAAATCATTAGCTGTAATCCATCGACTCAACCGGCATTCAAGATGAAATAAAAATCCTCAAGCAGCAGCCGAAGCCGCACGTGAAAGTTGGATGGCCTTCGTGGACTATGTATGCGAGGAAGCGAATCGAGTGAGAGAAATGCAGGGATCCGAACAGCATATGTGAAAGACGATTCGTATAAAATAGATATATATATATATATATATATATATATATAGACTGTCTTTACTCTCATCTAAATATAAGCCACAATTCTTCCTGAAAATAAAAGCCCTAAAAATATATCGTTAGATGTTGGACACAGTACTCATACTTTTGTGGGAATCGCTTAGAGAAAATTTTTTAATATGGAATAGAAAGATACCAGTTTTTCTAAAAAGCTGTAAATCTTTGATGCCTTAAGTAATTTTTGTAACCTTTTCTCACACTATTGAAAATTAAGTCACTTTGAACCTAAGCAGATCGAAAAACGAATTATGCCAGAAAGCCGAAGAACATCATGGACGTTTCCTCGAGAGTTTTCACCCACAAATTGTCAAACTCGAGCTTTAACAAGCAAAGTCTATTTTTTCTCTGTCACCTACCAGTAGTTCTGGAAGTGCATATCGCTAAACCGATAAGAAAATAATTGCATTCTTACCTTTTCATCTGTTTTTGGAGAGGACCAAATCACAAACACCATGAAAAGACTGTCATAGCCGAGATTTAAACATGTCTTTGCTTCCAGATAAAAGTACTGAACTATTGCTCAGGTTACCTGAATGTACTAGAAAGGTGAAACCCTACTGTGCACCACAGTTCGACACCTAGAAACGTCTCCAAATATTGGTAAATCATCTGCGATACCTAGGGTGCGAAGGTAAAAGTAGGCCTAGGTGATGTCAATATCGGTGTATAATTGAATTAGATGGAGTTTGGTCTATAATTACAACGGACCACATCTTTACTTATAGTGAAATTCGAAATTCCATGTCTATTTGGCACTCACCAAAATGAATGGTGGAGAGTGGAGATTCTTTTGTTCTTTTCTTCTTGAAACCTTCTCAGCTGAAGAGCTTTAAAGTTCTCATAAGAAGCTGCTGTAAGCGTCTTACAGTATGTACATTTTAAAGCAAAGTGTTCGCATCTCTCTTGTTCGCTGCAAAAATTTGCTCCAGTTTTGATACCCTTCATGCTTTTTAAATTTGAAATGAAGATTTGAATTTTGAAAATAGTATTCACATCTCTTCTAACGGTTTACCGCCCCATCGTGGCTGGAAGTTGTTCTGGGGTCGGACTGCGATTTACAACAGCAGATTCATCCCCCTAGCAGGGTTTCCCAAGCTGAGAATGAGTCCGATCTTTCCATCAGGAAGCCTAACTTAGAGCAAACCAATACCAGGATCCACCACCGTCCTAGTATCCAACTAGTCCGATGGTGGCAAATCTCCCTCTCATCCACAAAGACGGCAACTGCCTGGTGTGGTGACAAACCGAGGAACGCTTCGGCCAGACTGACTTCGAGACTTCAGGGAACCACACTGTCTAAGCCAGCAAAACTCTGGAAAATGGAAGTTGTGCTTGGGTTCGCATAAAAGTGAAGGCGAGCTGTCGAAGTCAGCAAGTATTGACAGAACTTCTTCGAGCACTGTGGTAACGAGTGGGACGCTTCCTTTTTACGTCGTACGTACTGATTGTTTCATGATTTCATACTTACATCGAACAATCAGGTGATAAGGGTGATGCTAGCTGCGGTCGAAATGATTGCATCGGGCAGAATGCATTGCAGCGTGCTGTATCTCCATTATCACCGTGTTTTACCGCACAAATGGTTTTCATAACATTATTTACTTATATGAGATGTAATCAAAATGATGCTGAAATATTCGTAAAATCTAGACTCTAGGTCATATTCGAAGCAGCGGTTATCCTCTCGGGAGGCTCACGTGTAATCCACTGCTTCATCGAGGCTTATTCTTTACCATTCTCTCAGCAGTCGCGGGTTACAGTCTGACCTGGAGTCCAAATTTTGCAAACATCTCAGCACCATTGTGGTTGTATTTCACATCATAACCTGCTATAAAAAAGTAGGCACTAAATGAAAGGTTGTGGATTATTATATAGTTGTAATGAATCCCAGTTCTGATAGGATCTTGAAGATTTTTACAGTAATCCTTTAGTGCACAAATGTTTTAGGAAAAGAGAAGTGATTGCTTCATTTTTTGAAAACTTTTAAATATCGCGAGCGCTAGCGTTTTTCTAGAGATGGCAATATACTTTGTCAAGACAAGAAATTTGATTGTGTCGCAAAGAGCTAACTAGATCTCATGGCTCACTTTAAGCAGAAAAAACCCTGCGATCGTCGCTCATTTAAACAAAAAAGTGGTACCCTTTTCTTGAAAGCTCACAGGCGTCACATATGTGGTATTATAGCAGATTTCCGAGAAATCGTGAAATTGAGTGATAATATAGTGTTTTTTTTTGTATACTAAGGTCTGTTCAATTTCCTGAGAAGAGGTTAAGTTTCGTAGTGATATTCTTTCGAAACAGCAACATTTTTAGTAGGGATAACGCTTTCTACATGCGACACCTAGCAGTGTTGATTGCTCTTTTCCTACTGGATCTCTGTACTTCAACAATAAGGTCTTGAAAAGGCTAAAGAAAACCTTTCTACTCAGGTCGAAAGAGTTTTCCGGTGTGGATTTCCGGCTATTTGATATTTTATGAATTCAGGCAAATCGGCATATACGACGTAATGTCAACGATCAATGCTTACATGTGTTTCTCTTAAGTATGACAATGGGAGATTTCATACTGACTGGTAATATTTTATTACCGTTCTGATAAAATTTGTTGGTTCCGATTTTTTTTTCTTTGCCACCAAAAACGGCTTAAAATTCTCGTTGACAAGAAAAAAAACCCAGAAAATCCTTTTAGTTTTGCTTTAAAAATAGATAAATGTTGCTATTTTGTTCCCTTTCTTTGATTTAGCTGTATGCTATCCGATCGAGGCGATTTCACGAATACTTGATATAAGAGACGAGATGCCGATAACAGTAAACGTCATCGTACATTTTCTTACTTGGGTCGCTTTATCCGGTTCGAGCTTAAGCCTAATACTTCTTAATGTCGACAAGTTACTCTATTTCAAGTATCCATTAAGGTAATTTTTTATTAACAATTGGCATTTTTTTTATTTAGCGATGATGATTTTGTCGACGAACATCGATAGCCGGATTTATTCAAGCATTCTTAATGACCGAATTAATCGTGTCTTACTTAAAGGTTTTGGTGATTATGTTTAACTAGATCGATAAGCAGATCTAATGATAACTGACGTAGTTTATTGAAATGTGTGTTGATTGGATTTCGTATTGATAATACGTGACTGACGCTTCAAGAAAATCCGTACCTCCTCCTTCCGACTTCTCTGGTCTTCTACTCGACGGCGATCGTAATACTTCGGCAGAAAGGGTGGAATTTATGTTTCTGAGGTCAAAACATCCACGTACTTCCGGAAAGAAATGTAACGCCATTTAAAAATCGCTGCGGAAACCAAGACACAAGTGACAATGCCTCAGTTTCCGTATAACCTTAAGGAAGTGGTAATACCGTAGCTTGAATATGATTTCTTAACTAGTCTTATGTTTCATTTTTGTCCAGTTGACATGATACGATTAATAGAACTTGTCCAACTTCGAAGGATATTTCGGCATATTTCTCCCTTTTCAGAGCCAAACGCGATTGCTCTGTTATCAATCACATTGCAGATTTGTACAATAAAGTGTTTTCTTCGTCTCATAATGAAACTACAAATCTAAATGTCTCTCACACCACAAATGACTTCTTTAGATAAAGTAGTTGGAGAACGTTACTGTTTTGATCCATAAATTACAAACGTACGGGAAGACAACCTATCACTGAATGGCCGTAAAGCATTGGCGTCTTATTTACGGGACAAATTCCCAATTAAGCAGCTTGAAAACGTTATCTCACAGATTTGTGTTATTAGCGTTTTAAACGTATTGCGCTTTCCTGGGAGAATTTTCTTCGACACTTTCCCAACTTTCTATTTATAAGCCGTCTGTGGGAAATAATCAGTAATTCACTGCTTTCTTGATGATCAAAGAGGAGCTTGTTGTTGCACCATTTATTCATCCACATTATCTTACGTTTCGGCGGCTTCTCCTTCTTAAACGTTTGGAAAGGTCAAATTGACAAGCAATCTACTCAACTAAGCAGTTTTGCAATCTTAGTAGACAAGACTTAAGAAATAAATATTCATTCACCTAATAAGCAGCTTCCTTTAAACACCCACCGTTTTGCTCTTCGTATCTCTTCCAGTGATTTGATGCAGACCAGCTGCACAGTGTCCTACATAGGCAAGGATTGTGCCCAGTTCAGGTCAAAGAATCAACCTGAAGTATGGTGTGAAGTCACCCATGATCACAAGTCACTTCTCGTTGCGGTTTTCACGCGCTTGCGTTCTAGATTCCTGTACAAAGATAGTGACTTTTTCCTTCATAATCTTCTCCGTTATTCCTTTCTACCGTCTGCGTGCCTAATGGAGTGTTTTGTTTAAGTTTTCCAACTAGGCGTTTTTTCATGCGGGCAAATAGCTGTCTACACCTTTCGCCAACATATTTATCTCTACACATTTTGCAAGGCCCATGCAAAGCAAGATCACCGACCAGATAGTCGGAGTTCTCAATGAAATCCTTGGCGCAAAGAGAGGAGAATGATGCTCAAGGAGCCCACAGAGCAAACATAGCATAGTGAGTTTTTTTTGCATGGGATAGGGAGAAATGGAACATTTAAGGTCTCCCGCTCGATTCATTCGACTATCAACGAGGCGACAAGTGAAACACGTGGTGGTAATTGAACTAAAAGATTACAAGAATGCAAATTTTTTTGACAAATCCTGAATCAATGTTCGATTGATAAAACCATTGCCGAATTGACGAAGAGGTTTCTATTCATGTAGACTTTTGAAAATAGGTGGTTTTCTTTTATTCCTTTTAGTTTTAGAATTCAAGGTTGGTTTTCAGATATTCCACTTACGTCAAACGATCTCGTGGTATTAAGTCAGCTTTCCTGCTATGGTCATGTTGTGTGCTCTTCGTTGCAGCTGCATGGTACTTTGACTGTTTTGAGTACGTCTATTCTATATCTCGATTTACATGAATACATGCATTCCTTCTATCCGCGAATCCTTAAGGCAGCAATATAGTCAAAGCTAGATGATCACGCCCTTTCTTTTTAGAGGGCCGAAGTTTCCAATAGTAGTTTTGCAATTTGGCGACTAATTTCATTAGGGCGAGCTGTGCTTACTAGAATTGTCGAAGACTTATCTTGCCGACCATTCTAATGAAATGATTGAGCTCCTTCTCAGCTTAAGTGACTTTTTGTGGCACCTTGCCACTGCTTTACACCATGCATGGACAGGAAATCTCCCGCAAACATCTGCCATCATCGATAAGGCAGTAAACAATTAGAAGAATTCCCCAATTTACTTATAACACAAATTTTTCTTCGCAAGGTGAAATTACGTGCGTCATTATAAAAGCTAGACGTCATTTTTCCATGTGGATGAGTTGTATCAAAAACTTTTTGAAAAAACAACTTAAAATATTGCTGAGCAGTTACCCTAATTGACTCTGAAGAAAGCAGGCTATTTTTTTATCCCATGTTTCCTCCTTATTTTTTCCTCCGTAAGAATTCAACATGTTTTGGTTGATTTCAGATGTGAGGATAACTGCAGTACAATTCACTTACTTCGGGAACGATGGGGAATGTATCTACTATTCTCAGTATGTAATCATGTTTTTCGGAGAGAAAGGGAAAGACGAGAAAACTGATAGATTGACGACTAAAAATTTATGAAAATTGCAGAACGGTTTTGGAAATTCAGTCGACCTTGAAAAAACTTGTTGGTTGTCGTTATTTCCCCCGTTTAGGAGTTTCTTTGTTTTTTTGATTAGCACCAACATTATTATGGCCTGTTTAACCTGATAATTATTAACGTTTCATTTTTTTCGCCACAGTTAACAAGAAAAACAAACAAAATTGCAGGTGAGCGTTTGTGTGATGCCGACGTTGACGTCGCTGATTGTAGCAATTTACATTGTGAAGATCGTTTCATCACATCGGAAAAGGCTTAGCGAAGGTAAGCTAAATAAAATTCTGAGTGTATCCCAGTGGTTGGTGACGGCATACAGTATACACATGGTTGGTTCGAAGCCTCCCTCTACGCTAACCAAATCACACATGGTTGGTTCGAAGCCTCCTCTACGCTAACCAAATCTGGGTGGCTCCCTTCCGGATCAGCTAATTGGCCTCAGATCTGTTCCAGAGGATAAAAAACACTGACGAGATATATCAGCAATCCACTGGGAATCATTGTGTAGGGTAGGTATGCATTTAATCACCTTTAGAATTTTTTTTTCATTTTATACGACCCCTCTTCACGCCGACTGTGCGAAGCGCTTTTTCACATTCGATTCGTTTCCTGCAATCCATCATTCAACAAGGTCTTCCGACTTTTACTCTGTGGCTTTGGGTACTGTTTGATGATTTCTATTTCGTCTTGAATGTCGTAGAATGCTGTCGAGTCGATTCTCACTGGAGTCCTAAAATAGGAGGGATAGAGCGCTTTTAATTGGATTGCAGACCGCGATTCTTTTCCGGGCAAGTCCGGTAAGATTTTTCCAAGCCTGAAAGGTTGAGAGGCTTGGTGAGCCCGGCACGGGATCGAACCAGCACTGTACTCTTAATGACCAGCATCATTGCGAGGCAGTCTGCGTATAATGGTGACTCGGAGTCTCTCAACTAGTCTTCAAGTGAGGAGGAAAAGTTTTCCATTAAAATGAAAAATTATGCAGACTGTCATTGTACTCTTGAAGCTGGATAATCCAATTATTGCACAAAAAAAATATGCTCAATCTTTACGTCAAAAAATCGCTTCAGTGGGATCTCATGGATATCTGTTTCGCATTCATCGATACTTTCCACAAAGGTATAGAACACACAGATCTTTACATAAAGCTCTTATGCACTGAGAAAGACTTCGTTTTTTGCAGTGCAAAAATAAATTTAGATGGGATCAACTTTAAACATTTTTGACTACACCTCAAAAAGCAGTAATTTTGTTAAAAGAATAGTTTTACGGCTTCTAGAACATGCACTCAACAACTCAGCCACTCCAGTTTGTCAAGTGCTCATATCACGTTTTCGTACTGTTTATTTTATATTCGTGACTACCGCATTCACTGCTGTCACCTTATTACCGTTCAGAATCAGCTCCATTGTAACGAGTTTTAGTGATCAGCATGAGGTAAGAATGTGAATTCACTTTTGTTAATACAATCCTTCAAGTATTCATTTATAGCAGTACCCTTAAAAAACAGTGCTAGTAAGAGAGCCTCTACAATACACACGTTGTCATTTGTTCATTTTTTTGAGCTACGGGGGCCAGCAAATCGGTGCCAGGCTTGTCTGATACGGTAAAAAAACGCTAACTTCAGGTTCCAGACCTTGACAATCTTTCAAAAAACGACTTTACTTAAACCCTCGGCATTGTTGGTGAACAAATAGTTTTCTTCCACAGCATTGCTCGGTAAAGTTGCCTCATTCTCGGTCCGATCGTGAAGACTCACATCGAAAGAGGGAAGAACTGTGGACAGCTGGCTCAGATCAATCCGGCTGTGAGGAAGGGAATGGCCCGAAACCTAAGGCTAATATAGTTTTTTTTTAAATCAACCTCGTGTTAGCTTTCCAATGGAAAGGATACATGTCGACTATCAATGCTGGATTTGGAGAAAAACGGTTTTCGAAAGTTACTTTTTCCCCTCAGCTAGTTCTATCGATCAGCGCCATCAGCAATCACCCATCAACGGGATTCATCTGTGGAGTCCAATTCGGCAACAAACCCAGTTAAGCTGAGGCTGTAGTCGAAATCACAACGGTAACTTTTTTATTTACTGCCTAAGCCTTTTGGGTTTTCGAAATATTTGAGACAGTTGCTAGAAGATTAAGAACTCAGTTACATGAGGATTGACAATAACTTTAATATATAGATGACGCCAGGGTTTGAGACTTAGTTGACATTATTTTAGTCAATGCAAATCGAAGTAGGGATGAGCGGGTAAGTTCAAGCTAGATAACAAAGTGTTGAAGAAGAGTTCAGGGATCTCTATGCGTCTCCTGAAGGAAAATTCACCACTATGGGCTGTGACTAAATTTTAGCTAACGTTTGGACGAACAAAAATATTCACGTACAAACAAGCTACGAAGCCTCTTAACAGTTGGGTTTCTTCAAGTGTGCAGATGCAAGGATACAAATTTGCGTAGCTTAACTGGAAGCTAATTTGATCGTTTCACGGCAGATTTGGGAAAAAGTGTATGCAGCTGACAGCTGTTCATCCAGCAGGCTAACTTTCGGGCAAAGAAGAGCAATTCTTAGAAAGACATTACAGAGCACTTTTCACCCAGTTCTGAAACAAGAACATGAAATGAGAGCTTGTATAGAAGGTTTATGTGAGATGCAGTAGCTTGTACAAAAAGTTTATGCGGTTTGTTTGAGAAGTGACAGACATCGTTCGTTAGTTTGCGAAGAATGTTTTTTTTGTATACATGGTGTTTCTGTACGCAAATGGTCAACACCGGTAGTTTTATCCTTTCATCTTTCAAATTTAAAGAAAGGGTTACGCTGTGGGACTTTTTTCTTTCCAATATTTGCCAGTTCAAAAGCTATCTTACAGCTCTCAGCATGTACTGGAAAATTATCGCGTTGGATGATGGCGTATCTAATTAGTTTCAACGCGGTTCGTTTCGATTTTTTGCTATTCATCGTTTCTTTACGTCTACTTTTACCGTATGATATTACAAGCTTGAGAAAGCAAAGGCAAAAAGTCTGATTTTGATTTTCTTGGACCCTTGATGACAATCTGAGCCATGCATGGATGACATACGTTATTTTTCGCGTTATTTTTTGTACACATTCCTACAGTGTTCTGTTAAAAAAGCAGTGAGAGTTTCTTGTTTTAAACCTCATACAGCCAACCCATAAAAAGTCTTCATTACCAGAACGAAGGCCACTAAGATATCTGAAGTCTCAATTAATATTCTAAAGGCATTTAAATGACCAACAGGGACTCATATATTAAAGAATCTTCAAACAAGTCGTTGTCTGTGTGATTGAAAAAGTGGCCGTCTGCTAATGAGAGGTCTGGTGATGATTCTCGAAAAGACTGAGCTCCGTGTTCAAATTCTCTGACATTTTTTGCAAAGCTTCTTTATGAAAAAGGTTATGTACCTCTTGATCAATCAATTCCGTGCATCATCTTTATTAGAAATTTTGCTCAAAGTCGTTTCTTTTTTCGTGTAGAATTCATTTGCACTAAGCATTTACGGGAACGTCAAGAAATATGTCGTTTTCCTCGAGAAATAGGATGGAACCGTTAATGACGGTGATCTCGTTGCATTTTGATCAATGTGGTCCTTTTGTTTCTCAAATGAATTGTTGTGTTACGAAGCTTGTTCATTTTTCAAAGGCACCTTATCCTTAGCTTTTTTCGTGGGAGATGCAGGCAATATCTATGAATCTACTTCACAGTACGTCCTCAAGTGGTCGTCGTCGATAGTAACGGGTTGTCCATCAGTTTCCTCACAAAACATTCAGAGGTCTTAAATTTAACAACGACGTTTCAGAATTCAAAGCTCTACTGTAAGATTTTAACTTTTTTCTTTCGAAACGTCTCATACATATTGCAAGTGATTTTGAAAAATGAAAGAAAAGTAAAAGCATTGCCAAGCCTATCTAGCAAGAAATTCCGCATGCAGATGGGCATGGAAATAAACATATGAATTTTACCTAAAGACGAAGAGGCCATATATGTGGAAGACAGCACAAACATCATTTGTGAACAATAAAAATACTTTATTACATCTCAGCCCTTTAGTATGGTCAGAAATACTGTGCAATACGAGGTCGGTCGCTTGTTCTACCTGGTTCTAGGTCAAGTACACCCTCCCTTTGTGGTCGGCGAGTTACTATTAGACTTTTCTGGATAATGATCCTACCGATATTTAAACGCTTTACTTTGTCGATACTGAAGACCTCAGAACGTTCTAGCCCGACTATTTCGGTTTTTGCAACACCCTTACGAACGACTGAAGAGATAAAACGGACATATTTCAAGAAAAAAACCGCTAACCTTTGCAAAATGCGTGAAGACTAATCATATAAACAGATTGATAAATAGACCTGTTTAATAGTTGGTGTTTAAAAGTCTAATTTAAAAACTGAATAAAGAGATATGTGCAGCCGCTGAACTTCCCATAGAGAAGCGTCATTCGTAGCAAGCAATTCAAACTAATTCGAGTCCAACTCGTGTACGATGCTCTATGTGGGACATTCGCCTAGACAGCTTTTTAAGAGTTCTAGTGTATTCTACGGGCGGCGAGTCCTAAAAGCACTTTGGCTTTTCGTGAGTCGGAAGTCTTCTTTAACCCGATCAACGAGGGAGATTGCCAAATGTCGTATTGTTCAGGCCTTTTTCCAGAGAAGCTCATCAGGTCATTGTATTGGGTTGCTTGAAAATAATGTCCGATTTGTATTTTCGTATTTACACTACATGTTTCATTATTAGTTTTTTAGAATGTTTTCCTTTCACATATTATTGCGAAATTCGTTGTTTTTAATCCTAGATGTCAAAACATCAATTTCGACATATCTACTTCCACGAATTCAAACTCATAGAGTCGCTGAGCAAACGGCTCAAAGTATTAGATACGGGCTCAAGAAAGAATTAACGAGCACACATTACAACTTTCGTTTAAAGCACTTGCTTATGGAGAATCCTATCTTGAAGTTGATGAAGGCAGCGAATGTTCTTCTGCTATCGACAACGACGAATTGAAGGTTCCAGTGTAAACAATTATACATACTTTCTTCAAAGATTTTCAAAACAACTTAGTGTATACATCTCAAGCGACATTTTAAAAAAAAACTGAAAAGCCTAGGAACGTCGACAAAGAGGTGACGCATGAACTGAATGACGACGAAAAAAAAACACCATTTTGAGGTGTCGACCCTTTTGTGACGCTCCTCTTCTTCGCAACTTGAATGAATCGTTTCTCGACACTTTTTGTGAGTTCTGGTAAGAAGTGAAGTGCCATCGACGATCAACTCAGTCGTTGGACTGAGAAGAAGCTTCACAACAGTTCCCAAAGACGAACTGCTGGGAAAGAAGGTCATGCTGACTGTTTGGTGGTCTACACACCGTTTCATTTATCACAGCATCCTTAATCCTGGTGAAATAATTATGGCCGAAAAGCACGTTCAAAAATTTAGCGGAATCCACCAGAAACCCGAAACGGTACCCCGTACTATTCAACAGAAAAGTACTAATCCTTCTCTAAGGTAAGATGCGATGCGTCTAAAAAACCGAATCTGGGTAAGTTGTACGAGATGAGCTACAAAACTCTATCATCCACCATACTTTCAAGCATCGCGATATCTTCTGGTGCGAGAAATGCATAAAAATACGTCCAACAACTTCGTCGCATCCAGAAGTCTAGAATTTTACGCAACCGGTGTAAGTAAACTTGCTTTTCTTAGGAAAAAGAGATGTTTTATTTTCAGCGATTATTATTTCCTTTATGAAAATACGGGTTGAAATCGGGCATTGATTTTCGGTAAACGTAAAAGTAGTCACCTTTAGGCTATCATTTGGTAATGATCATTTTGTGTACAAAGCAGTGAATTGCTCATAAGGGGGCGACTTATTCGATTTTTTCGTCTTGATTAGCTCAGTGGTGCACTGGCGCTGACATTGTCATCTGTTGGTCTCCAAACATGAAATGCTCAAAAATGTTTAGCATAACTGTGTCACTTCTCTCTTCCATTCTCGTATTTCCTTCTAATCTCTTCAGTAACCACGGTGCCAAGAAATTCGTCGATAACATAAAAATGGTGGAGTGTGAAATTCTCTTTTCCTTGGAAAAAATGACAGAAACGCTTTCAGTGGTAGCCTGTTCGCTTGAGGTAATAATGCACTTCTGGGTAACGTGTTAATCTCATCACCTGTTTTTCTTTTGTACTCTTGTTTATTTCCAACGGTCTGTTAAGTCTGCTTTTCTACCTGCTTTAAAACAATCCATCTCGTATAATGCCGATAAGTCTTATAATTTCACTTGTTGAAAGGCTTCGGGCTCGGGAGCATCTTCCAGTTGGCGAAAATTAATGAAACCGTACAAAATTTGTTAGGTTGTAACATATGAAATGTCCGATTTTAAATGTGAACTTTAAATAACCATAACTTTTTTTCGTACTAGATTTTATTGATCGAAACAAGCAGTAGAACCAGCACTTTTTTTTCCAATAAAAGCAAGTTTGTGACTTCATTAATATAAAAATTGTCGGTTCGAGTGTACTATCCCTAATATGCTAATACAATCTTAAGCACCACTTCGTCTTTTTCAGTTGTGTAATTCCATACAGTTAAAGAAAACAAAACGAATGTTGATTAGTTGTTGATGTTCAGATTTTTAATCCACTGATTACTGTGACTGTACTGCCACAATATCGTTGTCGACTTTTCGGTCGTGTTCTGGGTGCTGCCAATACCGAATTGAAAACTGTCGAGTTATGAATGTTCTATCTGAGTGCATTGCTATTTCTTATCGCCATTGGCAACTGTTAACTAGAAATCTGATAGAGTTCCAGCATTTGAACTGATATTGATTCCATCAGGTTTTTTTTCTTTCTGAAAACACCCGTGATATTAGTTCTTTTCTGCAGATGAGGACGAGGACGTAAGGTTTAGAACCAGATTCACTTTACCTAACAACGATAGGTATTACCAAAGTTACTTTTGCTAAACACTGCTATGTGATAATGGATGTTCTATCTTCAATGTATAATGTATTGTTTTGATAAAATAAATAAAAATTGAAATAGCATCATAAGGAACTGGCGTTCACAGTAGTGTACATAAATATAACACTTAGAGAAACTCTATTTAGTTAATGGTTGAGAATAGAGTGAATTTCCAAAACAGAAAGAAAGTTGAGTGTTGTCCTTCAAGTTTTCTTTCGCAGCAGCCATTGCTAGGTATTATTAATGGTTGTGTTTTAAAGTTTGGCCAGTAGGATAAATTACATGGTTCTCTGATGGTCGAAAACTACCGATCCGTCTAACTACAGAATTCGTGTGCTTGTTGGAGAACAGAATTTTAAGGCACGATCGAGTCGTAGTGTCTCACAAAACCGAATGGAACTTCTGGCTATTCATTACGTCAGTATTTCTTTAAAGGGATTCAGTGGTAAATACCAACCAACTGTTTTTCTTAAGATGTTTTTTTTCGATTACAAAGAGTTAATTAAGGTGCGGAAAAACACCGTCTATCTCGAGGACAACTTGGCAGTTCTCATTCTAAAAAAAATTCCTCACTAGTTTATGCATTAAAGGGACGGTCATTCATTGAAAGATTAGCCTTTTCTGTATTTAAAGAGTAAAAAAAACATTCGTTCAGAAGATAGTTAAATAAACCTGACACTAACCCACCTTTGGCATTTCGCGAGAGAAGACTTCAAGTTCAGTATGTGTCACGACAGCAAAGAGAGCAAGGTAAAACAAACAGACAATGGTAACTCGTTAAACAGAAATCCTAATCTGAGCCTTTGACAAGGGAGTCTACAAATGCAGACTGCCACAATGAAATAAACCACACTGTGACGTACCGAAGATTTTTCCCATCATTTTTCTCTCAAAATCCTGCACGGTGCGACATCTCCGCTTACTTTCAGTAAAACTCCATTTTTTGGTGGAAGAAAGAAATAACCACGAAATTTAAAGAAAAAAATTTCCAAAAGCCACTAAAAACTGGGATTTATTTAGATAATCAATCGCTTTTCTGGGGCGCGTGGCGCAGTGGTCGGAGGTGCCCTGCAGCACACATGGGATTGATTCTCGCGCTCTTAGCTCACCAAGCTTTCCATCACTCCGGGGTCGCCAAATTGGTACCAGACTTGTCTGGGAGGATAGCAGCAAGTAAAGACCAGATATGCATTCACTCACCTCCAAGCGATACTTAATGAAGTCTAATGCATGGCCTCGGAATTGATCAACGCCGAGAGATTTTTAGTTTTTTATTGCTTTTTTGAGAAAGGTTCAAAGGCCTACAAGAGGCGCTTTTCTCCAAAAAACATTCGATCTAATACACCAACGTGGAATCGTACTGAGCCTTAGGCAATCGTAAACTGACTCCCATGAAACAGCAGCAGTAACGGCAGAAGTTGAAGAAGTTGTGAAAAGAATTCGCAACGCGCGCATAAACTTTGCCACTGTGATAATCGCATTTCGGCGCATTAACGGAATAGTTACAAGTCCCAGAAAGACAATGGAGAAAATCGTCGATGACCAGTGCTCTGATTCCTTTAATATCCATTTCTTCCTACCCTCAAACGTAATTAAGGGTAGTTCTTATGTCATTACACCGGTTCTCGCTTCAAAAATCGGTCATGCTACTTCGTCGGTGAAGAATCGAATAACACCTTGTTAAGAGAGGATGGGAGCTAAACACCTGAAGAGCCATTCGTCAACTTTCATCAACGCGCTGCCTGGACCGTTCACACGTTTCTTGTTAGAGTGCAAGGTTTCTATTCAATGGGAGGCAAATAAGACCGTGGTGTTGTACAAAAGGGAGGTCTTAATGACGTCGGAAAGATTAATCCAACCTGCCTGTTTTCCGTCATCTTCAACTTTTAGCTCGAGTCATGAACAGCACCATAGATTGCATCCATAAGACGCCGCGAATAATTGCAACTCATTGGAACTCAACGAAGTAAGGAGAATACAAGAGATCGCTCTGTCCTCTTCCATGGACTTTATAAACAACTTCGCTTCAGTTGAAGCAAGTGGCCATAGAAGCTCTAGGTATCGATGGCGTCACTTCTCAGTATAGAAAGATATTTCGTCGGCCACATAAAAATTCCACAACAAAAATTCCGTTATTATTTAGTGATATTAAGGCCGACTATAAAAGGGGGCTTGAAAAGGCGAAAAATACTCCATCCAAATTATTTGCAGCTACCCTCGAGATCGTCATAAGATGATTAGCATGAGAAAACAAGGGATGAAAGTGATTTGTTAGAAGTTAAATCCTCTTCGCATTGCTGATAATATCGTTCTTATAGCACTAAAAATTAGGTCGATAGAATGATTGATCTTTCTCTTGAACACTTGTAAAAAGGTACACCGCAGACGGAATATCAAGAAGAATCCATTCACGGTCAGCAAAAAAATAAGAAAAATAGAAATTTCCAGATGCTGTAGCTCTCTCTTTCTGAATTGTGAAGTAAAAAATGGTAAGATACTTAATTCTAGAGCTTAAAAACATAAAGCTACCTGCCTAGAAAGCACTAAAGAACATTGAGGACGGAGTCAAGAGAATAAAAAAATTTTTCGACTCCGTGTCCACCTCTTCTACTCCATAATTCTTCGTACCTTAGCTGAAACGGCGGAAACCTGAGATACTTTGTGAGCAGAATGAAAGACCACCCAACGTTATGTAGTTCGTAGATGAGAAGGTGATGTTAGTAGGAATAGAAGCACCGCAAGTGAGAGAGGAAACCTGAAGTTTCAGGTAGCTTGGACGATCAGGAACAGGAGACAGCGACACCGGTGTGTACGTCAAAATGTCGAACATTAGGTGAGCTGTACCTGTGATGCGTGAGAACGAGAACTGATAGACAAGAAAAGTTTGCAACCAAACTCCTCGGAATGTTAAAAGCGCAGTATGGAGTCCAGCAACTTCGCGATCGTAGACGATAAAAATCGTACTAGCGAATCCCTAGAGCGAGCAGAACTAATGACTAATACGTTTGATTTGGACAGGAGGACAAGTCAGGAATTTGTTGCACCAAAACGATCAGCGATCAACGAGAAAAAAAAGTTGATAGAGGTAGTTTCCACCCTCCATTGTCACAATAAGAAGAAAAAAACTGCACGACTTTCACGATTAGCAGATAGCTTCGATCCAACCAATGCTGCATCGACCACACGCCTTCCTTCACAATGATGCCACCAGAACTGAGCACAATACACTAACTAAGAACTATAGAGAAAAAACCATATGTTGACAATGTTGTTGAATATTCAGTGCTAACTAATCCGTGGTGCTAATAAGAATATAGCCACCCTCAAAATTTGCAAAGAAAATGGAGGAACTGGAATATTTAGTTGAAATAACAATCGTGTCGACAACTCGCAATCGTTCACGTAGTTTGCACTGATCAAAAACATGGATAATAGTCTACAGCGTTCGTTTCGTCGTTTCTTCATGTTTAGACAATAATGCCGTACACTTATGAAAGACATCATTTCTTACAACATAAATCTTGAACAAATTGTTCCCGTCCTTAATGCATTTTCCTCTTGTGTTGCAACAGATTTACCGTCATGTGTTTTTCTTCTAAACAGCCAACCTTCATATCTACACTACGAATCCCAGAAGTTCCGGGTGCACTGGTGCAGATTTGCCGATGTCAGGTTAATGGAAAGTCTAGGTTGGTGAAAACTTGACTGGAAATGTGTTTGCCCGAACGAACGACAACATATACGTAATTTCACAACGTGTCAAACCAACACCTTTCCGTCGACTGACTTCACAATGAATATTACTGCTACAAGTAAAAGAAACCAGAAAAAACAAGAATCACCAAGTTTACTTGTGGAATCGATCGGTATACAGAGAAAATCGGCAACTACATTGGGACTGTAACGTCACGGCTCTGAGGAATGCGAAATCGCCGAAACGTCAGCCATCGACCAACAACACCAACAACAACGACAACGACAACGAAGACCTATACCAACCTCGCATCGGCTATACAGGATCAGTTTATAAGAGCATATAAATTAAAAAAATCGTCCTAGTACCCACTAGCTTTACCAAGGTATGATTACATTGTCGCTTTAAGGGAAAAGCAGCGATATAAATATAAGTGTAAAAACAGTACTTGAGTTCTTGTGAGCGAAATATCTGCAACGTAAATGGATTTACCCAACTTTGTAACACGTAAGTGGTTTTCGTTCCAAAGTCTTACAGCCTATCGCGCACTTTCTATTTAAGTACTATGTTGGTGAAAGGGCAAGATGTCTTGCACGCACTGGTGTGGTACTCTTGTTGAGTCAGTTACAGGTCTTCTCCAGCCCGTTAATCCACGACCGATTTTGATCAAGAGAAGTATAGGACTTTGCTACTTGATGCCCAAGAAAACAACCACAAACCTTTATTTGCTTTTCTCTGAGCATGGAAACACAGAACTTACAACAAGTCATAAGAGTTCTTTCGGCAGGTAACTGCCTGAAAAGTAAAAAAAATTTCGGGTTACCGTTACTAACTTAGAAATGGATTAAACGACCGAACCGAGACCTCTGCAAGCTATAAATTGTACAAATAGGAATTTGTTCTTCTCTTTGGCGACTAGAATTCAAATCCATAATTTCAAAACTCGATCTTGTGCCGATTTTCCACGCATTTGTTGCCAAGGTTTGCACACTTATTTGTTATAAAAGTCGTGGAGTTAACGAGTGGGCATGAATCAACGATTCATGAGGATGGAATTCACATCGTTCCGACGTATGCACTAAAATATAGGTTTATAGCCAATTCTCCTACTCCTCTTTCTAAGCTAAGAAACACCAGAAATGATGAAAACAAAAAAAACTCAAGAAAAAAAATTTTCAACTAGTCCTATTAAACAACAGTCAACGTACAGTATCTCAGCAATAACTTTATAACGGACATAATCCTTGATCTCAGTCTCCCTTGACTGGTTGAAACAAATAGACAGATAATCCGCATTTAAAATAGAAATAGCCAGTTCAATTTGATGCATAAGTATTCCAAAGCGGAAGGTTAAAAAACACCTGTACCAGGTAACATACGTAGACTAGTCGCTTCTAGAATCGCACAGCTGACCCAACTATCTCGGTACCTAAAATATATTTTTTGTAGTCTTCTATTACATGAAGTTTTCCTAATGAGAATTTTTTCGCATAATTGTTGCTAAAAACTGTTCCGGGGTGTCGAACTGCGATACAAGAAGTTTCTCCTGAGGTAAATGATTCCAGCTGAGAAACTTTTTGCAAGCTTGGCACAAAAGCAAATAAGTGTTCTTTTTTATCCTGGACTCCCAACAACTAAGTGGCGATGCAGAAACACCCGGAGCGCGGACATGTCGTTATTACTGGATGGAACAAATACTAACTCAAAAACCACCAATAAAGGAAGATAGCATGTGGAAACCGATTCTTTGCGCTAAAGAAATAGTCTGGTTTTAAAAACGCCTGCTTGGAATTATCACAGTTTGACTATCCGCGAACACCATTTTGTCGAATTAAAGCGACACATTCACGACGTACCACAAGCTATGGAGATCTTTTTCAAGCAAACACAGCAGGGTACAACTCAGATTTCCTCAGACACAAGAGGGATGAGCAAGGGCAAGCTACATGAAATCCTATCACGTTATCTAGGTATCACCAAGATATGGTCCATACCATTAAATGTCATTTATCAATCTCCCAAGGTGTAGACGAATTAGAAGCGCTTTGTGACCGCCCAAAAATGATTTCAGCAAAAAGAAAAATAGCTCCACAACTTTTTAAGACGGAGTCGGATGAACTAACACAGAAGATCAAAAATAAGAATACAGACAGTGCCGCTTTCACAAAAATTCATCCTCTAGGAACTCAGGCAATTTCCGGTAACGACCATCACTTTTCATAAAACAAGTCTAGATGTTATCTCCGCCATCGTTATGGTGTTGTCCGAGGGAAGAATTTGAGGCTTGATCGGACTACAACGTTGCACGAATATTATCAGGAAGTCCTGATTTCTGAATTGCAATTGTAAAAAAAACCCACCAACGGTTTACCGCCTCATCGTGGCTGGGAGCTGTTCCTGGGTGTCCGACTGCGATGTACAGCGGGGAAATTCATCCCCCTGGCAGGGTCTCCCAAGCTGAGGAGTCCGGCGTTTCCACCAGGAAGTCTGGCTAAGAGTAAACCAATACCAGGATCGGCCACCGTTCTGGTATCAAAGTCGTATGGTGGCAAATCTCCCTCTGATCCACAAGGGCTGCGACTGCCCGTGGTGGTGAGGACCTAGGGCAGACTTTGGCCACGCTGACCTCGGGAACGGGCTGTTCAAGTATCAAGTATTAAGTAATTGTAAAAAAAGCCATAATTCTCTATTCATGGCGGAGAAAAACCCTCAACTTGAAATCATCAGTACTTTGCCAAGATAGTTCATGTTGAAGAGAAATGAAACAACATTTCGAAAGACAGAATGGTGAACAAAGACGATCGAACAAGTTTTCTTCGGTGCTCTCGTCCGACTTCCTTATTGAACGCATTCAGCAATCTTTTTACGAGAGTTATCTTATTCCACATGAAAAGCTGTTTAACAAAGTCATTAAGTTAAACTAACAAAATTCTGCGAAAGATTTTTATGAGGCGACTTACACCCAAGCCATAGTCCAGTCTATAGACAAGTAGAGGGAATACAGCTGCCTTCTCTCTTCGTCTTTTTGTTTGCAAATAAGGTAGGTGAAGCTGCCAAAGTTGAACACCATTCCATGACCAGCTAGCTATCTTCCAGCAAATGAAGGAGACTATAGCAAGTATATCATTGCAGTGTCCCACTAGCCCGCCACTGCTCAATTTGAAAGTGCGTTAAGTGGGATGGTACTACCTCGTTATGAATATGATTGACAAAGCACTAAATTCTTCGAAAACTTTTGCGCTGGAGGAGAACAAATTGAGATGAATGATTTTCAGACTACTCATTTCTTAAGACCACAGCCTACATATAGAATTCTGAGACGTTTTCATAAAAATACGAGCCAAGCATGAATAATGTTTTCGTAGTCGCATTATTAACCTACAATCGGTGATGTTTTTTACCGAAATAATACACATACACCCACGGATTTACGGACCCCTTCATAAAAGGGATCTCGACCTTGCTAGTTACGAGGTGCCGCGTCAGCGAGGCGGGAGAAAGGGGATAAATCGAGCACGAAAAGCGACCTTTGCTTCCCTGAGACGCAGGTACATACAGCGGACGGACTCATTGTTCTGCTGCGCCGATTTGGCACACACTCTCTGTATTTACGAGGCGCATTCATGCATTCGTGGGTAGGTGCGTACTCCTTATGTGGATTGTATTCTACGAATCAATTCGGCCAAAAGCCTGCAATCAAGTGATAGGGAAGCATATAGTTGGGAGTCGCCTCCAACGAATGAGTTCCATGTCCACTCTGGGAGAGATTGGCAAGCTACCCGTGAGTATACTCAGCTTCCACGTTCCGAGCTCAGCAGGCCATACGTAGCTGTCAAAAGGCTAAGCACAGTAAAAGAAACGGGCCTCATTCCCCTAACATCAAAAGAGCTTCCGATAAAGGAGCGTTAGGGCTGGATGAGTACGGAGAGGGTGTTAAAATCAGGATTGTTCTAAGCTGCCTAAATCAAGAACTAAAGTGAAGATCCGTACCTAAAACGTACGCACACTTGCATCCGTGCCCTCGATAGAAGACTTGATCATGCAAGCAAGAAGGATAAGGTACGACGTCATCGGCCAGGCCGAGACGAGAAGACGCCACACATTTAACACTGTCTGTGACGCTGGAGAAGAACTGTTCCTCAGAAAATGCGACAGTAAGAAGACGGCGGGGTTGGCATTCTCGTCAACCCGACCTCGGCCATGCACATCGATTCATTCGAATAACTAACAATCCGAATCGGGCGTTTACTATTAAAGAGATTAAGATCAGTACCGGCCTTGACAATCTTTGCCTTCTACGTACCGACATTAACCGGTGACGAAGACGAAGTCAAAGCGTTCTATATCGACTTGGTAAAGTTTTTTACAGAGAAAACCATACACTCTTTAAGGCCATCACTGGAGACTTTACGCTCAGATTGTATCCAGAAGAACGTCTGAAGAACGTCACATTGGGACACACGGACCAGAATGGAAAAAGCAGGGTGAGCGGCTGTCTGAGTTTATCATGACGACCAACACCATCCATGGTAATTCGCAATTCCAGAAGCCCCACCCTCAACGCTGGATGCTGGAGTCTCCCAGGGGAGAGCACCATAACGAAATACACCACATCCTCGTAAGTCGAAGCATTTGCCTTACCGTTATCGCTATTGTCCCAAAATTCTACACGAGATCAAAACATCGCCTTCTTCGTGCAAGACTCCATTACTCGCAGAAAGGACAAAAAGCCACAAATTCAAAAAAATGAAGTCCCAACACCACCATAAACTGGGTTTATTCAATTCATTAGTTCGCTGTTGGGAAAATGCCGTTGTCGATAACATCGACGAAGAATATGATCGGGTCATTCAACATCTTCACGTTAGCGTTATGAAAGCTGAGAGTACGAAAACCACCAAGAGACGCCTGCCTCCAGAAACACTTGAGCTAATACGCCAGCGTGGAATCGCACAAGCAGAAGGCAACCTCCAACTGATGTCCGAACGTGTAAAATAATGCAGACAGGCGATAAAAGATTTTAACAACAAAAGAGCAGCAGTCATCGTCGAAGCTGCAGACGCTGGGAAAACCATTCGCAAAGCACATCGAAGCTTCGGCAATTACAAGACCAAGGTAGAAAGGTAATGGAGAAAATCATTCACGAATACTACTCAAATCTCTTCGATAGCGACGTCCACCTCCCGTCATATGAAATAAAGGAGGATGGATATGTTGCACTACTTGTTCTCCCTTCCGAAATCCAACATACCATTTCGTCGGCTAAAAATCGAACAGCCCCAGCTCCAGACAGGATAAAATCCGAACCTTCCGCCAGTCCTCGCAAACACACTGGCTCTGCTCTTCACAAGTTACCTGCCTGAATGTGAGGTCCTCACTCAATGGAAGACCAGCAATACCGTGCTAATGTTGAAGAAGGGTGTACTCCACGATATCAGCAACTATCGCACTTTTTTGCTTGCTGTCTGTCATTTATAAACTTTCACTCGAGTCATTCTAAACAGGACCAACATAACACTGGACGAAGGGCAGCAATGTGAGCAAGCAGGGTTTCGAAAAGGATTTGGTGCGATGGACCACCGTCACATGATAACAATACTCACTGAAGCATCGCGAGAGTACAAAAGACCGCTCTGTCTCACTTTCATCGATTTACAGAAGGCCTTTGACTCAATTGAGATAGAAGCAACCATGGAAGCCCTTGATAGTCAGGGAGTTCCTACTAACTCTACAATGATCCTTCGTGAGTTGTATAAAAATTCCGCAACGAAGATATCACCATCCTACAACGATTTAAACATCGGCGTCAAAAGAGAGGTTAGGCAGGGCGATACCATCTTACGAATATTACTCATTGCTAACCTCGAGTACGTCATGCAAACAGTGGAATTGGACAACATGGGAGTGAAAGTCGATGGTCGAAAAATACACCATCTTCGCTTTGCTGATGACATCGTTCTAATCACAGCAAACATTAGCCACGCGCAACGAATGCTTGTCGACTTTGATAAAGCCTGTGGAAGGACTGGTCTTCCACCAAATCTCACAAAAACGATGTTCATGAGCAGCGGATCCGTTTCGTACGCCCCATTCACACTCAAAGGAGCTGATATGTCCGATTGTTCCCGTTGTGTTTATCTAGGTCTGGAAATCAACAAGAATGATTTAGCTCCAGAGTTGGGCGGAAAGAAACGAGAGGCTTGGGAAGCATTCAAGAGCATCGATGATGTAGTGACGAGAAAAAAAGAACAGCAGACTCCGCGCCCACCTTTTCGACTCTGCCATACTTCATGCTTTAACGGTTGCATCAGATACCTGCTTCTTGTCTTAGCAGGATGAAAGGTCACTTAATTGAACGAGCAGTTGAAAGAAGGTGCTAGGAATCTCTCTTATCACGCAAGTGAGGGAAGGGATGTGAAGCTCCGAACTGCGTCTAATGTCAAAAACAAAGGTGCCGTTCTGTACGCCAAGTCGAAGATAAGCTGGGCCAGGCACGCAGAGCGTGTGAACGACAACCGATGGACAACAGCCATTATAGACTTCATTCTTCGGGATGTGAAACGTACTCTAGGAGGACCACCGACCCGACGGTCAAAGTTCTTCACAAAAACCCTAGAAGAAAAGTATGATGCCCAACGACTCCCTAGGGCGAGCAGAACCCACTGGGCTACTCTTGCACGCGACAGGGAAAAATGGAAGATTTACCGGCACCCGCTCTGAGTCAGTGGACGGTTAAAGGGACTACAAGTGACAAAGGTGAGATGATATCGAAGGAGCCTCCGATCTCCTAGCTTATTTTCTTTTTTCAATTAATACATGTCTCTACACCACATGTATCACACCGTGCAGATCCCAGCCTTTCTTGCGTCCAATCTCGTTCCCTCGCACTCACCATCCACGATGGTCTTCGAACTTTCCTGTTTGTGGCTTCGGTTGTGCTTGAGACTTCTTCAACATTCGTCATAAATGCCGATGAATGCTGGTAGAATCGATGCTCCTGGAATCCTGAGATAGTCTGCTAGAGCATTCCCACGAGGGTCAGAGGGTGTCAACTTGTTCCAGACAATTCTGCGACTATTTTCCCGACCTCGGAGTGATCAGAGGCTTGAACCCCAGAGTGGCATCGAAGCAGCGTCTGGACGGTTTGGGCCGTGCGCGTAATGAACGGGATCACTATCACTGCGCCACCGGACCACTCAGTCATAAACGTCACATTATACCATTCGTAAAGATACGAAGTAGATCTGCTCTTGTAAGCATTCTCTGCGAAATCAAGTGGTCAAGTATGCGGAAGAAATAAATCTAGTCTCCGTGCAGGATTTCACAGAACCTAAATCTTGAACCATTCAGCGATAGAGGTGCAGCTACATGTAATGCGAGTTTCCAACTAGTTTTTAAATTTAATCTTTCTGCACATAGAAATGCATACTGTCTATAATTAACTACATAATATGTATAATTTGCTACAGAATATTATTGTCATCATAATTAAGCTATTACGACATCATATAGTTTGTCTATTTAAACCATTGGTGCTGATAAGTATGAAAAAGCATCAAGTAAAATAAATGGTCACTCAGGCAGGTAGGATACTTACTTCACCTAATTTCGTCAAACCACTCCAGCACATCACGTCGTCATCGTCGTCATTGCCTTGCATCATCGTGCCACCAGAAGATACTGCAACTATCAACCGTTAGAAAAAATGAAACCGAGGATTATTAAGCGTGAACAAGGATCATTCAAGTATCCATACAATTTCCCGAAGGGCGTCTTTTCTATCACGCACTAACAAATCACAGTATGCAGCCAACACATGTCATCACAATTTGCAAATTCTCATTTAATCATATTCTCATTCAAGTTGACCGCAATGCCCTTGCAGGTCCAGTGAGACTTTTAATAAACACTCACTATTCTCAGCATCAGTGACATTGATAACAACTTCATCAACTTCAGATGTTCTCGTCTCATATTCGCCTAAAAATCATTGTTGGTATAAAAGGGCCAACCAAAGCCAAAACAAGGATCACAATTACATTTCCATAGGGATTGTCCCAAGTTAATAACTATGTCTTTGCACGTCTAAAAAATGAAACTTGTAGTAAACACCCATCAATTTTGTCGAGGTTAATATTTCCTCCAAACTGGGGGCCACATCGTCTCACCTTCATCTAAAAATCACCGTTGGTACAAAAGGGTAATCAAATCCAGAACAAGGATCACAGTAATAACCACAATGATGCTGAGTTACTCGTGAAACTCCGAAACGGAAATGTCTGCAGTGGAATCAAACCCAATATTACTCGTTTCAGGGGCTAACCTCTCGCCACCACACCATCGGCTCCTCCGTTTCGCCATTCTCTGAGCCACACTTTTAACCTACAGGTGCTATCAGCAATCACCCGCCAACAGGATTGGTCTGAGGAGCACAAATTGGCATTGAAGCTGGTTAAGCTGAAGCTGTATTATAAACCACTATGTAATCACTTATCATTTACTGCCTATCCTTTCCCGTGACAGGGTACAAAGGACACATGTGGTGATGAGCACGTTAGCCCTCGGAAAGGGTAATAGCGGGTTCGACCTCCACTGCAGACACATGCGCTCTGGAGTAGTTTTACAAACATCTCGGCATCACTGAGGCTATATTACACATCACACCCTGTCATGAAAAAGAATAGGCAGTAAGTAAAAGGGACTAAACTAAATCCAAAACAAAGACTACAAACATATTCTCATAAGCATTATGCCATTAGCGACGGAATTCTATTGAAGAGGCCCTGAACTACCGCTGTAAGGGTGCAATCAAATTTTCTAGAACGTTCAGATTCGCTTAGAAATTAAATCTACAAGAAACAAACACTATCGCGTCCTGTCTTGTGAAATCACCACTGTTCTTTCGCTTCGGTGTTCGAAACAAGGAACTCGGGAAGAAAAACAATGAAAAAATCTTTCGCTTCGGTGTTCGAAACAAGGAACTCGAAGAAAACAATGAAAAAACTACTTAGTGGGCTTCAAAAGAAACCAGAATTGAGTCAGTATAACGGTAGGAAACTTGTACTTTTTCTTCCAAAGACCTGGTAAGCCCACGTAGTACATCTTTCAAAATAAAATCCACTGTGCGACGAGATGTGTCTTCTTGAAGTTAAGAAGAACGAACATTTTCAGCGAGCATGCGTGGAATCAATCTGTTTCGTCGAAATGGGTTAAGCAACAATGTTGACATCAGAACAATGCCGAGATATTGGCAAAACTTAGACCCCAGGCCAGATCGAACCACGATTTCCTTTTCCGGATATTTTTCCGAGTTTTAGAGAATCTAAAGCCATTAATTTAAGAAACTACGATGGGCCGTACAGTATTTTGAGCCTTAATTTATCATTTAAAAAAATCCTGGTGGTAAACATCTGTATGCTGTGAGGTGATGCAAACGATCGCTAAGGGATTCCGCAGTTTTGAACAGCATTCGACAATGTCTCGCTTAGTACCTCACACTGAGTAATAAAAGTGAGGATATATCATTTACTACCGTTACAGCACTGAACTAACCTTCTGATTTCACGGCGACGTTACCCGTAGGGTTAGCCGACGTCGAGTCCCTCTCTGAACAATTTAACCTTTTCAACCTTTCCAAATCAACATGCTATACCACAATATAGAAGTAAATAATATAGAAATAAATCACGAGATTCATTAATACAGTGGACAAATTTGTAGACTGCAAAAACGAAGAGAAAGTAGGAGCAGTCCATAAAGGTTGCGTACCTTCTCCTTTTTTGCCGCCGGGCTTTCCCGCGGCAACATTCTGAATTTCGGTCAAGACTTCTGCCTCCAAAATCTATGACTGGTTGCTCTGGGTATAACACGTCGCGCGTCGTTTACTGCAAGGGTTGCTCATGATTTTACCAGGAATTCCCGTCGTTAAATATCTAGAATTTTGGAACAAAAACGATAAAATACCAACAAATCATTCTGAATACGTTGAAGGAAGAGCAGCTACTTGCTGCCACATCCTCTTCCAAGCGCGGGATAATCAAAGGAGAAACTTTTTCACTGGATGTGGAGGATTTACGTGTTGGAGACGGCATGCTGCAATCAGACTATTACAATATGCTTATAAGCTGCATACGAATAGCAGCGTTATACGTACACTGACAAATAATGCAACTGAAACAATGAGTGGCAACCACTCATTACATCTATCAGAAATATTTAAAGAAAACCAAAAGCCAAAATTTTCAGAACAGCAATGCAATATGAACAGAACCAAGGAGTAAGGAGGAAACTAATACTAAGCTCGATGCGACTACGAACATCCACATCGCGATGTTGCTCTGTTGTAGATCATGGACTTGGATCAATGCGGCTCTGAGAAAGGAGAGCGCGCCGAAATGCTCGCCGAATAGAAATTTATACCAACCTCGTGTTGAGCTCAGTCATGAAGGAAACTTTCGACAATTGTTACAGAGGTTGTATTAAAGTCGGATTGTAGGGATTCCGATGTTATATTTGCACCACACTACATCAATTCGTGACTCCGACCTAGCACCTCAACACCAACAACATGAATATGTCGGCTTCCAAGGGTAATAGCTCGTTCGTTCCCCACCGCAGACACCTGCGCTCCTCCAGAGTTTTGCGAATATCTCAGCATCATTGCCGTGAAGACTTGTAAGATGCAGTAAATAAAAGGTCAACATTGGGGGGAATAGTTACTACATGTATATGGATATCAAAGAATTGGATTCAATCATTTATCCATCCAATGGCCGGCAGTTTCAAGCACGATTTCTGCTAGGGGAACAACGTCCACGACTGTCAAATGAAAGAGCCAGAACGCATTTTTGCATTTCCGTTAATAGAAAACTATCCTTAATGCAAAAAATGCTTATAGTTCTACAATACGATGACTGCGGCATCTTCAGGGCAAGGTTCTTCCTTCCAGTAACAGTGAGGACGAAATTTTTATTATCTCACTCCTTTAACTCCCAGTATTGTTATTACTGTGGAATCGTTCTTCTTGAACATCATTTTCTCCAATATAATCACGTTCACGAGACCCTATGAAGAAATTAAACCTTACTATACAAATACTTCATCTATTTTTTGTCGCTTAAGGAGACCATCTTGTACATTTGGTTATCTCAACGTTTTTTAACCATAGTTTGAAAAGTTCACAATATCGTTGCTCGTTGCAACGTTATCCGTTAGCTCACGTTTAACACATCTTCTAAAGAGGAAATAAGTATTATAAAAGCTTCGAAAATTCATATTTGGTGACTTTGGGTATATCCGCCTAGTGATTTCTACGTCGGGGGTGAATGTTCCCGATCGACAAGATCACTGAGAAAAAATCAGCTGCAGTAAGCGCTAAAAGTTGTGACTTCATAAAATTAGAAACCTTTTGTTTTACAATGTTAACATCTTGTTTTCTGCCTGCTGTAATTTTTCACGGCAGGGGAATGATGTGAATTACAATCACAACGATACTGAGGTTTTCCCCAAAACTTGGAACCCTGGCCAGATTGAACAGCGATCTCCTTTTCTAGGAGCTCGCGCACTAAACACTGCGCTACGGAGGCATTTGCTCTGCGTCTTACTCAGCTAGTTTTCTACCCTAACGCTGCCACCGGCAATCACTCGTTAGCGGGATTGATCTGGGGAGCACAAATCGGCATGGAACTCAGTTAAGCTGAGGCTGTAGTCGAAATCACAACGTTAACATTTTATTTTTTTTCCTGCTATAATTTTTCACGGCAGGATATGATGCCATGTTTTAATTACAACGCTAAGGAACTAATCGCAAGAATCCTTTGGTGGACTAACGCGATGGCAGCAATAGTTAAAGAGCATGACCACCTGTTCGACAGCTAAGGGACAACAATCGGAAATCGTGGAATTCTCAACAATCGGTACAGTTCGTGACATAAAGTAGTAGCTCGTCTACTGTGTTGAGTACTAATTAGTTCTCCTGTGCTCAATAGTTTTCGGAAATGACGGCGGATTCTGGTCTTGCTCTAGCTGTTCACAAACATTTCATATCGTAATTGGCAAACCGTGTGAACGCACAAACCGACATAGTGCACCGCTTTCACGAGAGCAGCTCGTCCAAAGAACGTAAAAATCGCCACATAATATCACATCTCCTCATTATACATTACTGAATTGAGTGGTACACCTTAGTTATGTAATCACTCAGTCGAAATGCCCACTTCCTATAAATATAACTGAGCTTACACTTGCTTTCAAATTCTTTAAACGTTCTATTTTCGACTTTCAAGACTTTCTTTGTTTCCGCGTTCAGTCGTTGTGAGCTTGTCCGATCAGTGCGTCTCTCTAGTTCTTCTACTGCTCTACCTTTCCACATTACAGGGTGCGGTGATGCCTGAAATGTTAAAAAAATTGTTCACAACACCCGAATCCAGTTGTGGAGATAGTAGCATTGGATAGAGATTTCCATCAACCTCCGGCTTGATTCCGATCGTTTACATGAGAAATCACTTCTGAGTAACCTGATCGACTATATAGACCATGAGTTCCGACGGAAATGTCTCTGCTCAGCAAATTAGTCTCCTGGCAGATTAAAAGCATTGATTAAATATGGACTTTGCAAGTCCAAACCACCAAATCAGTTCATAGTGGATTTTGTCAATTTAAATAAACAACGTCAAAATCTGCAGTCATTTGCCAAGTGGGCACACTTTATCGTATGTTGCAAAAACATGCTTTTAATTTTTCACAGGCAAAGAAACGTGTATGTTCCTCTTTTTCTCGCCAAGGCTCCATCCTCGAACATCGAAACAAAGGAACAGTCAACATTCGTGCTGATGGGATGCGAAATGTCTGCATCGTTATCGTTGGTGTTGACGGCAACTGTGTTTACGCAACAAAATCTAGTCCTTAGATTTCCTTCCGGAGTTTTGATGGTTTGATTTTTATACCTCCCTCAGCCTAAGATGACATTAGAAGTTTCTACATCGATTACGAGATTTGCCAAAATCTTTTCTATATGTATCCCAAGCCCTCAACTGGTTTGATTCGTCACTTATCGGAAAAAGAATGCGGGATTGGATAAAAGTTAAGCATCTTAGTCAATCCGTCTTTCAGATGATTCACGTTTCTTATCCGAAAACATATGTGATGTCGAACAATCGCATACAAGCAGCTTCAGCGATTGACATTATTTTTAGCACGATGAACATTCCAGAACCCTTCCCAGATGGATTGGGTTTAGCTACATTTTGATGTGTAGCGTTAAGACAAGAATTGTTTCGACGGCTCTTTTTAAGAAGCTGGAAAACCACTGCTCATTAGTTTTCTTTTGCATGGATCGTGTTACAGTTCTCTAACGGTTTACCGCCTCATCGTGGCTCGGAGGTGTTCCTGGGTATCGGACTGCGATGTACAGCGAGGGGATTCGTCCACCGGCAGAGTTTCCCAAGCTGTGAAGGAGTCCGGCGTTTCCACCAGGAAGCCTAGCTAAGAGTAAACCAATACCAGGATCCACCACCATCCCTGCTATCAAAGTCGCATGATGGCAAAGCTGCGACTGCCTGTCGTGGTGACGACCTGGGGCAGACCTTGGCCAGGCTGTCCTCGGGATTCCAGGGAACCACAATGGCTTAACCAGCAAGTCCCCGAAAAATGGTGATCATGTTGTCCGCACAACCAATGAGGATGGACCGTTCAAGTACCAAGTAAATAAGTAATATTTAATCAATGCTTTTAATCTACAAAGAGACCAATATGCTGACCTATGACATCATTTCCGTCGGAACTCGTCGCAATACAGTCGACCAGGGTTACTCAGAAGTGATTTCTCATGTAAACGACCGAAATCAGGCCGGAGATTCATTGAAATCTACATATAATGCTACCGTCTTCTGCACACTCATTGGCAACCGGATTCGGGTGTTGTGAACAAATTGCTAACATTTCAGGAAATACTGCACGCTGTGATGTGGAATGATAGGGCACTGCTAAGTGTAAGATCCGAATTTCAACAATTAGAGAGACGCACTGATCGGACAAGCTCACAACGACTGAACACGGGAACAAAGAAAGTGTTTAAAGTCGAAAATAGAACGTTTAAAAAATATGAAAACAAGTGTAGGCTCAGTTATACTTATAGGAAGTAGGTATTTCGACTGCATAATTACAGAGCTAAATAACTTCTCCTATAGGTATGTTAAAAAGGTGATCAGGAGAGCTCTATCTTCGTGATGCAGTTTCGATAACAGTTAGATAGAGTTGTTTTGTGCGACGAGTGCACTCTTATTCGACGAGAGCTAACAGAATTACATTCGTTTTCACGATGTCAAACGCTTTTGCGTATTAAGTGAGAGTTTAGAACAAGGGATACATAGTGCGTTGGAGAAATTTCTATGACATTTGACACGATTTCGATGTGGTCCACGCAGCACAATCTTCTATCGTAATCCTGCTTTTGCTACACCCGGTTCTGCCTCATCCAAGTTCTCTAATATGTTCAGAAAGATAATCTTCGTGAGCATCTGGTGCAGCACAATCAACAACTATTTCAGACTATAGTTACAAAGAACCTCGGTCACCCTTCTCGGGTAGGATAACAGTGTGCGATATGCTCCAATCACCTGGGATTTCCTCACTTCTGAAGGTAAAATGTCGTATGGTTTGCGAGACACACATGTGGTCTATGGTCTGCAGCCCGGAAGCAATTCGCCGGCGTATCTAGTAGCAGTTCGACGAGAAGTTCCTACTTTTTGATTATTATGCTTTTAATTTTATTTTACTAAGTGAGGAACTTTCAAGAACCCCTTTGATCATCAACTTTAGTTCCATGTACTAACACTCCATCCATCACAGAAGGTGCATACAAGACCCAGTATCATCAGTCATCCCTCATTCCGGTTAGGTAGCTGCCCTTAAAGACTCCATTTTCTTTTGTCCTATCATTTCATGTTGGAGAAGTCAACGCCAAAAAACTGCATGATAATTCGGCGCCTGAGAACAGACTGGAAGACCTAATTTCCGCTGGCAGCTGTTACATTTTTGGTGCACTGTGCTAACCACTGTTTTGGTGCATTGGCCAAACTACCGAATTAGCGACGCTGTAAAGCAATCAATCTCAAGGTGGTAAACCATGAAAAAGAGTGAGCAGCACGTTTACATTCGTTATATGATGACATCGCCAATATCCTTACGTGAACAAGAGAAGTTAACAGTCTCTTAACTAATCTAAGTGGTAGTGAATATGTGCCAACGAACGTGAGCTCCCATTATGAATTTAGCCGCAATCTTTACTTCAATACGCTACTAAAAACAATCAAAAAATTCAACACTCGACGTTGAGTTCGAAATGAACAACCTCAGAACAGCACTGAACAACTATAATGCAACAGCGGACCGCCCTGTATAAAACATCCCATTAGTGGAGGAGTCGCAGAAGAGTTGATGCATGCAACAAAAAAACCTTTTGCACTGCTTGACAGAGCGACATGCCAGCTTTCCAAGTTCTCATAACTAAACGAAATGTTGGAACATACGAATTTCAACCTCCCAAATGACATAGATCTCTACCCACCAGTAACAAAGTTACCACCCATCCCTACTCCGAAATCCGCAGAAGAATATATACGACTACGATATATTCTAGAAAGCACAATGATTTTAGTTTTTACTTACTGCTTATTCTCTTTTCAAGGTAGGGTCACTATGTGAAATACAACCAGAAGGTTACAGATATATGAGGAAAAACTCGACACCACAGGTGGTCTTCGAACCCCAGACTATCCTTTTTGTGTTGGGGTGCGGTGCTTAAAAAAACATCTTTCTGAATGTCACCCGGTTAGCTTTGTTAATACGGAAGGTTTCCAGTGGTCTACGATATGTACTGGCGGATGCGCTCCTTATTTCCCTTCTATAAGAACAATTATCAAACTTCACCTTATGCTCTGTGTTGTTCCTCGTCTCTAACATGTTTTCATAAAGCTGTATATTTTTGCAAGATGCGAACTAAAAATAGTTTTCAGTAGTTTGATTCTCCCAAACAAACTATTCCTTACAATGACTTCATTCTGATCCATTGATGGAAGATGTTTGAAAACTGCTTGCTGACAGAATATTCCTTCAGTAGGAAAGATATCACCTTTTAAACCAAAGCGTCTCAGGGTCCAAGTTCAATATGAGCGCTTTCGGTAGAAAGAATGACAAGTAATTCCTTCATGTTTACTTGTTTTTTCCTCGAAGTTGTCGCAATCGAATAAGTCGACGCCATAGGTGAATTCTAGTTGGATACTTGGATGGCTCGTCTTCACTAATTTTGCGGGGACGAGAATAATTTCCATTTTTTCGGAGTTTTGCTGGTCTAGCCATTGTGGTTCCCTAGAGTCCCGAGGTCATCCTGGCCAAAAGCTGCCATGAAGTCTTCACCACTACAGGCAGTCGCCGGCCTTTGTGGATCAGAGGGAGATTTGCCACCATGCGACTGGTTTCATACCACGACGATGGTGGATCCTGGTATTGGTTTACTCCTTAGATTGGCTTCCTGATGGAAACGCAGGACTCCTTTCTCAGTTTGGGCGACGCTACCGTGAGGACGAATCCCCAATGCACACCGCAGCCCGACGCCCAGGAACATCTCCCAGTCATGATGATGTGGTAAACCGTTGAGAGGTAAGTGAAGTAGCACGCACCACTATTAAGAGGATGCGTTAGCTAGTGAATTCTAGGCTCAGCAAAGCACGTATGAAGAGATCTCTTAGGCATCGTGCTACGATGTTGAGTTTGTACGGTGTAAGCTCATGAAAGAAAAACGATTCACTGAAATTACTTGGAACATTTATTTCATGCTGTAAGGTAAATATGCACCTTTGTCTACTTATCTACACATCATCGTAACAATATCTTCCCTAGTAGCATCATTAGAATAAAACACTGGCTGAGAGAAAGACTAGCTAAGGTGGTAGCGGTTGGCGTAATGGATGGCATGTGAGCACCGAAAACGGTTATCGCCGGTTCGAACTAGAATGGGATCTGAGTTTTGCGAATATCTCAGCATCCTAGTGGTTCTATTCTGGGAGGCTTTCAATCTTTCATTGTATTCATAAAAAATGGACGATTTTCAGCAAATGAACTAGCTATTGGACGTTCTGTTAAGGGAAGCAAGAGCTTACGTCAAACAACATGAAATAAGAAAAGAATCCTACCAGATGGTCACCACCCATTTGAAATAGAAGTACGGCAAGAAAGAAATCCTAGTGAACCAACTACTGAACCGTCTACAAACGGCACTAGCGAACAGCGAACGCTTTGAGGAACAGGAAACGATGTCTGAGTGTTCGTTCCCCCATAACCAGCGAACTACGAGAGAAAGAAGTTGTAGATAGCACGGACTTGCAAAAGCAACGCCGCACAAAAATCCACAAAAGACATTTAAAGACACCCATTGAAGGAAAAGAATCAAGAGTCAGATGAAGAACACAAAACTGAGAAACTTTTTGAATCGATCAGTGGTACACCTGGATGTGGGACTTGACCCTCGCGAAAAGGGGACGTACACAGGTTTCAGAATAACGTTGCGGGACCGGCCTTTGTAACCCCTGTGCGTTCTATCATTTCTAGTGGTTTATTTTAACCTGTAGAACAGTTTTCTTAGACTTCTTGTAGTCACTTCATAGCTTGTTGAACACACATTCTAGGATGGACGGGTTTTATGGGAATGTAGCTCTCTAACAATTTCCGGCCTAATTTTTCACTTCCGAAGCGAGAGACTGTTGTCTTCGAAGAGGGTGTGCTGCTAGAGAGTGTGGCTAGTGAAGAGGCGCAGGAAAGCTGGCAACGGAAGCAGCGTGCCTTATCATTTTTGAAAAGCAGTTCGTTGTTTCGCAATTTCCAACCGCCATGATGGCTTTCGGGTGTTGTATGGAACGAGAGGATATCGAAACCGTAAGGTGCAACGATAGGACGATTCCTTGCGGAAAGCACAAAACATCAATGATTGCTGACTGCAGTCTTACTGCATACAGGACGCGTGTGTTTTCTTCATACAAAGGAGTTCCATATGCACCAAAAACATGTCCAATGAGAGTATAACAGAATGAACTAGGACGACAGGAAAAATTAACATTTGAGAACATAAAGCATGCATAGAAAAGCTCTCCGGGTTGACCAATCCCCTTAGAGATGCGCCATGCATTCAGACTTCATTAGGCATCGTTTGGAGGTGATTTGGAGGTGATTGAATGCATAACTGGCCTTTACAATCACTTGCGGTGGCCTACCGATGCATCGAGCCAGTGCTTCTATTCTCTCAGAGAGGTCAGGTACCAATTTGGTGACCCCGACGGAATGGAAGGCTTGGCGAGCCACGCGCGCGGAATCGATCCCATGTGTATTGCAGGTTGCCTTCGACCACTGTGCCAAACAAAGCACACTTAGAACAAAGGAAACGCAAAAATTCCTTCAAAACCCAGAGCGAAACCGATTTATAAGACGGGAATCACAATGAAACGAGGCGGGGGCACAAAGGGAAGTTGTTGGAGTGATTGGTGTGACATCCATAAGCACTACAGTGAGCCCAGCGAAAGAGTCGGTGCCGTCCAGTCCGCACCAGTACTAAAAGAAATTAGGTGTCGTTGCGAGAATGTTAAGCTATAGGATTTGATGTATCAAAAAGTCAACTCAAAGCAGTCTATAGAATTGCGGGAAGTACAATCCCACGGCATCACTAAACAGGCTCAAAAACGCGGCCTACGAGTAGAACACATCCATGTTTCTCCTACGAAGGAATAGGACATTCACAAAACGATTGCAAAAAGTGCAAACAGATGAAGCACAATCACGAATTATGGAAGAACGAAATCTTTGCCGTAACTACTGATCACAGTCTCAGCATGCATCCACTTGCTGAGTAGATTACTGCTGCTCAAGTACCAAAAGTGGAGATAACACCTCCATTTGTAAACTCCAACAGACCCCAAAAAATTACCAGCCTCATCCACCAGAAATCATTCAACAAGACAATGCAGAAATCATCACTATGTAGCCAATCAACACCTCAATCAATAAGAAGAATAGACCATCAAGAATCAATACAGTAGCATCCAAACGAAAGCAACAAAAAGGATGCCGTTAAAGTTTACGTAATGCACGGAAATACCTCTAAATTTCTTTCATTTTCTATTTTTCTTTATATTTTCTAAAAATAGTCGGGCGCCAGTATATGTACACCTGCTTTAGCTTGATACAGTATTCGATCGATCGTTCATCACCAATGAATCGGCTGAATGTCTTCAGTTACGAAATATTAATTTCATAGAACTACTCATTAACTCATATCTCCGTATGCACACTTTACAGAAAACCTTTACTCGAAAAAAGTTCTTTGTCCAGCAATACTTATTTGGATACTTGGATGGCCCGTTTTCACTGGTTGTGCAGGCCCCAGCATAATTTCCATTCTCCGGAAACTTGCTGGTTTAGCCATTGTGGTTCCCTGGGGTACCGAGAACGGCCTGGCCAAAGTCTGCCTCAGGTCATCACCACTACAAGCAGTCGCAGCCCTTGTGGGTTAGAGGGAGATTTTCCATCATGCGACTAGTTTGATACCAAGACTGTGGTGGATCCTAGTATTGGTTTACTCTTAGCTTGGCTTCCTCACTGCAACGCTGGACTCATTCTCGGCTTAGGAGATCCTGATGGGTCGATGAATCCTCCGCTGTAAAACTCAACGCGACACCCAAGAGCACCTTCCAGCCACGATGAGGTGCTAAACCGTTGGGAGGATTGACAGATAATGCGACCAACAATTAACTTTTTATTTCATTTCAGTCACAATGGCAATTTTATAAAATGTGCAGATACAAAAAAACACCTAAATAGACTGAAAATGGGTGTTCTGTTCTGGTTAGCTCCGATAACCCATCCAATGTTACCTTTGCGGTTAGCTTTTACAAACCACCATTGTACCAACCACACTGAAATGACACCTCACTTACAAAGAGATTATTTTAAAAGAAAAGATGTACGCGAACAACATCAATACCTTATGCTCCATGGCAGGGGCATTTCATGAGTGCCTTATAAAGTATGTGAAACATTCCATTTAGCATTCTCGCGCCTGTGCCTGATCTCCGCTTGGTTGTGGACTGGACGGCGCCTGATTTTCCGCCTTTATGGACTTATCGGTTTTTTTTAAAAACAAACGACAGTTTTTCGGTGACTATAGTGAATCATGGGTTGTTAATATGAAGGATTTGTAGAAAACACTTTGCTCTATCGTTCCATGTGTATGAATGATATTTTTATAACATTTACTATATGTTATTGTGGCTCATCATACAGACACATTACTGCCATCATTTGGAAGTGTTTTGCAACATATGAGTCTCTAATTCAAAACCGACTCTCCTTTAACGTCGGCGTGACTAATCAATTTGTATTCTTTCAATGATAAGCTTTCACGCGATTGATAAATATTCGTTATTTTCGGCAAACGTTTCGACGTCTTCGTCTTCATCAGAGCCGATGATCCGTTTCGGTGGCCCACAGCTGTCCGTGATCTCAATGTGGCGTCTTCGTTGTTGTATCGGGAGGGGTCTACTCGTCAGTGGAACACCACACGAATGAGGCTTGCCCACCAGGCAGTGCTCTTTTTTACAGGCCGGTTGTTGTTGATATGAGTATCCGTTGATAAAAATTTGTTTTTCAACGGATAATCCACCCTGCAGCAGTCAATAATAGCCTCCCGTGGAAGCGGATGCCTCGTTCCCTGTAGGCTTTGAATCACCGATTCAGATCATCGGCTCTGGTGAAGATGTCGAAATGTTAGCCGAATAAATCTTGTTATAAACCTCGTACAAGCTCAACAGTTGTAACGCAAGTTGATTAATTTAATACCGAGGTTAAATGAGGGTCAGTTTGAATTTTTTTCTCTCCAAGACCTTGACAGTTATGTTGTAGCAAGCTCGTTTTTGTGATTGCGCGGGCATCCACAAAAATGCTTTATAGAAAGGTGAATTCTGAAACAGCTTTTACATCGGCGCTCTGCAAAAAGCACTTATCATGAGGTGTAGTGGACGTGTTACTTCCTTGGTAGAGTTTAGAGTTGTAAGATATTCTGATACTTGAAGTATCTTCTAGATAATTCGATGTTTTTCTTCAATAAGCAGGCACGAGGTTCTTATTATAGATCATTAGGATACAATAGCCGATGTTTTCGGCGGTTTCGCCTTCTTCAGAGGCGTTTATTTGTTGTAAGTATTTAAGTTAGTTGACGGATAGCAGCCGCACGAGAGTAAAACATGGGCGATAACTGTCTGTTCTTCTTCTTCTAGATACCTGAAAAAGCAGAAATGAGTTTATTTTATAAACTATTTTATGTGGACTGGTGTCTTCGATGTAGAATTAAAGGTACCATCAAAGCTGCAGCGCAAGAGCTATTCGTGCTTTCGCGTCGTTGTTCAAGAAAAAGAGTGGCTGTAATTGATTTAGAGGAAGACAGAAAATTCATTACTTTTCCTAAGAACATATTATTATAAGTGCTATTGCCCTCTGTCTATTTTTATTCGTTATTGACAATAATCGTTCTCATGCGACAGAGTCTACGATCTAGAAAAACACTTGATTCCTTGATCATTAGCAACTCACTCCGACACGATTCTCATATCGCAATAGAAGCTGAGGAGGAAACTTTTCGACGAAAACGCAATCGTGCTCATTTTTCGTTAACTGCTCATAGTTTCTCGACAAATTAAAAAACATGAGGAGTTCAGAACTCTACAAAGTGATTAAGGAGAGGCTTTGTTCTGTCGTCCTAAGGATACCCACAGAATTGCCCTGCCTTATCGTTCTAGATATATATGCATACAAATAAATAAGTACAAACGTATTTGTATGTGCTTAATTTTTATAGGAAATGTGACAGGGAAGAAATTATAGAGTCTTAGAGGTCCTAGAGAAAGAGATAGTCAGTAGACGAAAAGATCCTCCTTTTGAGTACGGTTTGTGAGAAAACATTCCATGAACTGACACTTCCAAATTTTTTTGGTATTAGTTGTGCCACCTGTGGTCGAACGTTGTTGAAAAAATGATTGAAGCCTTTTTTGCAGTTTTTGCAGATCTCATCGATTTCATAATTGAGTATTCAAGGCCTTTTATTAGATAAAATCATCTGCTGGAAACGGAACTGTCAAAATAACTATTTACTTACTTATATACTTGATAGCTCCGTCCTCACAAGTTGTGCGGGCCCAGCATGTTTTTCATTTTTTAAAGTTTTGCGGGTTTAGCCATTGTGTTTCTCGGGGTCCCGGAAGTCAACCTGGGCAAAGTTCCTTGTGGATCAGAGGGAGATTTGTCACCGTGCGACTAGTTTGATACCAGGAAGGTGGTGGATCCTAGTATTAGTTTACACTTAGCTGTGCTTCCTGATGGAAACGCCGGACTCCTTCTCAGCATAGGAGTTCCTGCTGGGGGATCAATCACACCGCTGTGCATCGCAGCCCAACATCTAGGAACACCTCCCAGTCCTGAATACGCGCGGTAAACCATTAAGAGGCGACTTAACTATGACTGACACAAATTCGGCTTTGGAGAATTTCTAGGAACTTTATCTCCGTTAAACGACCGAAGTGAACATCGTCGTTTGCCGTGTAGAATCCATTTCTCATCTTACTCAGTGCACTAGAGTTATTCATGTAGTGAAGAAGGATGCAAACGATTTAAGTGAGGGCAACCTTGCTTCAATTAGTTCAATTCACGCTGCGCCCACAGCCTTTTCCGAAATTTTGCTGATTTCTACACTACTACGCGACTTGAAAACCCGTGAGTGTTGAGATTTTTCATCGTACCTGAGTACTTTTCAAGGAAGCAGCATAGAATGTCGGATTCAGAAGTTCTTCTTCTGCAGATAAACAACCACGCCTTTTTTTTCGTAAACACTCGTGTCACCTGAACAAACCCTCGTGAACCACAAATGCATTCTGCCTTCATAAGTCCCTCGCCCACCACATGGCGTCGATGACATCTTGACTTGCTAACTTTAGTTTTTTTCTAAGTTTGACATTGAGCAGCAAGAAGAACTTCGATCAAGTTGTTTTAAAAATATGATAATATCTCAAGGAAATATTCGGAAACCTAGAAGATGTGCCGGCGAGAGTTAAAGTCGGCCAATACAGCTTCTTCAATCCGTAGAAGCCATTATAGCAAGGAGGTCTGCTATTTAGAAATTGAACAAAACCTTCTAGGTCAGCATCGATCAACCATATCCCCATGACGACACTACGTGACGAAATGAACTCATAAAAGTTGAAAAAACTAGGACATTAGAACATTAAAATTAAGGTTCCTTTTCATGAGAGATGTTCACCAAATCACACGACTGTCCACAACCTATACTTTCTGAACTTAAATGATGACTTCTTGCAAAGCACAGTTCTCAACAATTAACCAGCTGCTGAAAATGGCCTTTAAATGAATCGCAGGCCAGAAATTTAGGAGCGATGGACTAAAACAACATGCATCGTATTCTGAGAAAAACAAGCTGCAATGCTTCATATCACAACTGATAAACTTACCATAACCTTTATGGTTTGAATTAAAGGTTAAAACTGGCTTTCTTGGTCTGTTTGTGGTAGTTAACCTAAATTGTGTAGCGAGCGTTTTCTACGAAGGTACAAAAAACATCAGGAAAAAACATTGGAACAAATTCGTAGAATATTTCCAATAGTTTGTTAATAAAAAAATATCATGCACTGATTTTTTTTTCTGCTTGTAACCGCCTATATTTTCTTTGTTTGTCAAAACAGAATTTAGAAAAGAAGTGGAGCAACTGGACTATACTAAGCCTCCAAAAGATCATGTATCGCAATTTTGCTTGTAATCCCGTCCACCATCGAATAACTCGGCAGTTTGCCACGAAAGATTCTTTCTGACCCTGTCGTTTGCCAATCAGATGGATCGAGAATCTTTCAATCTTACTTTAATATCTTTTTTGTTGGCGATACGACATCCACAAGTAACTCGACGACTTGTGTTATGGAGGTTGAGCATAGTCACGAGAAGATTATCGGGCTCTACATCACTCCAAGGACGTGTGGCGGAGTGGTTGGAGGCGCCACTGCGACACACACGCGGAATCGATCCCTACTCCCATGGCCCACCAAGCCCTCCATCCCTGCGGGGTCAGCAAATTGGCACCAGACTTCTTTGGGAGGATACCAGCACTGGCCGATGCATCGGTATGCTACCGCGAGTTATAGTAAAGGCCAGATAAGCATTCAATCACCTCCAAACGATGCTTAATGAAGTCGAATACATGGCGCATTCCTCAGGGAATTGATAAACACCGACATCTTCATCCCTTATTTTTTTATTAGTTCACTCCAGCCTTTTTTTACTGGAGACGAATCCGAATCACCTTTTCTGCACATTATAATCGATTGCTTCATTGCAAGGAATATGACTGAATAGAGGTACGGAATACGATTCTCATTAGTGCAGGCAGACCTACACAAGTACAAGCTCCATGACTATCTGTATAGAGAAATTATACTTCAGTTATCACTAACAGAACCTCTAAATGCCTTCCTAATCTTTTTTTTTCGTTGCGACAACTACGTAGTCGTCTTTGGCGTACGTCTTAAGTTGCATCTGCCATCTGAAAACGTGAACAGACTCTTTGAATTAATTGCTTCGAGATAACCATGTCTAACGTTTCGTTTACTTCATATTATTGTTTTTCGCAGCATGGTATGACGTGGAATACAACTATTACAAGGCTGAGAGATTTGCAAAACCTGGATTGATGATGGCACTGTTGGGTAGAAAACTGGCTGAGAAGAAGGATAAACAAGAGCCTCAGTGTGCAATGGGTAACACGTGAGCCCTCGGAAAGGGTAAAAATATCTCAGCCTCATAGTGGCTGTGTTTCGAGATGCTTCAGCTAAGAATATCCATAGACATGGTATCCCTCGCATAAAAGATCTCTAGGTTATTGTTATACTTCTTATAATTCATTTTTTACGTTTTAGAAATCTTCGTAATTGTACATACTGATAAAGTTCATTTTCAAAAGTGATTCATGCGTTAACTAAATGAACGTCTTGAATGGTGGATGCTTCCGCAAATGTTCTCAGAAAATATGAAAGATTGGATTGTTTTTCAGCAATAGTAAGAAAGGTCACGGATCCGTTATGCACTGTCTCATTAGCGTTCTTTGCAATTCTGCTGCTGAAGTGACTCAGATTAATCTGCATCCATCGAAAGGAGAACATCGATGATTCAGAGACGATGACGCCAGTAACTAAGAATCGATTGGCAACAAACTGCATTTCCGAGAGCAATCTATCTCTTACGCACATATGTATGTATTTGTTCCCAGGATCGACTTTCTATTAACCTCGGCATTGGAATATGAATGCGTCGTTTTCTTGTTCAGCAATCGCGAGGTTGTTAAACAGCATAAATTTACTTCCATAGAAAAAACACAATACAATACAACAGTAGCTGACGTTTCGGCAGTATCGCCTTCTTCAGAGCCTGGAAGGGTATACTGACATACAATTTACTACGCCAAACGCTTCAATGACACTTCTACAGACGAAAAACTCTATGGTAATTACATGGTCAACAGCTTCTCGAAAAAACTCACCGCTTTTTAAGTGCCTTCCCATGAGGGAGATTAGAACAGCTGATTATGGTCGCATAAGGTTGATGACTGCACCATCCCACATCAGAAATTGATGCGAACATATGGGGTCAGGTCGCGTATGACCTCTGGGCATTCATCCCTGCTATTCATGAATGTATCCTTATAAAAGAACACCTAGATGGCACACGAAAACTAAGACAAAGTACCCCACCAGGCACGCATAGGATACAAAAGCATAGTGGGGACGATTTTGAAGTAAAAGCCAAAATCCTCGCGCAAGAGAGTAAAACACCAGCGCGTAAACTTCTTGAAGCTTTTTTGGATAAATGCCATAAACTCTACAATGAATAGCAGGGATGAATGCCCAGAGGTCATACGCGACCTGACCCCATATGTTCGCATCAATTTCTGATGTGGGATGGTGCAGTCATCAACCTTATGCGACCATAATCAGCTGTTCTAATCTTCCTCATGGGAAGGCACGTATAAAAAAGCGGTGAGTTTTTTCGAGAAGCTGTTGACCATGTAATTACAGAGTTTTCGTCTTTTTGTAAGTGTCATTGAAGCGTTTGGCGTAGTAAATTGTATGTCAGCATACCCTTCCAGGCTCTGAAGAAGGCGATACTGCCGAAACGTCAGCTACTGTTGTATTGTATTGTGTTTTTTCTATGGAAGTGTATGTATTTGTTTAATTATTTATTCATTTATTTGTTTACGTATGTACTTGTCATAAACGCAAAAACATACAAGCATAAACATAAAGAGCGCATGTGGCGCAGTGGTCGGAGACGACCTGCAACACACGCATAGGATCGATCTCCGCAACCAAGCCTTCCATCCCTTCTGGGTCGGCAAATTGTTATCAGGTATGTCTGGGAGGGTAGCAGCATTGGCTCGACACATCGGTAGGCCACTACGAGTCATTGTAAATATGCATATATATATATATATATATACATATATATATATATATATATATATACATGTATTTTATATTTGTATAAGCACACACATATGTACTCGTACTTACGCACCGAGACCCACACACCTGTGCACGCGTTTACATCTTTTTAATTCTGCAGGTTCATTGACGTCATAAACAAAGTAAAGTGTCTGAATACTCCTTCATGTTTTTCTACAATATAGCAAACTTTGCCGATAAGCTTTCCCTTGAAATTTTAGTTCTCAGAGAGGTCCCTCGTTTTTATGCGAGTGTTTTACAATGCAATCTGACTAAATAAGTCGCAGTAAACAAATATTCCGCCTACATTATCCAATCTACTAAACCGAATGAAACTCTCCTAAAAAAGATTAATTTTCGCCGTGATCTCGTCATAGGTGAGAAACACTGTCAAGGACACGTAGGCTTTTTTTAAATTTTTTTGTTGTATATTCACGAGTTTCATTCTGTTGTAGTTCGGTCTGGCGGTAACTTAATTGAAAAGCCTTCTAAGCTAAGCTCATGAAAATGGAATAAGCTTCACTATACTTTTTATTACAGCAACTACATCACTTTTTCGGAAAAAATATTGAAAGAGACCACAACCTTTTATTTTGTCATCGCATAGGGGTTCTTGCTGTTTCACCTCATCGTTGATTTTCCAGTGCTCATAACATTTTTTTCCAACTCACTCTATGAAAACACTGAAAGCACATAGTCGAAAAAACTTCAAATCCTTTAAATTCAGAGTACAATTATTTAGCTATTGCCGCTTAGCACGAACTCCACTGATTTAGATTAGAATTTCCTCTTTAGTAGATAACACAAATGTGAAAAGAGTTTCGTGTACGGCGTGCGAGCTTAGCGGACGAGTTCACACGAACTCACGGATTCTCTTGAAGATTTGATGGTGCGATTTACGAAATGTTTCACATCAACAGATCTGCCATGTCTTTTTTGTCTTTCAAAAGAGGATTGTTTTCCGAAACCTTTAGCTTTAACCTAAAAGTTGCCGTAAACTATGTTTAGTGCGTACAAAAATTTCTGATAGTTCATTCTTTTAAGGTCTTTTCACTAGCTAACAAAGTACTACATGAAGCAACTCAACCAAATTTTTATCAGTAAACTAACTTCAGCGGATATTGTCTGCAAGTTTGCTTAATCAAATACTAGTCTTTGACCAGCATAAGGTTCAGGTAAATCAACAAATAACCTTGGTTTCAACAAAAATGCAGAAAAAAAAGAAAGGAATGAAAAGGTTTCCCAAACCTATAGCCTGTTTCATCAAGTTTTTTTTTCCAGTGGTTATGGATAAATTATGTCAATACATAGACTGACAAAGTAAGCTGAAACTTTCACGACAAAGTGACGTTACTTTTTGAACAATAGATGGGTGTGTCCCAATAATGACAGCAATCAGTTAATTGTTCTTCCTTTTCAATCGTCCTCAGTGTCTCATCAAGATTTACTACAGAACGTAAACGTTTATTCTTCTTACAGCTCACTAATCCCTATTGCTGAGTGCATGTGAGATGCATTTCATATAAGTTCCTACCTTCGTACCCTCACAATTGTGATCATCCCTTATTAGCCACCACAACGAGCTAAGGCTTCTAAATGTGTTCATATGAACTCGTCTCATTTAACCGGTAGGCTAAAGCTTGCTAAAATCTATTCCCAGTATTCAAACTACTTGTTAACTGATCTCTATGCAAACAAAAAAAAACAAAATTCCTGATCGCACGACATTACTGAGCTCATCCATTTCGTCGTCTCTGCTGTCCGAGCGTTCGCAAAACAATTACTTTTTTCATTATCTAAAAGTATCATCCTAGCAATTTCAGGCAGAATCTTTATGCACTAGAGAATCTATCTAACAGTAAGCAAGAGCGAATTGTCGTTTTAATTCCTAGCGACATGACTTCACGCAACGCCCACATTCTGTTTGCGTGACATAAACGTTTTCCGGATACGTTTTACAGGAATTCTTCTCGACATTCCATCATCACCACCAACAAGCCGTCAGACCAACCGCTGAGACTTTGATTTGTTAAAGAACATTTGTAAAAAAAACAACAAATGAAACTTTCCTAACAGATCTACATAGCTTCTTTTTAACTTTTTACGATAACATCTCATCCGCTAATTGGATAGAAATGGTTCAAAACAACTTTCCAAATGAGCTGTGTGAAAAGGAAAAAAATCACAAAAAATAGTAGACAGAGTTCTTTTCCCGAGAATTGAATTCAAACTACTTCCTCAATGAACGTTTCTCATCGGTATTATGCATTTAAGCGGTTTCATTTCATGAAAAGATTCACTTCAACCTCCTCTTCTTTATCGGTTAAAATCAATTTAAAGTGTTCCACTTTTATTCACTATTTGTTATTCGGTCAAAGATATTTGTTATTTAATTGATTTTTTGGCTAGGTGAATGTTATAGCTAATTTTCTTTGCGCTCACCACTTTGAGAGCTGCATTGGATGTTGACTTCACATCAATAGATGCCGGATACTTCTTATTACGAGCCTGCATTTATTTTTGCATTCATGGAGATCATCATGGATTTTCTGGAAAGTGCTCTATGACACTGCTGACTCGCTCTATAGCTCGATGACAAATTACTAATTTGTTGCATTTTTTGTTCTCGAAACTCGAAAAATTACACTTGAATCCAATGGACACTTGGATTTTTACCACTACGTCACTTTTTTTGCATACATCAATGAGCGGGAAATCCCAACCATTTTTAATTAGGCGCTATTTTTCATAAATGAAGAAAGTTACTTTTGTTTACTCTTCCATTCTCTCAGCTGTTTTGTTGCTGTTGTTGTTGTTGTTGTTCTTGTTGTTGTTGCTGCTGCTGCTGTTTTTGTTGCCCTTGATAGTGTTGCTTTTTGTTGCCCTTGTTGTTGTTGCTGCTGCTGAATTACATTATTTCCGTGACTTTCGTCAGCAATATTGACTTCAGCAGTCGTAAACATCTCAGACAACTGCAATGTGGTTCTATAGAAGATCCATCCAATGTAAGGATCAAAATCTTTTGTGGAGCCATGTACTAGAATCGTCCGTGGCCGTATGTTTTTTATGACCTGGCAACATTACATTTAACTGGTCAGTGTTTTTTCGGATCATTGGACTTTTCACCTGTATCTGATCATCTGAACATTTTTTTCAACGTTCGTCATATTTTTGACGAATATTTGAGAGCGAGCCGTCAACAGACCAGATTTTTTTTCTCATTATTTTCATTTTTCTATAAAAGGAGTCGACGCTATTTGACGACGAATGAATGAATCTGTACATCATGTGGCGGTGCAGCATTACAATATATCTGAGAGATGAGTGTGGTTCAGTGCCATTCCTCTTATACCAAATATTGACGAACACTGTTTTACTAACTCATTCCATTGATCTGCTAACACGAGGTTCCTACCGGACTGCCGTTTCAACGTCATCGTCTTCTTCAGAGCCAATGATTCGAGTCGATTGCCTACAACAGTTGGTCATCGCGATATCAGTCTTCGTCGACGGATCGGGTCGAATTGGTTGGAGTGGGACGCCGTTCGAAGAAATCTCTCTGACGTTATTCTTTCATTCATGGTGACTGTTAACTGATTATCCACTGACACTAATTTATTTTTACTATTACAGTCATCTCCTTCACCTTCAATGATCTCGGGAATCTCAATTCTACACTGATCTAATTGAGCTCCGGTAATGAGTTCATCATCACAGTCACCATTATGTCGTCACCATCACTTTTGTTCTCACAACACTTGCTTTTCGCGTCTGCATTAATGTAAATAGAACATTCAGAAAATGGTCGGCGAATCACCCCTTCACCTTCATATTGCTGTTTTTCTTTGTTCTTCCTACCACTCAAGGTTCTGGCATACACTATTTTTCATCGGCGTTCATTTTTTTTCGAACAATATTGCGTTCGCACTTTGAGAAATTGAAGCTCTAGGCTTGTCGACGTGATTGAATTCGGAAATGGGTTATTGGAATGATGTCATCCTTTGAACCTTCACGAAGAACTTTTGCATGAAGTGACAATTTCATGATTGAGTCCAACCTGAACAAATAATCCCAAAAGGCTCATTCATATTCTACCTTAACGGTGCTTTGCACTTAGTTCTGTGGCCGAATTTCCATGATATTTCAAATGTTATGCCTTTTTCCGTGCTTCCGTCTTAAGAACCTATTGTTGTCTGGTAAATGAAAATTAGATTTCATCGAACAAAAATTACTCATGACATTATGTTCTGCTGTGCGTAATTTCTCGATCTAATCCTCCTCGCTCTTCAAGTTTTTCACCGTATTTTTTGTACATTTTCTTTTCTTTTTTCATATTCTCATCATTTTCTACTTACTACTCGATGTAGTAGAAGAGTATTTGATGCTTTCTGATGCTCAGTTCTGATGAACACCACCTACGGCATGTATGCTTTCATTCCTTGTTTGTTTTCCTCTCTTGTTATCGTTTTCCTTTTAACATTCGGCTAACGCCTTTGTAACAGTGAACGGAGCTTCTGATTTACGAGCCTTGTTGGTTGAGAGAGCTAATCAGATGACATGAGAGTACTGCAATGACGATGAATAGCTCATAATTCTCTCGTCGGCTCATTTTTTCTCTAACGAACCGCCGCGCAACGACGCTTCAGGAATTGGAAAAGAAGAGATTATGACGATGGCACATTATATTCATGTATCAACGACGTCCATCAACTATGTTTTAATTCTATGCGTCAGCCAGCCAGCTATATCTCGTTTCAAATCGTTTAGTCCGACAGATTGCAGTATTTTCAAACTCTTGTAATTTGAACAGTTTCATAAATTTTGGACAAAACACCAATGTGCAAGCAGTAAACTTTCTTAGCTAATGAAAAACTATGACGTCACCTAGTACTCTTATCAGTGGATGATAATGTTGACAGCATGAAATGCGAAACACATTTCCTACTATAGCCTCTTGCAGTATATCTACATCTGTACAGATAACATCATCGCTTAGTTGACTGTATGCTCAACGTACTAATTAATGTGATATGGGAAAGAATCGAGCGGAAAAAATGAACAGACAGAAATAACACGAAAACTTCGTCCACATGATGCAGAAGCCTCTGAAATGAGCGCAACACCTTCTGGGGTTTCATCGGTAATCACAACTGCAGCAAAGAACTGCTGCCACAGAAATCAGTGTTCGATTTATGTGTGGAGGGTATTGAATTTACCAAAAGGCATTTTCCATCAGTTTGAGATCAAGCTTTGCATAGCAGCTCGTCTAAGATTATTGTTTAGTTTAACTGGGAACTTTTCCTAGTAATCTGTCTTTAGGTTTGGTATCATGTAAAAGATTTTTGCTAACGAACTAAGCAGATCTTGAATAAGCAATGTTCTATTATTTATTTCTGTTCTTCTTTGGATCACTTTTTTTTGAATTCTGCATGCCAAATATCATTTGACTACGTGATTATTACTAATTAGCATAGAACCAGCTCGTTTACTGAGCCGTGGCAAAAGGACAATAGATTTGTCGACGTTGAGGATTGAAATCATCATTGTGGAAGAATCATGAAGTAGATGAAACAATTAGTTGTTCGTCATTTGTTCTTGCTCACCCTATTCGTAAATGAGTTTTGTAAATAACTTAGAAAAAAACTGTTATGGAGTTGAGATGAATAGCACAAAAACATTCAACGATTTAATCTAAGGCGAAGAGGCAAGGACCACTCATGAGGCAGATTTATGATAATCCAACGAGACAAAACTCGCTCCATTGCTTAGTAGTTGAGAGCTATCACAGAGTTTTTGATTACGAAACACCAATCGACGTCATAAATCGCTGTCAGTTATACATCAGCCTGTATATTGCAGTGGAATTCCATTGTCCTCTATTCTGTATTCTAGATGTGTATTCTATCACATATATTCTGCGGCTCCCAGCAGTTTTGTATTCGATTCGTTTCCTCGCATTCATTACCAACGAATATCGTCCGATTTTGCTCATGGGTTCAGCGGCTGCTTGAGGACTTGTTCTTCTTAGAGAATGTCGATGAACGCTGGTTGAGCTGTCTCTCCCTGGGATCTCAGGGTTGCGATGCCAGCGCATTCCCGGATCTTAATCGTGGGGATTTGCCAGCCTTTATGAATCGGAGCTAGCTAAGTAATCCTAGATGGGTGTGGCAGTAATTTTTCTGTCCTCGAGGGATGAAAAGCTTTATGGGCATGGTTGAAAGTTGAGCCAAAACCTTAGTTTTACCGACGGAACCTTTGCCATTGCGCTACCCATCGCCTTATTTAGTTTTTACTCCAAAGGCAAAAAAAACATAACACTTTCGAACTTTAATGGTTTTTGAAGCTTAAATGGATGTTCACTGAATTTCAACAGTGGATGAAAACATCGATTTATTACTTCTCTCACGACATGGTGCTATGTGAGCTACAACCACAAAAACGCTGAGAAATGCAGCTATGAGGAAAACTCGTAACCTCAGTTGGCCTTTGAACTGTTGATTACTCTTACGGACGACTCACATGCTAACCGCCACACCATCTGGGACCCACGCTTTGCCTTTCTGTGAAATTTTTTTTGCTCTAATAATACTGTTTAGAAGAAAGACGCCTTCATCATTTAAGAGTTCTTTTTTTTGCAACCATCATTTGACTAGTAAACTCCACATATGTACTCAAACGGCAGAAGAAAAAAAAACCATTGAAGAACTCTAATCCTGCGTCACGATTGCGTAATATTTTCATGAAGAGCTTTAACAAAATATAATCAATAAGGCATAAAATCCTCTAACTCTAGTCATGGAGAACACCTTTTTTTATGGTGTTTAACGTTACTACGTTATTGACGGTGTGGAAATCTTTCTTTATTCACCAATGTGGAATTTTTGCTTTATCGGGATTTGGTTAAATTACAGTTTGTCACCAAACGCCCACGTCATTGCCATTATCAGTTTCTGCTTCTTATCCTTTCATTTTTTATGTGAATTTCTCATAAATTGTCGTCATTCAGGAGTCTTTACGGTCTCCACTAAGTTTCCAGCATGATTTCATTCTCACTGTGTTGTGATATTATAAAATTCCCTCGAAAAGCTTTCGAAAGCACATCGAATAAATCCACATACAACTTGGTCGTTACTGGTTCATATGCATTCTGGATCTATCTCTTTATTTAAGTTTGTAATTAATACATACATTTTGACTTGTTTTATACTTGGTCGGTATCTTCTCAATATTACACTTTTAACTAATAAGCTTTTGATTCAACGCTCTCATTCTTGTCGTAGATGAGCAGAGTTCACGGTATAAGTTCGAACTAGTCAAGTGACACAAGTTGAGAAAGACTGCGGTTCGATTTCCATATGAAAAGCTATTGCACGTGAGAACCTCGCGAGTTACTTGTGGATACACTCTCAGTAATACTGCTCTAAATAAGTAGCCTCATAGAAAAGTGTCATGCAGTTCGCCTCAGCTAATGAGTGATTTTCTGTCCAATGTTTGACAGCCTCATCGTAGGTCGGCGGTGTTCGTAGGGGGTCTAACTGCTTTTTTACAGCTCGATGTTCATCTACAATAAAATCTCCCATTCTGAGATGAAACCTGACATTACCATCTGTAACATCTAATAATAAACTAAAACCAGATTCTACTACCATTCAGGCAATCGCGTAGTCATTAACTGAGTAAGTGGCGGCGAACTGAAAAAACTCTGAAGTGGTTTTGAGACCACGAAACGAAAATCTTGTCCCTAGCAGAAAGTAATCAGTCAAGTGGAAACTGTGCTGGGGTCCTCATGATTCTTTGTCATTTATGAAGACGGATCATTCAAGTATTAAAATATGTATTGAGCTCCTCGATGAGAATGAATGAAGACTGTTAACGCTATTTTCACTCCTTTCACAGTTCGCATTTAGGGCGTGGATGGCGAAGTGGTCGGAGGCACACCCGCTGAGTCGATCCCCGCGCCCATGGTCCACCAAGCCTTCCATCCCTTTGGGGGTTGGCAAATTGGTACCAGACTTGACTGGGAGGATAGCAGCACTGGCTCGATACGTCGGTAGGCCACCGCGAATCATTTTAAAAAGTTAGATATTCATTTAATCACCTCCAAACGATGCTTAGTGAAGTGGGATGCATGGCGCATAACTCAGGGGATTGATCAACGCCGAGAGCTTTATCCTTTATCCTTTACGGTTAACATTGCTATAGTTGATACACGAAATTTACATTTCATTTTCCATACATCGCAATTTATTGTCTTTTTATGTAGAGAATTTAAATTTTATAGCGTTCAGATAACAGAAATGTAAGAAATGTGTTTTTAATATGCATGTGCTGCTTAAATATGAAATTTATTTGGAAATTTGCTCGTAGAAGTGGGCTGACTCTGAGCTCACAAATTCATGTTTTGCCATATTTTGCAGAAGCTTAGATTTGATTCGTGAAGACTCATTTCTCTTACATTTTCGGCTGTCATGAGATCTAATGAGCTCCGACATATTATGAACCTTATTTATTACGGCATTGTTACTGCTATCAGTGCATGAAGCGCACAGCAGAGTGGTTAGAAGTCCGGGCTCGGAAAATTGGTACCAAACCTGATTTGGAGGAGAACAAAAACATTAACTTGAAACATTGACAGGCTTTCGTTAGTCGTTGTAAGGCGGAAATGTGTAGTCGACTATCTCTGTGAAGCGACGAATAGTGTCGAATGCGTGACGTGTCCTCCTACTACACTTCACCAACGCGCGGGACACTGCATCATTTTTATCCTTTATTAGTACTATTTAAAAATTTTGACTCCACATGAAACTGTGTGCCCACGGCTGCACTTACTCTTCTGTTGTTCGTCTTCATCAATATCTCTTGCTGAATAATGGAACAACATCTCTCTCTATTGTCAATTGTAATAAAGTTGTTGACTCTACTTACTTGGAAAGTCTCTTGTTGTGTTTGTTGAACGGCTAAACTACTCCTTTTCTTCTCAACACAGTCTGACATTTTCAAACATGTTTTTTAAGGATGAATGGTTCAATCGATGATGAGACACTTATACGACGTCTAATCGACGAAGATGGTAGACTTCAACCTGAGTGGGGTTATTTAATCCTAGCTATTGTACCAATTGTTTGTATACTTGGTAATTGTATGGTGGTAGCAGCTGTATGGACAACGAAAAGTCTACAAACACCAACAAATCATTTACTGGTAAGTTAGCCCCCATTATTGTTGTGTTGGACCATCAACAGCAATAGCCAATCTCTAAGATTTGCATTTTTGCTTTAATTTCGCACAAAATCAATTGTCTGTGAAAGTAGTAACTCAGAATTGAAGAAAGGACAGGTGAAAATCATTATGACGGGTTTCAGGTTTCGTTGGCGGTGGCAGATCTAATTGTTGGGACGTTTGTCATGCCGTTCAGTATATATCTTTCGGTAAGTGCCTTTTAGTTATCCACTGGCGCACTTAGAAAACTAAGGACGGAAGTTCTGTTCGTGCCGAATCTTCGGATGACGGACTAGTTCCCAGAGATGAAATTTTAGATTAACGACCTTCATTGGCACCTTTCACTGAGTGTGTGCCATTTCTATTGTGTAGTTGACGTAGCAGCCAGCACGTCTTCAATAATTCACCTCGTATTGATAAGTATCGATCGGTAGGTCGAGCAGGTTTTGGAACAAATATAGTTCTTATACCATGTCAAAGTGTTCATTTCGGTTTAGAATCACTAATATTTATCCTCTTTTAACGGCTTACCACTTCATCGTCCTAGAATTTGTTTCTGAGTGTCGAATTGCGATCTGCACCATGCCGTTCATTTCCATGTCAGAATCTCTAACATTCGAAAAAGAATCTGACATTTCCATCCGGATGCACACCTTGGAGTAGGCCATTCCTGAATAGTTCCTACATTATGGGGATTTTCGCAAAGTTTTTAAGGCAGAGAATTCTTCGCTATCTATCTACAAGGGTTGGAAATTACTTTTAGTGATGACCGGAACATTCCTAGCATGCTGTTCGCACACTTCAGCGAAAAATCTTGTCTAGCTATAAAATACCTGGTACACGGCATTTGTCCTTGGGTCTGACGAATTCTTCATAAAAACGGGATTCAAAATAACTCAGCTGTTTCACATTAACTACACACATCCTATCAAATACTATTGCATTAATGAGTAGAATAGAGATTGTCAGAACAAACAAATCATTGCCAATAACCTGAAACTTTTCTACTTCACCGTATTCAAGAAATTCTGGTTTTCTGGAGCTTTCCACAAGAATTTCAAACTCTACTAGTATCCCTTTTAAAAAAATGGCTCAAAAAATTGAAAAACAATTCGTAACGCAATGAAATTTTTTACAAATTTGACAACTTTTATGTTACCAAGTGGTCAAATTATTAAGTTCTCATGCACTTCAATTGCCAAAAAAAAACTCCACTCTTCAGGTATTTGCTTTTTTCGTTTTTCTGACATTTATTAAGACCAATATTTCAAGTTTTTAAAATTTTTCACACTTATTTGTCTTAGTGGGCACGTGTGGTGCAGTGGTCGGAAGCGCAATGCAACACACACATGGGATCGATTCCCGAGTCTCTGGCTCACCAAGCCTTCCATCCCTCCGGTGTCGGCAAAGTGGTACCGGACTTGTCTGGAAAGATATCAGCACTGGCTCGATACATCGGTAGGCCACCGCGAGTCATTGTAAAGGCCAGATATGCATTCAATGACCTCCAATGATGCCTAATGAAGTAGAATGCATGACGTATCCCTCAAGGATTGATCAACGCCGAGAGCTTTTTTTTATTAACCGTATCTTAAGGAAAAATTGGCTCCGGGATGGTCATCTCCATCGCTCTCGTCCAATATGACAATAGGTCAGAATCCATTTGGTAGAACTTAGCCATCATCGTTATAACCTCCCTGTGATCGTTCTAATGCCATTTCGATAAATACTATAAAATACCCCCAAATTTATAGTTTGAGAAAAATCATTGAATAATGTTTTGTTCTAGTATCTGCCGATAAAAATAGGTCATAGTTTGCGTTAGCACCTACATCCCTTTTTTCTTTTTAGTGTAGTTTTTCGTTATACAAAACACGTCTAAACATTTTTTTATCAGATCACTTGCTTATTTGAAAATTTTAAATTTTTGTGCTGATCTCTATAAAGTATACGGATGACCAGGTGGGCGATAAGGACTTAAGCTGTGCATCTACTTTCCTGGGTTTTCTTTTAGGCCATAGGTTAAGTCAGAGGATGGAATCCTTGCTTCTTTTGCATCGAACTGATGTTTTAACTTTGATGTTTTTTATTCTCCCAGTCAATTCTTGTAACAATTTGCCGACTCTGGAGTTACGGAGAGCTTGGTTAGCCACGAGTTCAGGATCGAACCCGACTAAATGTGCTCTGCAAGGTACATCTAACCACTTGTACTTCACCATTATTCAGAAAAAAAAACTTGCTTCCTAATGAGTGAAGAACATATAAGAGACATGGTGGCGGCCAGCTGACAACTAAGCTCCATGTCTGCTAAACGAGAAACAAACAAGCCGACCGTATCCATCTCCATTGGCACAGCATTGTCCTACAAGCCACTCTTGGGTATCCGCTTGTGGTCAATACAAAGGCTTTGGACAATACGAGGCCCATTGGGCAGGAGCAGGCACATAAATTGAACGAATATGCCTTTAATGGCATAAGTTAGAGTCAGTCATTCAGCGAATTACTTGAGTAGATTTGACACACTTGATGCAGACAACGCTTAAATGCTCTCATTTTGTTATCATCTAAACAACAAAAGTCTTACCTTCCAAGATACTTTTCCTGAGGGATAAAACAGCTTAGAGAAAACATCCTGCCAAGAAACCAACATCGCCAACGTCTTGCTATTGTCTTAGAAAACAACGTTCATGTATAACACAGATACCGTGGGAATGCTTATGTGTTTATCACCACAACTTTGTTTTCTTTTCAGTTCTCTTGATTTTTTCAGCTTTTTTAGATTGGTAGCCGCTACAAAACCAGCCGATTATAAAACAATGAAGCACAGAAAACGGGTCTATGTTGCTATCGTTCTCACATGGGTGTTTAGTATTAGTATGTCTACTCCTTTAGGTAAGTAACTATGAGAAAAACTTATCGAAAATTGTAAAAGGTATGTTGCATGATCTTCGACAAGAACGCACCAATTTTTGGGGATTTTGAGAATTCGACAAATACTTACTTGCTTAGATAGCCCGTCTTCATTGGTGGTGAGGGCCCTAGCATAAGTTCCATTGTTTTCTCGCACAGTCGTCATTCATGGTGATGGTGATGGCTTGTTTCGAATGCGGTGACATCTGCAAGGCCCATTCCGAATTCCTAAAATTTTCATCTAGGAACGCAGATGTTTGACGTTAGCCATGAACACCTCCTTCCATTATTTAAGTGGTTATACAAAAAAAAATGCTGGCATTCTTCTCGAATCCACTCCACTGTTCTTTTTCTACATTTTTCATCCGTTCTTATTGTTACTACTGTTATGCGACTGGGTCATTTGTGCTTCGCTAGAAAAGCTTATGCGTCAATCGAATCTTCCCATGGAGAAGGCGGTAATCAGATGCAGCACAGGACCCAGGTACCACTTAGGTGTCAAAGGTTTTTCTTCTGTTCGTGAGAATATGGTCCATCTCCGTATGAGTCGTGCCCTTAGGAGCCTCCCATGTCCACCGGCGGTTTTCTCTCTTCTCGAAAAATGATGTCTCATGGAAGAGATGTCTTGCTGACACTAATCTTGCATGTGGGCTTCCATTCTCATTTCGTTCTCTTATTCCTCATTTCTTTACCCTGTATTCATTATCCTTGGCTAGCTCTTCTTCATCTCGAAAGGAATTCTTCAAAGACGCATTTATGAAGGATTTTGTTTTCTGCAATTTGTTGTAGAACGCTTCTAGTTTCCTAACACCCTGCTGTTCCGCTGTTCAAGTTGGTGAATAGCAGATGATGATAGTGACTTTCTTTCGACGTGGAAGCTGGAGAAGAAGGGGTAATCGCGGTGACTGAATCTCGTATGAGGTAGCTATAGAGGAAATTAATGGGCACGCGACAAAGCCATCGCCTCTAACATTCCGTGACGGGAATTTCCTTCAATGAATGACAAGAATCCCCCTCATCTAATTGACTTATGTCGGTTTCCCTGCTTTTTGTTTCTTGCAGGGTGAACACATGAAATTTTATGTGACCAAGGCCCTACGAAGAGCGTTAGGATCGGTGCATGAAAACACTGCTCTGATATTACAGGTGCAAAGCGAACAACACTGTATCCATGTCTTGCCGTGGGGGGCTCTTGTTTTGTTCGTTTCCAGTGAAGTCCTGTGCAACCTGAGCTTGATCGCCTGTGATGGATAGCCTTTCCGCTCGACGTCGTAGATATAAGCGCCAGTGTGCGGGTTACTGAGCCTTGAATTTCGCTCGTTTAGCCACTGCGGTTCCCCGTAGTGCCGAGATCGGCCTAACTGATGCCCTCCTTAGGTTGTCATTACTCCAGGCAGTCACCACCCTTGTGAATCACTGGAGATTTGCCACCATGCCACTAGTTATAACAGCAGGACGGTGGTGATTTCTGGCATTGCTTTGCTGTTAGCTAAGCATCAGAATCAAATGGGCTCTTTCTCAGCATGGCAAGCCTTGTTTGAAGGATAGACATCCGTTGCATATCGCAGTCCTACACCCAGGAAACCTCTCGGCCACGATTGTCCGGTGAAGCTTTAGAAGGATTAACGAGTAGCAGTTAATTTTGGTGGTAAAATTACAAGATGCTCAAAAAAAACAACGAACTTTGCTGTTGCGTCCCTTCTTCTTTCATGCTGAAGAGGCGTCACAATTTATGAAGTAGCTTAACGATAAACTATACAGAAAGGAATTTCTAGACGATCAGTTGTTGAAAGGAAGTATAAGGAAAGACTTAGGTGAAGTTTGGATTTTTCTATACTTTTTTAACTTTTTAGTTTTGCAGGTACGAGTTTAAATACTCGAACTGAGTACTTCCTTCTCACTGAACATCATTGTGGTATCTATAATCCCATGTATATGTTGGGAAGTAGTCTCTTTGCATTCTACTTACCTTGTTTTGTCATGCTGCTCACTTATGGTTATACTTTCTACACATTACGAAAACGACTTCGAGCTATTCAATTACAGGTGAGGTGGTCATAGTCTGGCATCGTTTAAGTCAGAAATAAAACAAACAACTGTGAATGTTTTCAGTTTATTTCAGGAAATGGCAGGTGGTCAATTTCTAGGATTTGGTGCCGATGTTGGTAATATCGCAACATCTGCAATGCAATCAATTGTCGGTAAAATCATTTTGGTGTTTGTTAAAATCGTTTTCGCTTCTTTTTCTTTCTTTTTAAGGTATTCCACCAAAAAATCGCAATATGATATCATGGGAGAAGCCGTTGTTGAAAAAAATCGAAGAAACGGCTGCCGAACATGCCAGCTCGCTGGACGACAGTGATCGTGAGCAGGTGACCAGTTACTTCGATAAGTGAAAAACTGTCCTTCTTGTTTTTTTGTTTTATTAGGATTTTTCTTATTTTACCACTTCAACCTTGACATCTGTGACAGTTTGCCGTCTCTTCGTGGCGGAGAGTGTCGCTACTAGGAAAAAGCCAATATTCTGGTGGTAACAAGTGAGATGGTGGGAAATCTGCTTCCGATCCACGAGGTCCAACGCCTACACCTGATGACGATTTGGAAATGGCTTATCACTTCTCATTCGAGATTGTAACGAAGAGGAATCTCGTCCAACAAGGAGATTATAAATGAGATAGAAGTTATGCTCGGACCATCAGTGCACTAATGATAACGGGTTATTGAAGTTTTCAGGCATTCCATGTGTAAAGAAAAGCTAAAGTCTTAAGGTATATAATAACCCGCAAAAAAGCTGTAACGTGCGATATCGACGGAAATTCAAGCGATTCGGACGATTATCGAAGCCATTTTCTTCTTCGCTGCATTTCTATATAATATAGTATACATAGTATACATAGCCTCCCAATGCGTTTACCGCCTCATCGTGACTGGAAGATGTTGCTGGGTGTCGGAATGCGATGTACAGCGGGGGATTCATCAGGGTCTCCCAAGTTGAGAAAGAGTTCAGTGTCTCCATCACGAAGCCTACCTAAGTGCAAACCAATACCAGAATCCACCAGCGTCCTGGTATCAAAGTCGCATGGTGGAAAATCTCCCTCTCATCCACAAGGGCTGCGACTACCTGTGGTGGTGAAGACCTGAGGCAGACTTAGGCCAGGCTGACCTCGGGACTCCAGGGAACCATAATGGTTTGACCAGCAAATCTCCGAAAAATGGAAACTATACTAGGGCCCGCACAACCACTTAAGACGGGCCATTCAAGTATCAAGTAAGTGTAGATAGAGGGCACATGTGACGCAGTAGTTGGAGGCGCCACTGCGATACAAACGTGGAATCGATCCCCGCGCCCGTGGTCCACCAAGCCTTCCATCCCTCCGGGGGTCGGCAAACTGGTACCAGACTTGTCCTCGAGGACAGCAGCACTGGCTCGCTACATCGTTAGGCCATCGCGAGCCATTGTAAAGGCCTGATATGCATTCAATCACCTCCAACGATACTTAGTGAAGTCAAAAATATGGCGCATCCCTCAGAGATTAATCAATGCCGACAGCTTCAGAGCTTTTATAGTATACGTAGCACCTGCAGCACACTTATACATGACTCATTGGGTTTTAAGATTTTTCATCCTTGAACACGAAAAAAACCCTCAAGACATCGTAGGCACAGATAATTCAGATATAATATGCCTTCATTTTTTTCCATTAATAAAACTCTATTCAATTTATGGTTATTCGGCCTTTCACTAATTAGGATTCTGTTCAAGCTGCAAACGATCCTTGAAACTGTTCATCCTTCATCATGTGGAAGTCGGGAAAACACGGCAATAGAAGACGATGTTGAGAGACCGCCTTCAGTCTTACTTGAGGCAGTCACTCTTCAACGCGAAAACTCACTGTCTGGCTTTGTGTTGGAACTACCACAACCAAAGTATGCCAAGAAGTTTGTGATTTTTCTTTAGAAAGTTTCATTTTATTTTCACCTTTTTTTGTTTCGTGCGTTGTGACATCAAATGTTGTGCAGATTCCAACAGTTCTTCCATGCGAATCGTTTCCTCGCACCCTTCATCCACAACAGTCTTCAGATTTGTGGATTCGACTTCTGCTCTAGGATTTTCAGCCTTTTTTATGAAATAATGTTAAATACCGGTCAACTTCGACGTTCCCAGACATTCGTCACAGACGACTGCCATCTTTTACGGAATAGAGGAAGTCGATTGATCCCATATCCGTTGAGTACCAATTTCTCGACCCCAGAGGAATAGAAAGCCTTGATGGGCGTGGATCAGTGTCAAACTAGCGCCTTTTTCTTACTGAAAAACACGAAGACCACTCTGTGATCTCCCCACGTTCAGAAAGTTTCGGTTTAGTTACGAAAAAATCCACACATTGATCGAATCCCTACCATCCAATCGACGAGAAAATAACATTGGCTTTTTTTTTAATGAGTTGGCTTTTTCTATCGTCATAGCAATATCCCATGTCTTTTGTTCGTAGAATTCAATTTTTTTCCCACCAGCCAAAAACACGACCATTCCACTTTTTAACAGGATTTCAATGCCAAAAAATGATTCATTATCGCAAACCATCTAGTCATTATTGGGGCTTACTGAATTTTACTGAGGGGTGAAGTCGTGGCAATATTTACTGTTGTCCAGAAAATCTTCAGTCAAACTTTCTGTGGTCAAAAGTAATGAAAAACTATCGTTTTATGTTTTTTTAATAACGACAGCATCTTTATTGTCCTGAATTTTCATTTTTATGCACATCTCGCTAGTTCTATGTCAAAACTGTCAACTAACACGACTAATGAGATGTGTAACTAAGCGTAATATTTTTTTCCCCTAAGGGGCCCCCCAGATCAATCCCGCTGAAGGGTGATTGCTGATGGCAAAAGATCAATAGAAATAGCTGAGAGACAGGCGAAACGAAGGACCTGCATGGTGTGGTGGTGAGCGCGCTACTCCCCGGAAAGGACAATAGCGCGTTCGTTCTCGCCACCATAGGCACCTGCGGTCCAGAGTTTTGCAAATATCTCAGCATCATTAAAGTTATATTAAGCGTAATATCTTCCTGGAATAGTCAAGAAAATACTTTTCTTGTTCACTTTTCATTGTAGTTTCAGAGCACCTCGAAGATTTTCGGATGCATTCAATTCCATATCTGCCGGAAAACGAAGAAGATCAGTCAGTTTTGTAGCCGGCGACATTCGACGAAGACATTCTGAGAATATGCATGGATCGGTGAATGAGGATCGTGGAACAGCGCCCAATCTTAAACAACCGCTGGTAAGTTTAAATCCTTCATTAGTTATATCGTTACCAGATTTTCACTGTTGTAACTAAGCTTCAGTGAAGAAGTTTTCGTTCTCTTTCATACAGTTTGAGTGTGTGGAGCTTTTTGGTATCAAGAAGGAACTAGATTTTACAATCACAGAACCTTCAATTTTCACAGCTTATATACATTTAAATTGAAACACATAAGTATGTCTAGATTTAAAGGCGTAATGGGGATGATGTAACTCAAATCACTGGCTTATTGCTTAAATGTGGCTTAGGGGTTTTCCTGGATGTTGCAAGCAATGCACAAAAATGAAATCGTGGAGATGATGTAGTCATTCAAGTTGAGAATGAGCGGGCTTTCCATGAAAGCTGGACGTTGCATAAACTTATACCAGGAAATGCCGCTATCTTTGATTAAATTAAGCAGCACTAGTGGATGAGCTACAATGCTTTCCAATCTATGAAAAACAGCGATTAACGTTAACATTTTTATAACATTTTTAAAATACTTGTTCGACCCTTTGTTTAAAATGACCCAGAAGAAAAAGGAAATGAAAGCGATTGAAGGAAAGTAGGAGTGATTTTTCTTGCTTTTTGAAGTAAATATTTAGCATACATATGTTCCTACTTGACAAGTATAACCACCTGAAGTTGGCTGTGCGTGATCTTATCTTGGTCCATTGAGCTTATTCTTTCATCTTATTTAGTTTATTATTAGAGTAACTCGAATTATGAACAAGCCAACTGCTCAAATCACACTTTTTCGGGTCGCATCACATTTCCAATTTTTTTTCCTGGGCACAAACCCTTTTATTGAAATTTCTTTTCTAGAACAAATGTTCTGAATATTTTGCTCTACCATAGTCGTTCTCTAACTCAGATTTGGTCTTTTCTTGTCGTGCCGCTCTTTTTCCAACAAGTACCCGTTTACGAACTATCTTTATCCTTATAATCTGAGACAGGAGGTAGGTAGCATAAAGGCAGTTATGCTCATTCAATACGGTTCAGGTTGTGGTTCGACATGACTTGAACCAACGAAGTCCCGCATTTCTCCGGGGTCGAGAGATTGGTAATAGATCTGTCCGCGATTAGCTGGCTCCCTACAATCCACAAAAGATGGCGCTCGACTGTGACGAGGATCCTTGATCGACCCAGCTCGGCTATTCCTGGATTCCAAGAAAATTCGACTTGTCCACATTAAACGGAATTCGTAGAGGAGTTTAAAAACCTTCAAGCAATAGAATTCACGCGTAAAAAATCGAAGAATGTGAGAAACGGAAGCGAGCTTGGGGCGATAGTGATTTCTGCGTTAGGATTATCATTTTGATTCCAAAGTCGTCAACATTCTGCTTCTGCCTCATGTGTACAACCAGTGGACTACTTCGTTAGATTTTCGGTTTCTTATTAATGAACTTTATTAAAGATCGGATTTTTTCATTGGTTTTTAATTAGTCATGCCCATAGAGTAAGACTATATAAGGACAGTTCGTAAAGACCAAACAACCTCTTCCAAAAATCTGTAGTTGTTCGCTTCTGTTCTGACATAGTTCAGTCCATGAAGTTCCTTTTGTTTATTTTAAAATTGATACTATACACGAAGGAATTTACAACCACAACTTTAACGTATTATTTACTGCATACTCTTACTTAATGGCAGAGATTGCTGATGACGCTGATCGTTAGAACTAGCTGAGAGATAGGCGAAACGAAGGAACCGCATGGTGTGGTGGTGAACGCGTTAGCCCCCGAAAGGGTAATAGCGCGTTCGTTCCCCACCGCAGACACCTGCGGTCCGGAGTTTTGCAAATATCTCAGCGTCATTGAAAAGAATTTATGTTTCATACCGAGAAAAGGAAGATGCGACGTTTATCTGAGATTATATCGGATTGGGATCGACCATCACGAACTTCCTTATCCAATTTGTATGCTTATGCTCGACGTGAAAGCGTTTATTTGGCCCGAAAGAAGCTAGCTGGATTAAAGGTGATATTTATTAGTTCAGATGAATTTTCGGCATAATCTTACTAAACTAACGAACTTCTGACATCAGGATTGGGCTTTGGATCTTCTGGCTAAACTAAAATCTAAACAAGGAATGGCAATTCGACGAGAAGCGAGGGCCACTAAACTCGTTGCCACCGTACTGGGTAAGTGAGATCGAGACTACTTAGACAAAGTTAACCTGTTTACTAATTCTTTCGTTAATACACCTTTCCCGCTACTCTTTCAGTTGTATTTCTGGCTTGTTGGCTACCATTTTTTACGTTAAATATGGTCAAAGTCTACAAACTCATCTATAATTCTTGGACAATAGATTGGGAGATTTGGTTTCATTGGTTCACTGCACTCGGCTATCTGAACTCTTCTCTGAACTTTTTCATCTATTCGACAATAAATCCGGTCAGTTTTTCACTATTTGAAGCTTCATGGAATTTAATTGCTTGAGCTAAGTACTTTAATGTCTCACACTAGAAAGTATTACCTCTTAAAAAAATACCGCACAAAATTCGCGCCACATTGCGAAAACCATGGCCAGACCGTAGAATTCAGAAATTTCGCCACTCATTCCGTCGATTATTGCGACTTCAGCGATCAAGACAGAAAAAAGAAAAATCATGGATGCTACCACCAAAACAGACTAACAAGTGAGTGTGCAAGTTTTACAGTGGTATTTTTCTCCATTCAAAATTTTTTGTCGCCTAGGTATGCTAGCTTTTTTACCTTTAGTTTTTTCGAATCTAGCAAATTATAGCGAATTCATGCTGATAACTGAGTTTTCTGCTAAGCCAGCGTCTCGCGAATACGTTACAATCCTGTTCAGAGTGATATTCGATCAATTACTTGATCGGTCATTAATGCCCCTAAATAAAATGTGGGAATAGATTGCGACCGGAGCAGGTGGCGTACTGGAACTACTCTCGTTCACTTTGCGGAGGGCTCAATTTTCCAGGCCCTGGTTCGATGTCGCTCCTGCCAACCAAGCCTCTCATTCTTAAAGACGGGAGGTTGCTACTAAACTAGTCTGGGACAAGTCAATTCCCTCCATCCACGCGGGAGCTCTCCAGCCGGACTATCTCAAAGTTCCAGGGAGCACGTTATCAGCATTCAGCCACGTCAATTACAAAGACGAAAAATCCTCATGCAGCAACTGAACTCACATGCGAGATTCGAAGTCTTTCATCGATAGTGGGTGGGAGTAAAAGAATCCAGTGCAACTAGTGCTGGGGGACCCCACAGTGTGATACATGCGTTACCAAGCCGTTTAATAAAAAAAATGCTAAATGAAGGAAGAAATATCAGGAGTGAAATATTTCCCTTTTTCTCTAAGAAAGCCAGCCGAGTTTAACCAAATAGTTAAAGATCCACTGAAAGAGCAGGTTCAGCACGTTGAGTTTTTTAAAAATCAATTTTCATAATATCATAATAATTCATAATTTAAGATTAAGAACTAGGTAATGTAAACAGTATTTCGTAAAGACATTAATCTATGACTCCTCATTAAATTTTTGCTAAATCTAGTCCTTAATAACCATTAAAAAAGGATAAAGCTCACGGTGTTGATCAATCCTTGAGGGATGCGCCATGCATCCGACTTCATTAAGCATCGTTTGGAGGTGATTGAATGCACATCCGGCCTTTCCAGTGACTCGCGCTAGCCTACCGGATGTATCGAGCCAGTGCTGCTATCCTCCCAAACAAGTCTGGTACCAATTTGCCGACCCGAGGGATGGAGGGCTTGCGGCCATGGGCGCTGGGATCGATTCCACGTGTGTGCTGCAGAGCGCCCTCCGACCACTGCGCCAGACGCGCCAGTCTTAACAGCCGTCTCAACTTTAAATGCATATTATCCCATCTGACACGGCAACAGTAAGCACATTAAGTCAGCTGGATTAAAGAGACTCGTATAGCGCAATGGGTGAGAGGTGCTCTACGATGCACATTTGCTGTTGGGTTCTGTACCTCTGAGCCGGTTGACCAAGTTCTACATCCTCTCGGAGTCCATAAAAGGTGTCTCCGATCTATACAATTCTGGCTGCTATGGACCTTGAAACACTTCAGTAGAGCATTTCAGGGTCCTAGAAGGAATCGGGGGAATCGATTTTCTTTTTCAAACAGACTGATGAGAAAAAAATCATTTGCCAGGCTTACCTATGTCGGAAGGCTTTCATTGATGATGCATTCACGACAACGAACCGAATGAAAGGAAGTGCTATAGATCAGCAAAATGTGTGAAGCCGGTTCCTATAAATAATATAAAACAAAAGTATAACTTGTTATGCAAAACATTACATCTTCATTTAAAGTATACTCTACCTGATAATATTCTAGACTGCTGGCAAGTAAGAAAATTTCTTTGCAAAAACCGGAAATCGTCATTGATCAAGTCTCAGCGAATCAGGTTTTCATTTCAAACGAAGATAATGCAACATTTAGGTAGGACTTATTATAATAGATCGTATGTCAACGTATTTTTTATTCCCCATATTTTAGCACTGAAAAGTGCTACATTTCTAGATTACACATTTCTAAAAAGGTTTTGACAGTTAAATTTAGTTATCTGTTTTTCCTAACATGCCGTAGTTGAGCTAGAACACTTAACACGTTCATCCTTTTTAATCATCAACTGTCTAAATGTGGATTCGCTAATAAAATCTTTAATCAAATAATCTAATCAAATAAAAAAAATCTAATTTTTTGTCTCTTCTTTAATTGAACCTTCTAGAAACATTTCTTATCAACAATCATGATGGCAGGTTAACGTGCAGAACTTCAGGTGTTTGGAAATGCCGTACAATTTGTCGACTTTGCAAAAACAAGGAACACGAATGAGTTTCGAGGCGATTGTCCACGACCAAATAGAAGCTGAGATATTCGTGTGATAGAAAGGAATAGAGAGACTGAGGTCAGCTATCATCGCAAAGAATGGGGTAAGGAATTTGTTGACCTAAACAATTGCTCTTACTTCCAGCTCGATCGTTTGCCGAACTTCTTCAAACACGAAAACGAAATGTGCGAAGTACGATTGCGCAAATTCATCATCGTCACCATCATCAAAAGACGAAAAGAAAGCACAGCAATTTCTGGCATCATGTGCTCTGCAACACCGATAGATTTCATTGATCTTGTCGCTGACGTCTCCAATTCGCAGAAATGACGAAATCCTACGTGTATTCTCATGTCTGCCAACATTTCTATTTGACATTTTTAGGGACATTAAATTAATGCTGAAAGCTGAAGATCATGACATTTTCAAGCTACCCTAATTGTTGTTACAACCGCGAACCCTTCATGATATACTGGACAACATTACTGAGCACCGATTTTTAGGTCTTCCATTGCTGACTACCCACATTGAAATTGTTCCCGGGTATAAATATTACTTTGATTATGATTATCAACTAAGTACTTGATGCTTTGCCTTGTTTATTGTTAAAAAAAACATAACCAGTAAAATGGACCTGGTGAATGAGCTTGATTTCATATGAAACGTACTGCCTCCATAATTATAAAAGGATAAAGGATAAAGCTCTCGGCGTTCATCAATCCTTGAGGAATGCGCCATGCATTCCACTTCAACAAGCATCGTTGGAGGTGATTGAATGCATATCTGGCCTTTACAATGACTCGTAGTGGCCCACCGATATATCGAGCCAGTGCTGCTATCCTCCCAGACAAGTCTGTTACAATTTGCCGACCCCGGAGGGATGGAAGGCTTGGTGAGCCATGGGCGCGGGGGATACATTCCACGTGTGTGTTGCATGGCACCTCCAACCACTGCGCCACACGCGCCCTTCCATAATTATACACCGCTACAATTTTTGATTATAACACTTGTGTCGTGCCAATTCTATTCCACAGCCTTACATGTTTTACCGTTAAACAAAGTTTTGTAGAATGATAATGTTCCTAGTAATATACGAATTCGGCTGTCACCTGAAAGTCTGTGATCTTCTTTCTTCATTGACCAAGTCGAATTTGATTTCTCTTAGAATCCCGAAACAGCCATGCTAGAGCGTTCCGAAACCTTCACCACAAGCAGGATGTTCTTACCAATCAGAGGTAGGTCTGCTGCCTTCCCAACTCATCCAGAATGCCAGAAGTTTCTGTGTAGGTAGGAAGTCGTAAGATGAGTCGACAAACCGCTGGTGAATAGCATAGCGAGCCGAATCCATGAAAGATATTATTATAAAAATTGCTAGAAAAAGAGACTTTTCACAGTATTGGACACGACTTTGTAAAAGCATGGCAGTCATTGTTTGGTCATTAGCACGGATCTATGAAATTCTGATAAGATCTTCGACCTCGTTCGACTAGATGCTTGTTGCGCAGACGCATCTACCGTTGCATGATCTACCTTGTCGCATTACTTTATTCACCTTCTACTGTTTTCTCTTTATTATAACATTGGAATTTTGAATACTTCTGTTGTCTATATTTAATACTAAGCGAAATTCTCTGATGGGTGCGTGGTATTTCTCGGTGCCAAACAGCACGCTGTAGCTGGGGTTTCATCTCTACTATAAGATCACTTATGCTGAGGAATGGTCTGACATTTTTTATCGGCAAGCCGTTTAGAAAAGTAGACCATTGCTAGGAAATCGATATCGCACTAGAAGAAGACTGGTTGTAAGGTGGCATACTTCATCCTCAAATAAACAAGGAACAAGGACTGGCACTTGCATGTGGTGACGACCTCTCTGTTATTACTTTCACCAGACAATTTTTCGAACACATAATGTTCAACCTTAGTAGAAACATATGAAAGGTCGCGTTGTTCTTTGTACACTCCAGTCATCAAAAAAATTAAATGAAGGTGATGGTCATGTTAGTAACGCCATCGCTCTACCAGCCGCAAACCACAATGCTATTCGATCGCTACGCAACTAGTATTACAAAGAATAAGCTAGTCATGGTCTCCTGTTTCCAGCGATCATCGACAAACTCCTTTTGGAAATCATAGGCGGTTAATTCAATGGCTCTTAGATTAACTAGATGTTCTTTCGAGTGATTCTTCAACAACGATAGTTCTTCCAGTCTTTAAAGAAAACTATGACAAGTTTTCTTGCACAGGAACTGTT
>JADANN010000020.1:0-309934 GCA_018806985.1 Angiostrongylus vasorum | reverse complement strand
TTCGATTAACATTACTACAACGATGCTGAGATATTTGCAAAACTCCGACCGCAGGTGTCTGTGGTGGGGAACGAACGCGCCATTGTCCTTTCCGGGGAGCAGCGCGTTCACCACCACACCATGCGGGTCCTCTCGTTTCGCCTGTCTCTCAGCTAGTTCCCTTCGATTTTCCCGTATGCTGTCTCTTCGATTTGCCTGTGTGCATCATTGCGAATGCGAAAGATCCGATGCGAACAACATTCGTTGCATTCCACTCCTCAAGTTCCAAGATCACAACCTTCCATACGAGAGACTTAGGTGTGTACACTTTCATAAGGCCATCGTCGTTCACGCATAAAAATTTAAACCCATGAAATCCGGAACAACTGTTCGAAGGCGTGAATAAGACTTGTATTTCAGGTCCTTATGGTGATCTGAGTGAGCATGTGCTGAGAAATCTTCATCATCGTTTTGAAGGTCTTTAGTCGCGGAGCAAAGGAGTGGCATTGTACAGTGTAATCCATTGGACCAGTTTATGTCTGTTTCTGGCGTAGAGAAAAGTTCTCACATTGTGTAGTGACGGCTGCGATGGATGCACCTGTGTTGTAGTGACCGTTGAGCCGTTCACTACTTTATAGTAATTCAGTGGTGAGAATACTAGGTTGTAGTGAATATTAGATAGTGTAGAGACTATCGAGTAGTTGTTGTCTCTGCTTGACTCTCGAAAGTGGATTCTGTTTCATGATCCTTATTACTTGATAGTTCTGTAATATAGGTATTTACCCTTTGTAGTTTGAAATGCTGTGGATTGAGAGTCAAGAAATAGGGAATTGTAGTTCTATGGTACTCAACTGATCTGTAGGCTATGAATCGGCTGACTTGCTCCTTTGAATACAGCCCCACACGGTGTTGAACTGTTAGCTTGGACGAACTGTATCTGCTCGTTCTTCGCCACGCGGGGCTTGTGATCGTTGTCTCCACAGCGTAAATCTCAAACTTGGTTAATTAAACCATTTATACTAATATAATAATAACGAAAAGAAGATGCGCTGAAGCAGTATAAGTGCGCGATGATAACCTGGTTACTAAATAAGCATAAGATAATGAGTAAGAAGTCACCTTGAGGTGGAAAAGTAGTTGTATTGGCTATTGGGTTAATATGAGAAAGAGGTTTCATATAAAAGTACAATTTGACCTAAAAGGTGAAGAGCATATGGTAGCGCGGGCACCAATAGGACTAGATGGTTGTTAGCGCTAATGGCATACTGTAATTAGCTAGCGTACTACTGGTGAGGAATGGTGTACAGTTGAATACAACAATGACACTACACTGAGATTAATGTGGTAGGAGATACATATAGGAATAGAATAGCTTTAATGCGTGTGTTATTATTAGGATGGTAACAAGTGTAATGTGTAGCAGTGACTAGTACTGCTTATATTTATGGACAGCCCTAACCACTTAGATCTGCAATGTGTGGTGAGGCGGGAATGTGAAGAACGAGACAATGCTTTAGCCAATGCGGTGTTGAAACATACAACAAAACTACAAAATATTGCTCAACTCTTAGAGATACAATGTCATGACAAGTGTGTATACCAGAGAGGGTGTCTAGGATTGTCTGAGAGGTTCCCTATAATGATCTACGGTAGAGCAATTCTATAATAAGAGGTAAACGAAGATGGCATGCGGCAGGAACGCCGACGTATGGGCCTCATCAGCGAACCGCGGTCGTTTTATACTGCTTCGAGGGGTGGGCAGATGGGTACTGTTGTTGTCCCTTGCGTCGTCCTCGTATATCACAATTATGGTGGCAGATTCATTAACAATATTGTGTTCCATCTGGTAATGAAGATATATGATATTGTTTATACCGACATATCCTTTATTCTTGACAGCCTCAATTTGTGGGCAGATGCGGTTTTATCGTTGATGACCCGCTCTTGTTGTGCGGATAGATGTTAATTATCGTTGGGTGACCCACTATCGTTGTTGTCGTTGTTGCAGCTAATTCTTTGGGTCACGTCTGGCTAGATATCAATCACTATCAGAAGATAGAATAATGTTACTGTAGAGAATATTATTCTCTACTACATAACGTTTATTGGTCGACTTGTCGACACATTGCAGATCCTGGAGAAGAGCTCGCGGTTTTGTGACGCGGATAAATTTCCCTTGCAACATGACGTTGACGTTTAAATGGAAAGAGACGATGGTAATTTATGATCCACGGAGACAAATTCGTGGGAAATACCAATAATTTTTAGTCAGAGAACTATCTGTGCCGGCCTCCACTTTTCGCATCAGCATTATTTTATGTGGCACCAGGGTGAAAAGAAGGAAGGATTGCTCTTTTGGAAAGCACAAAGGAGCTGGAGTACCTACTGATGAGTGGTGCCTCTAAGACTTCGAGTTTATCTTTATACTTACTTGTCGAATTGACTTTCACATTTCGTGAGCACACAGATTTCATGAGATGTTTTCGACAAGCTTGGTTGTTCATGACTTCTTCTGAGTAGTTTTCTAAGGGCTTAGGGAAGTGGCGGTGGGGATTTCTGTACCAGTTTCTCGGTGTACACATGTTTTCCATGGTCAACTAGATTGAGCGATAGTTGCCGATACCCTTCTCGAACAATAACATGGTCATGCTGGTTACGAGGACTGGCGGAAGGTTCATGAGGGGGTTCTGATCTTATCCTCTCCGGACCTGGTGCTGTTTTAGTTTTCACCGACGAAATGACATGTCGGATTTCGGAAGGGAGAACCGGTGGTACAATCATATCCATCCTCCTTTATTTCATATGACGGAAGGTGGGCGTGGCCATCGAAGAGATCTGAGTAGTATTCTGAATGATTTTCTCCATTGCCTTGCTGGACGGTGTAACTGTTCCGCTCCGTGGGCGACGGAGTGCAATCATCTTGGTCCTGTAATTGGCGAAGCTTCGGTGGGTTTTGCGAATGCTTTTCCCGCCCTCTGTAACTTCGAGCATTACTGCTGTTCTTCTCTCTTTTAAGATCTTCGTTTATCGCCTGTCTGCATCGTTTTGCAAGTTCGGACGTTAGTTCGCGGTTGCCTGCAGCTCGTGCGATTCCACGCTGGCGTATTAGCTCGAGTTTTTCTTTATACAGACGTCTCTTTGATGACTTTCGAACTCTCAGCCTTTCATAGCGCTACGTGAAGAGATGTTGAATGAGCCGATCGTATTCCTCGTCGATGTTATCGACAACGGCATCTTTCCAACAGCCGACTAATAAATTGAATAAGTCCCAGTTTGTGGTGATTCTGGGAATTCGGTTTTTTAAATTTAGCGTCTTTTTCTCCTTTCCGAGAAATAGAATCTAACACGAAGGAGGCGCTGGTCTGATCCCGTGAAGAGTTTTGGGACAACAACGACATTGGTTAGGCAAAACCTTCGTTTTACTACAATGTGGTCTACTCCCTTGTGGCACTTCCACTGGGAGACTCCGACGTCCAACGTTGAAGCTGGGGCTCTGGAATTGCGAGTTGTCTTGGTCGTCGTGACAAACTCAGAGAGCCGCTCACTCTGTTCGTTCCATTTTAATCCGTGCGCCCCAATGTGATGTTCTTCAGCCGTTCTTCTTGGTCCAATTTTGACGTTGAAATCTCCAATGATGACCCTGAATAATGTATGGCCTTCTCTGTAGAACTTCTCCAAGTGCATATAGAACCCCTTCGACTTCTTCCTCGTCATAGTTTGATATCGGCACGTAAACGATGAAGATTGTCAAAGCCGGTATTGATCCACATCTTTTTAATCGTAAACGTCCGATTCGGGTTGTTAGCTGTTCGAATGGACTCGAATGTTCATGGACAAACTCGTGTTGACGAAAACGTCGACCCCGCCGACTCTCTACTGTCGTATGTTCCGAGGAACAGTTCTTCTACGGTGTCATAGACGGCGTTGAATTTGTCGCGTCGTCTCGTCTGGCCAGGCCAATGACGTTATTGTACCTTATTCATCTCTGCTTGCATGATCAAGTCTTCTGTCGAGGGCTCGGATGCAAGTGTACGTGCATTGTAAGTACAGATCGTCACCTTAGTTCCTAGCGATCCAGGCAGCTCCCAGGATCGACTTTCTATTAACCTCGGCATTGGAATATGAATGTGTCGTTTTCTTGTTCAGCAATCGCGAAGTTATACAGCATGCATTTACTTGCATAGAAAAAACGCAATACAATACATCAGTAGCTGACGTTTCGGCAGTATCGCCTTCTTCAGAGCCTGGAAGGGTATACTGATATACAATTTGCTAGGCCAAACGCTTCGATAACACTTACAAAAACACGAAAAACTCTTTGGTAACTACATGATCAACAGCTTCTCGAAAAAAACACCGCTTTTCACGTGACTTCCAATGAGGAAGATTAGAACAGCTGATTATAGTCGTATAAGGTTGATGACTGCACCATCTCGCACCAGAAATTGATGCGAACATACGGGGGTATGTATGTTGCATGGTATGTTTTTCTATGCAAGTAAATGGATCCAGGCACCTACGATTGGCCCTGAGATTTTAGCAGCTTCTCCGTACACGTCCTACCCAACGCTGCCGAATTTGGGGGTTCTTTCGGGGTCAGGGGAATGAGGCCCGTTTCTTTTACTGTGTCTAGCATTTTGATGCGGAGGTCCCTCGTACCGCGGAGGTCCCTCATATGAGGGATCTCGAGCCGGTTAGCGCAAGGCTACGTGGCGTGTCCCTAGGTGGTGGACAGGGGGTTAATCGATGACGGAGAGCGACCTTTGCTTCCTTAAGACGCAGGTGGATTGAGGGACTCCCTGTTTCCGCCGCGCCGATTTGGCACACACTCTCTGTATTTACGAGGCGTATTCATGAACAAGGCCTCCCAACGGTTTACCGCCCTCATCGTGACTGCTAGGTGTTCTTGGGTGTCGGACTGCAATGTACATTGAGAGATTCATCCTCTGGCAAGGTCTCTCAAGCTGAGAAGGGAGTCCGGCGTTTCCATTAGGAAGCCAAGCTAGGGAGTAAACCAGTACCAGGACCCACCACCGTCCTGGCATCAAAGTCGCATGGTGGCAATTCTCCCTCTGATCCACAAATGGCTGCGACTGCCTCGTGGTGCTGAATACCTGGGGCAGACTTTGGCCAGGGTGACCGCGGGACTCCAGGGAACCATGATGGCTTAACCAGCAAATCTCCAAAAAATGGAGATTATGTTAGTGCTCGCGCAACCAGTGAGAAGGGTTTCGCAACATACTCTGCCGTTAAAAAGAGTAGGCAACAAATAATAAGTTAAAATAGGCAATACTGTTTTCTATACGTACATATAGTATTGTAAAACTTCCACATTATGATACTTCTAATCGGGTAACATTTCGGCCGCATCGCCTTCTCAGCGCGGTGGCGTTTCGATTTGAGTGTCGACAGCAGTTGATCCTTCTAATCTACGTAGTCGTTTCATAGTTTCGTCTGCCGGAGCGGAACTTTGCACGAATGAAGTAACCTCACCGATGATGTCCTTTTGCACAGGACTGTCTACTCTTAATTACTGATTAGTGGTCGATGAGATTTTGTGAAAAACAACCAGTTTTATAGCATTCGAATTCAAAATAGCTTTTAGTTGTTCATGTGTGTTGATAAATGTCGAAGATACTGCGATCAATATTTAGGGATAGCGGGAATCCAGAGGAGATTGAACACATAACATCGAACGAGGACTGTCTTTAGGACCATTTTGATGTTGATCGGTTGTGGAACGAGACTTTTTGCTTTCGATACTGTTAAGATGTCCGATATTTCACGATAATAGTCTTTGTTTCAATTTCTTTTCGAAAAAAAAGGAACTGTTCCAAGTAGCATTTATGCGACGTATATTTTGTTTGGTAAGGCAGCAGTCATGTTTTGTTTATTTACACTTTTTTGTCTCACTCAACCCGCCATCACATCTGCTGTGCGAACCACAACACTGCTTGCATTCGAATCGTTTTCCTCGAATTCATCGCCTACGAAGGAGTCCGGGAATTCCGCATGTTCTTTCGGCTGCTGCTTGAGTGTTTCGTCTTCTTCATGAATGTCATGGTAAAAAAAGCCAAGGGGCAAACTTCTTTCCATAAATTCATCGAGTCTTTAAGTTCTTGAATATTCGTTTCAACTACTGAATCACATCCAGCACGTTGTCGATGGTGTCAACAATGATGTTGATACTGAGGACTTTCAGCTGTAGTTTTCATATAACTGAATGAAACAAAGAGTATATGGCTAATGCAATTATATGAAAAGAGCGATCTGAAGACCCTCTGTTGTGTACAAAAGCAAGTGTTGTTGGTTGCGAAATGAGATCGTTTGAGAAGATGGATGGGCCGTGGAAAGAACTAAGTTAAAGAAAATGGCGACGTGCCCTGATTTTTAGACTTCTAAAGAGCCTAGTTGACATTCGCACCCGACAATTTTTGTTCCTTTTTTCTGAATCCACAGTTAATGTGTTCCATATCATTCACAAAGCACTCAAGAATGACTTTTCAAGATCATTTATCCCACTCCACATCAAGAATACTGCACATCCTAAACTTTGGAATACACCGAGGTTTTACTGCATAAATATATGTCCTAAGTGGAAGAGCGACTAATAAATTTTCCAATTGAGCAAAACAGCCTTTAGAAAAACCACTTCTAATATAGGCACGTGCATTCGACGGCAACATAAACTATTCATAGCAGTAGACCTAGCTTTGTTAAAGGTGTAAAATTCATGAGTGAAAAGAGAGAACTGATTCGCCAGGAGGTCGATAAAGGTAATAAACCCAGTAAAAAGCCGTAGACATATTTAGGACGATAAGCTATTTGGGTTCTTGCAAAAAGTAATTTTCTGTCAATAGCCTTTGAATGAATTGACAATTCTACCACCAAAATTCTGATTGACTTCACCAGAATAGAGTTGTTTTTTACGAACTACAACTTAAAAGTTGAAGAAAAAGTCCAAAACAAGTTCTATATGATATTTTGTCGAAGATGATGTGAACCAGGGATATAATTCTTACAAAGTGCAACGAGCGGACAACAGCGGCCAGCGACTTGATTCCTTGGGATATCTAACGTTGTGTATGAAGACCAATGAACCCATGGTCGAAGTTCTACACGAACTAAAAAAATGATATTGTGATGCTCGGCGAGTCCCTAGAGTTAGCAGGACCCACAGGACCACACTTGCACGCGAAAGATGAAAATGGGAGATTTACTGGCGTGCACTCGAGTCATTCGACGACCAAAGGGACAACGGGTGACACAAGTGATCTCAAAACATTACTATGGAGTCGTTGTAAAATTCAAATTAAAAAAAAGTATAACGATTTTGATATAGTTGCAGAACTTCGGACTCAGGTCTCTGCGGTGAGGATAGAAACCTTTATTACTCTTTCCGGGGTTAACGTGTCACCAACACACCATGCGGCTCCTTCGTTTCGCCTTTCTCTCAGGTGTGTTTCATAGGTGCTATCGGAAGTCACCCGTCAACGGGATTGATTCAACGGGTACGGAACAGACGTCAACACGGCTGAGAGAAAGGAGAAACGAAGGGCCCACATGGTGTGGTGGTGAACATGTTATCCATAAGTCTCCGGAAATACAGGGTTCGATCCCCACCGCAGACATCTGCGGTCTGGAGTTTTGCAAATACCCAGCATCATTGATGTCATATTTCACCTCTTATCCTGCCATGAAAAAAGAATAGTAACCAGAAGTGATTACACTAAAACGAAAGTGTTATCATAAAATCAAAACAAGTTGTAGTAAAACCTTAAGAATATGTTGTTTTAAGGGTACGTGTAGCGCAGTGCTTAGAAGCGACCCTGCAACACACTAGCGCAGTGCTTAGAAGCGACCTGCAACACACATGAAATCGATGCCCGTGCACAACGCTCACCAACCCTTCTGTCCCTCCGAGGTAGGCAGATTGGTACGACTTGTCTGGGAGGATAGCAGCACTGGCCCGATACATGGTTAGGCCACCGCGAGTTACTGTATAGGACAGATATGGACCCAATCACCTTTAACGATCCCTAATGAAGTGGAGTGCATAACGCATCCCTCAGGGATTTATCCACGCCGAGGGATTTATTCTTTATCATTTATACTGTTTTACAACAATAATGATGGAGATATATTTAGAAAACTCGTGCCATTCACCAGATTCGAATTCGCGATTTCCCTTTTCGGGGCCCCTGCTTTACCCACTGCAGCGCAGAGGCCCTCGCCTTGTCTTTCTCTTAGTTTTGGGCAGATCACACATCTCCATCACCTCTAGAGAGTTGTTTGAAAGGAGTAAGAAAGTGAGGCTTGATCCTACTGCAATAAACGTAATACAGCTGGTAGTAAATAACGTTTGTAGAAGACCTTTTCAAGAGCATTTACATTGATGTAGGCAGAAAAAACTTATTGGAATCAGCTCAAAAAACAAACCAGTTCGAAGAAGTGCCGTCGGAACCATTGCGACTACAAGGTTTCGCTCACCGCCCTGATGAACAAAGATGGGACTATCATTAGATCTTACCATAGTACGGAATTCATAACAGTAAAGCTCTTTACTAATCTTTTCCAATCCACAATTTTCGTCTCGGACACCCCAAATCCTCTCTGATGAAAAACTTTGAGGGTTCTATTCTCCGAAGCATACGAGGTGACACCTTTTAGAGAAAATAGTTAAGTGCTTAAAAAAATGAAAAAAATATAAGAGAGAATGAGAAAATAAAACAGAAAAAACAAAAGTTAAAACTAAAACGTCGACGTTAAGTGACAAGAGAGTGAATGTGGATTGCAGACAGCTACACTTTTTTACTACCGATGTTTTATTACAAACGCAGGCACTTACACCTAGCTATAGGAATTTCACTGCTTCATCTCTTTAGATGAAAACTAGCTCGATAAAATTTGTTAACAATGGGACATCGATAATTTCTGTTATTCATCTGATGGCAGTATCTTGTTGGTAGACGTGGAGTTTACTGTTGAAGGCGATGCGGAGCTGCTTTTCGTGTATGCTGTTTCACTTGTACAAAGACATGTGGACTGGTCGGTATTACTGCGTTATTTGTTTACAACAGAAATCAAATGATGAGATAGTTATCCACACAAGTTCATCACTAAGGCTGAGAATGCGTCTGTGTTTTGAACCAAAGGCAAAAATGTATAGTAGATTGCTCTGGGAAACAATAATAATGTCTGAGACATCAAGGCACATATTGTTTCAAACTCTGTGAATTGACACTTACGAAATTATACTACAACAAACACTTCAATGTAAGACTCTTCACCTTTGAGCTAGTCGTTAGCTGTTCTCATTGAGGAGAAGTAATATAACAGAGAACGACGCTAGTTAAATGCAAGTGATAGTTCCGTCTTCTTAATTTGACACGTTCGAATCCTATCTATGCAAAGAGAAGACTTTAGGCACAAAATCATTTCTATAAATGTTTTTAAGCAGAACCTAGATAGAAAATCTCTTTGTTAGTGTTAGTCATAGTTTCATCTTTTACGACTAACTAAGAGTAACCGCAAGAATGAGCAAATCTATCAACTTGGATCAGTTTCCGCGTATTTCTTCAAATAGCGCAGAAAAAACTATCATCCAAGCATAGTTCCCTTCAAATCAATACAAGGTGAAAAAGTATTGCAACTCATAAACAATGAAAAATGATGAGAAGTCAATAGTTTGTACAGACAGCTCAATGTTTCCTGAGCATTTTCATGGATTTGCGACGAACACCTTAACTACATTGGTCGTTTCTTCGAAACTGAAATTGAAAACTGACAATTATGCATGGAACTATGTATTTCACAGGATAGCTGTGAATTATTGGATTCCAATCGGTGATGCCTTGGCTGAGATCCGTCACAGCTTTTGCGTGCCATCAGTGAAATGTAGTAGTCGAATGCTATATGTTGTTCAGCATTTCATGGATACGCTCATTGTTCGCTATAATTCTCGCCTTCGCTGCCGTCACCGATAATCGGATATCTTTCAGTTCCTCATCTAGTCGATTCAGAATTTTCCAAAGCCTAAATTTCATCAGCAAAGAGTTGCTTTAAAAGGTTTCTATTTTAGCAAGAAATGATGCACTGAACATCTTGCTGAATCTGGTCGTTCCAATTAATGAAAAATCCACCCTTATAATTCGTTGACAACAAACTTGTGAGTTTCGCCAATTCCCCTGGGCTTCCTTGTCCTCTAACAACGCTTCATATTTCTTCGTTTCATTCCGCCATTTCTCCAACTCTTTAACATAGACTCCAAATCTTCCTTAAAAAAATATGTTCTCTATTAAAATTCTTGACAGAATAAAACTTAGCGAACGAAATCGGTTCTCGTCACCTGAGCAAAATCAAAAAATTCGAGACAATGGATTCGCGGTTCTTGTCACTTCTTGAAGAGCGTTCAACAATGCTTCCGACTGGAATATTAGGCCTTTTTATCGCAAATTCACGGACATAACAAAATCAGCTTATATACCTTGGTTTTTTCTTTAGCAAACTCTCCTTGGTGGACCTCAGTATCATCATTTGACACGCCCACTTCGAATTCCGCCGTTGTGTCAATTATTTTTTCGCACCAATCCTCCCTGTTCACTGATTGCCTGCGTGTAAAGCATTTTCATCTTTGTAAACAGAATGCTTGAGCAGTTATCATAACTCTTTTTTGCTTGGTAGCTTTGCTATTCACAAACATGCGAAGCGCATTTTTTTGCACATCCATGCCGTTCAATAAAAAAGTTTTACGTCGTGATTTTAAAAATTTTCGAAAAACTCGGAATACGGAATACAATGTCTATTTAACCAGCACTCACGCCTTGCACTTCTGAAAATCGAGAGTCGTCTGGTGATGGTTTTTCCACTTCCTCATCATCTTCAACTAAAAACGTTTCGTTAGGTGCTGGCGGAGCTGATTCACTAATGAGTTCTGCTGTTTGTTGAGCAGGCTGAAAGTGTGACCGATCTAGGCGGATTTTCTATTGTGAAATTGCTAAAGCAAAGCTATGGACGTATTTCACTGGGAATGCTTTTTACAATTACTATCTCTTACCGTCGCATTTGTTTTCTCAACCGTTGCTATCTGCTTCCGTTTTAATCTTGGAGGAGGAGGGCCTCGCCGCCGCCGTGCCAGGTCTTCCTAATGATGTTTGTGGTCTCGCAATCGCACTAGGCAACCTGTAACGAGACAACTAAGAAACAAGGATTAAGCTTCGGTCCAGGACTGTATAGCTTGAACAAATTAATCATTTGATTAAAAAAGTTTCTTATAAGATTACTTACTAATCATTTGCGGCTCCATTTCAAGTAACTTCAACCTTTTCTACGTCATTTTTTTTCTGTGAGACCCACTGTTCATCATATATTGTGCAGATTTCAGGGTTTCTTTCAGTTGGTTCTTTGTCTTCCCTCTATTATCCAGAATGGTTCTCGTACTTAGGATCCGCTGATCCTTGGAGATTTCGCGTTGTTCATGAGTGTTGTTGAGTGCTGGTTGAATTGGTACCTTATGGAATCCTGAAGCGACTCTGCTAAAGGGTTCCGAGGGCTTTACTACGGATAGTTGCCAGTTTCCATTCATTAGAAGAAGACTTTTCAAACAAATCTGACGCGTACTTGACGACCTGGAAAAGATGGGCGCGCGGTCGGCCTGGAGTGTGGTCGAAACAGTGTTTCCGGTGCGCGTATTGAACCGCATTTCTAACCACTGCGATTAACGCGCCCTTTACATTATTTTAGCATTTCAGGTATGCTTATTTAGTTCAGAAAACATGTAACACAAGCAGTATGCAATATTGATTGATGAGGATGATTGCTGGTGGCAGCGTGAAGTAGAAAACTAGTTGAGAGAATCGCATAGCAAGGGCCTCCGTGTCGGAGTGTGTAACGCGCGAGCCCCTGGAAGGGAAATCGTAGTTCGATCTGGCCCAGCGTTTAAGTTTTGCGAATATCTCAGCATCGTTGTGGTTTTAATTCATATTATACCCTGCCATGAAAAAAATTATACCAGGCATAAAATAAAACGTTAACACTACACAGTAGATTTTTAGAATTACCTTTCCTGGGGTGTCAGACGCGAACCAGCATTTATTTCAACAACTTCATTGCCTTCTGTGTACGCGAGTGCTTGAGCATCACCAGAACCTGAAAAATTTTCCTAACCTCCAAAAGTTCCAAGAGAATGATAAAGATTAGTACAAACCACTAATCTCTTTCTGTGTTTTACTCACATTGTAATACTACTCTAGCAATTCATAATTTGCCTTCTCCGCCAGTAATCAGATAAAAAATTTGTTTCGAATACATACAAAAAGGAAGTGTAAGTAAAGTAAACTTGCAGAAATTCCTTTTCGGCAAAATAGCAAAAATCAGTAACAGTACGACCGAGACAAACTTCACGAGCTGGTCTGCCTTCAAAGCTTTGACAGTAGCTTACGAATATTGTAATAGATGACGAAAATAGAAATATTATATTATATTAGTACAAATTTTATAAATGAATGCAGAGTAAATTTCCAAAAAATGCAAATGATAAAAAATGATCCAACCTTTAGGAGTAACGTGTTCGGATGAATTTTGTTCTTCGACTCCTTGCTCGAATTGATGTTTTACAAGATTGCTGTTAATGTCCCGATTTTTTTTCGTCACCTTCTTTCTTCCGTTTCTCTGTGTGATTCGATTTCTCTCGTTTCTTCCCTTCGTCCACCTTTTTATTGGTGCTTCTATCATGACTTTCACGATCCTTCGATTTACTTCGCTTCTTCCTATCCCTAGTTTTCTTCCCCTCTTCACCAGCATGCTGAAAGTTTCTTGAGCTTCTAGAATTACGACCACCAAACAATGTATTACAGAACAGCAAAGAGAGTGTTGGTAAAATTCTAGTTGAGAACCTTGAAATTCTCTTCAAACTGCTAACTGAAATTCTCGTCGACTACCTTGCTTTTATTGTGAATTTTCGAGTTTTCTCCCTTCAACTCTTTGCTTTTCGATCGATGTTTGGTCTTCAGCGGAATTTCGGAATTTTCTTGATAAACCGAGCTTCGTCTGCTGGACTTTTTATCATGTGTATGAGCTCGAGCCTGCTCTGCTAGCTTTATCAACATCTGTAGATACAAGAAATATTGAAACGAATAAATAAAAATGCAAGTGAAGCTCAAAAAGAACTAAAAAGAGTTATGCACATATAGCTAAAGTATTACCAAATTAGTGAGTTCCGGTTCCTTTCCAGCTACGATTTTCGACGACTTCACATTATCCAATGAACCGTCGTTAAGTATTTGAAGTAAACTGTCCAAAAAAGCGACTTTCGAATTTTTGTCGTTGAATTTCGATGGGTTTAAGTCATTGGATGAAAACTGATCCTTGAACAAATTTTCATTTAGCTAACAGATCATCCGGACATTCCTATACATTTAACGAAAAACGCTCCAAAAGTGTTGACTTTATACATGGTTATAATACCTTAAGATATCCTGTTTTGGAAACAGTTGATTTGACGATGTCGAGAATAAATCTGAACGGTGGTCGTGCAAGAAGCTGGTCGGTGAGCGGAGGTCGGTCGATGAGTCCTAGGAATGCCGTGCGGGTACTCTCGGCATTCACCATATGCAGACGTCCGTCGATTCTGAAAACATCCTGTCAATAACGAACCTTCTCAACACTATTAGGCAATAGCCTAGAATCCTTTCGAGCGTCATTTGTACATTTTTTTGCTATTTTTATATTTCTTATTAAAATCTATGTTATATTTCGGAAGCAAAATCATAGCGCTTCAGCTTTCAGCGATAGTATAGTCACAGTTTTAGTAGAGTTATTGTTTTTTTCTTTTGTAAAGCAGAAGAGGTATGGCATGTAAGGAGAAGATTATTACAAAATAGATTCATTCCAAATTTGTGGCTATGAAGCAAAAACCGTTTGCAAAGATGTTATTCATCAAAATTATTAAGTACGGAAAAATGTTTTGAGGGAAAATATTCAAGTGATCTACAAATTTTATTCTCAGCTACTCTAAAGAAGGAATAGGAAAGAAACTCTGGGTTAAACACTTCATGTCAGTTTCAACGATTAACTCTCATGTTAATATGCTAGTTTGTGGTAAAGAAACTGTCAGAATGAATAACAAATGGCGGAGAACATCTCAAAAAAAAACTGCTCTGATCAATTTTGTATTTAGTCGACGGCTAAAACTCAGGTTTACTAGTACAAACTGAGCCCATGAGTTATGGATGACAGTTATCATTTTTCGAGAGACCCCATGCTGGAACGGAAAAATTTTCTCTCTTTATGAAATATAATGATATGAGTTCAATTCACTAAAGTTAGGGAATTTTATCTGTTGAAAGAAGGGAGCGAAGGAGGAAAGATTGAGGAAGATTGAAAAGAAGCGTGAAGAAATCGCTGCGGCGAACCAGGAGAGATACTAACGCTGCCATGCTGCCATAGCAACACTGCGCGCAGCACATATGCAACTATACAAGGGAAGAATCATGTATGAAGTTCGTAACTAATTTGCTATCATTAGTTTTATCAAGCAGTTAAGATAGCAGTAATAAAATTTCTTTTTCCTAAGGATTTTACCATGTCAACAGGATGCATATAGCGAAAGGGTTAGGGGCTCAGTACACTATAGATACGGTCTTTGGTTTGGCTCGATCTCGCATAAAAAGCTAACCTACTCGCCCATCCATAAACGGTTAGCCAATTGGTGGTACTATTTGGGAAGATTAGAACACTGGAATGGCACATCGATAGAGCACTGCAAGCTATTCCACTGGGTAAATATGCATCCAATCACCTCTGCGATATTACGAATAGAGTTGAATACATGACGTATCACTAGAAGAATGATTGAAAGCTGAATGCTTCACCCTTCAAACTCCCATATGGTTGACGGCAACATTTTTCAAGCATTTTTTGTGGTAAAAAGTACGCAAACCATCAATCTGAAAAGGCCACAACGATGAATTCCTTTAATAGGATTCAACAGTGTGGTCAGATTTATCTTCTCGAAACTGTATCTTCATATTGAAAATTTTTTTTTCCCACAGATTACTTAGGAACTGACTTAATAATCAAATTTCTTCAGCCATTTTAGTTTTAAGGAAACTCTCTACATGTGACAGCTGTAGTATTTATAATTCGTTAATTTTTTGGCACACGACAGTTAACAGTGGCAGATTGTTAATCCTCACAGTCTTTCGAATCACAAATATTGTGCAGCTTACAGGTCGAGGATTGCAAACGTTTTCACCAACGTAACGTTTAGTGAACTACAGACAATTTTTTGAACATCTTCCATTCGTTCCTTTACCTTGCTATTGTTTGCTGCCTTAGTATTTTGTTCTGCGCTTTATTTTGCAAGACACAAATTGTCCACACCTATAAAAGTAGCTGGTTGACGTAAGCCAGAAACAAGTGCTGGGAACTTGCACTTAGTTTCTTTAAAAAGGTCCTCTAGGAGCCCACTCTATCGTTATTCAGTCCAAGCTCTTCTTATTACATGGGCAGCACACCTATAATTCGCTATGGGAGAACATTCCCCCTGATTTCCATGACCATAGCGATACGATAATGAAGACAGAAAAACCAAAATTCATTGAACAATTACGCGTACTAAATAGCCCTCAAATTGAAAAAACAGACTTCATGTGAACTTATCAAGAATTTCTGACATCCGTGTAGATCTGGCGAACTAAAGAACTTCGGAGAAATTCTGTATAGGAAATCAAACAGTAGTACAAGTAAACATTTTTCAAAGGCTCACAGTTAGCTTTCCAAGATCGCAAAACAGGAGGCTGTACAATGTGCTTGCAGGAATTCTTTCAGTTCAGGCAGATTCTTAGATCGTCTTTATAACCAGCCGAAGAAAAGATCATTAATTTCTACTAGTTGTGGAGAGAACAATATCGTTGAAGGACAAACTCGACCCAATCATTGTCTTTCCTCACTCCACTTTAGTGCTTGGATAACAGTTCGAAGCCTTGTTTGAAATCTAACATTCAAATTATTCGCCAACAAAAACAACATATGTGAGAAGCTGTGCTTTTCCTTCGAGAATTTCTCCTAATGCCGACAAAATGCCGTCGTAACTCACAGTTGCAGCTACGCCATGAACTTAAAACAAGAGATAATCCACTTGTTTTCGATCAGAGAAGCTCAAATTACCAAAGCTTCGCATAGATTGCATATCTAAGTCTCAAATAGGGAGAAGTAGCGAAGTAATCGCGATGCTGTTGATCACGAACACGGTCCTGGTTCGACACTGCCCTGGGTTGGCAATCTCCTATCCTCTTGGGGTGGGGATTTTACATCAGGCTTGCATAGTATCCGCCCATAAGCGAAAAGTTCAAAGACTCATGCAGATGGTTCAGTGGAGAAAAAGAAGCAAATAAAAGAAGTGCTGGAATCCGCACCATAGATGTGAAGGTTGCTGCAACTCTACTAAATTATTCGCTGTCTCGGACTTCAAAGCTGTTTCACTTTCGTTGTGCTGAAAATATGGGCTTCACTTTTTGACAAGCGTGGCTCTCTTTTTTATCCTTAATAGTTGAAAACACTGAATTTCTATAAACCTCGGCATAGATAGTTGATATATTTATTTATATGATCTTAAAAACTGATCTTGTTAAGCTGATGTGAGGTGGGTATAAGTTTTCGCCGTCGTTGTTGTTGGTGTTGTTGGTCGATGGCTGACGTTTCGGCGATATTGCCTTCCTCAGCGCCTAAGCTTATTTTTTACGAGAATAGTTTAATTACTCGGTGGAAAAAAAGCAAAGTATTAATGAGGATCTAACATACAAATAAACGACATATTGATCAAAAGTTTCCAGAAAGCATTTCCGACTTGTTAGGGACGTGTTATCATTAAGACAAAAAATCGTCTTAATGCGACAAAAGACCCACTTTCTCTGCCGCTGCTTAAAATACCGGATTATTCCAAATTTTTAAAAACATAAAAAATTACACGAAGCATGGGGCTTACTAAAGAATTCTCAACAAATGCTGACCATCGAAATAAAAATACTAAATAACTAATTATAATTAATTAATAATTATATAATTTTAACGCACTGGCCAAGTCGCACAGCATGTCTCCCGCCATGTCAATGGTTTGTTTTGTAATAAAACATTATCAGTAAACATTATCAGTAGTAAAAAGTGTAGCTGTCTACAATCCACATTCACTCTCTTGTCACTTAACGTCAACATTTTAGTTTTAACTTTTGTTTTTCTGTTTTATTGTTCTCATTCTCTCTTATATTTTTTCACTTTTTTTTAAGCACTTAACTATTTTCTCTAAAAGGTGTCACCTCGTAGGCTAAATTTTTTTTCTATTGGTGACAACCCAGTTAGATGATAACGCTCTTGTTGTCGTGTTCAATGCGTGGTTGCTTCGCATCGAGAAATGACATCCTTGTTGAGAAGTCCAGCAAGGTCTTCGCTCGTAAAAAAAAATAGATGAGTTCTGTGTAACAGCGAAACAGGTGAAAAGCCATAGGTACCCTGCAGTATAGTCTCGTGATACCCCGATAAGGTCTATGGTTGCATTAACGTGGTCCATCCTACTGAACCCCATTAGAAGTCCTGTCTGCTTATACGGCTTCCATTCGTCTTGCTTTCTGCCAATCTTGCTAAATAAGATTCAAGTAAAGAAGATAAGCGCGTATGAATGTTTACTGCCGAATTTGCATGTCTCAACACTTTTACGGAAGCATAGCTCTCTTTAAGTCAGTGTTTTCTTGACAAGCACACACAGGGTTGTTATTGTACTATTTATTAATTGCGGCCAATCTTTCGATGGATTACGCCTTCTTCAAGGCCTGGAAAAATCATTGACTGCAATCTACTCTGCCAAACACCTCCGAAACCTCGGGAGAGAAACAACGAAACCTAAATTTAAATCGCAGTGTTAACACAGTAGCTTTTTTCGCACACGCACCTCTTTTTACGATTTTCCATTGACTGTTCCGATTGAAGAAAGCCGCACATAGTTAACATGAATAGCAGATATGCTTCTCCCAGGTTAAAATACCAATCTGAGATATTGCATGAGCTCACGCGTAATAACGAGGCATTCCTCTCCACGGTTTATTTGTGCATTCTTGGAATCTACCCAGGATTCTTCGAGAGTTTCGCGCGCTGAAGTTTTCCATTCTTGTGGTAGAATGGTACCCCCTACTTTAAAATCTTTTCCGTTATGTCTTTGTGTCTTAAGCGCACCTGTGCGTCAAACTCGTGGTGGCCTATCGACGATCTATTAGGTCAGTGTTCTTATCCAACCATCGAAGTATGAAGTAAACTGGTCCCTAGTTGATTAAAAAGAGTTTATTTTTCCGTTGTAGAAAAAAGCCTTAACCATAAGACTTTATTGCAAACAACACCGTAAGCTTTAATATAAACGCGCCCTAGGCTCACCAAGCCTTCCATCCCTCAGGGGCCGGCAAATTGATACCAGGCTTGTATGGGAGAATAGCGGCACTGGCTCGACACATCGGAAGGCCACCGCGAGTCATTGTAAAGGCCAGAAATGCACTTAGTCACCTCCAACGTTGGTTAATGAAGTCGAATGCGTGGCCCATCCCAAAGGGGTTGATCAAGAGCTTTATCCTTTATCCTTTTAACGGTGCTACCAGCAATCGCCCGTCAAAGGGAATGGCCTGCGGACCAGAAATCGGTACTGAGCCCAGTTTATTCTTTTTTTTCGTGACAGGACGTTATGTGAGATGCAATCAAAGGATGCTGATGCAGCATTCATATATCAGGTGGTCACTTAGGAGTATTAACACAGAGCCAGTTTTTCGATCCCTTCCAATAAGTGGTTGTTACGGTGGAAGAGACTCTCTCTGTGTAAACTCATGAATAGAACGGAATAGCTAGTAGTAGTCATCTTTGAAACTCCTTTATATATTGTCTATGAAACCTCGTTGAAAACTGTTCCAGTTATGTTGCCTATGACTTCCGTGTTCAGATAATTATACGCCACATGTTTTTATGACCCTGAAGTACTCATTTATCATTATGAGTTAATCAACAGTTTAATTCGATAGAGTCCACGTATGGGTTGAATTCAAGAACTCGACTGACTCTTTCATGAATTCTGGCTGGTTAGTGATTGTGACGCTTATGAAGACACTCCTGTGGAGGAAACATATCCTGAGGTTTATTCTTCCACTTTTCTACGAGGACTTCACTATCGACTTGAAAAAAAGGAACTCGACGAGCGAACAGCATCTAGCAGGAACGAGGACAGGAATTGGAAAACATGAGAGCAAGAGTCGTTTGCGAGCAGCCACACTATCATCGCCTCAGTGACGATATCGTTCCTAAAACAACGAGGATTAGTCAGGTGTGTAGAACACTAACCCGATAACGTTACCGCGTGTGGAATCTGTATTTAAACGTAAGGAAAACTATGTTCACGGGAAACAGACTTGTCTCAGATGGCTCGTTCACGTTGAAACATGAAAATATCATCGAACATTTTTTCAAGCACAACTAGTAGCCTCAAAAGCAATGGCCCTCATTTAAGAGCCGAATATGGATTTTCCTTGCAATATTAAGATGTTTATCCCAGAAAAGCCCTCTGCTTAACGGAGCGTTATTTTCATCGTTTAGGACTAATTTTTTGAATCATTCGTCTGTTTCTGTCAACAATAAACAGTTTTAGAGTTACGGGTGAAAGAATTTTCGTTGAGACATCTACCACCCAGCGAAATGAATTTCGAAAAAAATTCTGTATTTGAGCCCTGATGAATTCTATCACAATAAGAGACGCAAGCAAGAAACAATGCTGCAAAAAGCTTAGATGCTTGTCTTTTCTAGCTGGTTCGTTCAAACCACAATTACGATGGCTTGATTGCTTGCAAATCCTTGCTTGGAAAAAAAATGCTTTTTGGAAGTTGATAGGTAGAAACCTTATTTAAAGTTCTAGTTGGCAGTTTAAAACATTTGTGAGTATATTAATCGTAAATATTGATTTTAAGGTACTTAATTCTAATTACACTCTATTTGCCTTACTTATTTTAGTTGTCTTTGTTTTCTACCCCATTTCCTATCTGTTCTCAATTTTTTTTTACTTCATGAGACCCGACTCATGTTGTCACTGTTCTCCCTGCTTCGTATATTCGGTTCGTTGCCATCGAGGGACTGCGTATTTGCGTGTTTGATGACGTGATTATTATTTAAAGATATTGTCCTGTGCATGAATGTGCGAGTTGATTAGCCTCCGAGTGGAAATGGAGATCGAATCATTGACTGTGAATGTTTCGCAAGGCATTCCTAGCCAATGCGCTTTCCGCTTCTTCGTCACGTTACTTGAAAAATGACAATCAGGTGCTGGTAGAAGATCCGATTAGTGCTGCAGGTAAAACAGGTATTTCGCAGCTCCACTTTGCAGCGTTAAATGTGCAGTTCTCGTGCAACAGGATTGGATTTGTTCGTTTTGTGCCTGGATGCATATGCTGCAGTTTTTTTTCAGATGGATTTTATGGAGGTGATGACATTTATCCTCTGTTGTAATCACGTCGCTAAGAATGGCGGTATTGAATTTTTTGATTCCTTTCACGTAGACGAAAGAAGTTCCTACGAATCCTTTAGTGTATATTGATAGGTAAAATGCTTACACACTTCACAGTTGTGCGGTCTACTCGGTAGACTTGAAGACGTCGATACGTGTTTGCGACCCACCTTTCGTCAAATACGCTATCGAGAAGTGAGTCGTATATTAGTTTATAAAAAATAATAAAGTAGACTTCGTGACGAGAATTTATGCCATTTGATCGTTTTAAGCTGATATAAATTTGCCGAGCTTTTTTGCTTCTTCAATATCCATGAAATAGTGAACTATTATTGATCCCTAAATTTTGATTTTAAGGGGTATTTGGAGCATCAGATTCGATTGTCGACCTCAGATGGTCATCATTAACTACTGATGCAGCCCAGCGATCCTCTTCTTCAGGGAGGGCAAAGTTATTTTTTACCAGATGGTTTTCCGATATTCCGAGCTTTTAAAGGTACTTTATTTTAGCTCTCAACTGGAAACCGTTTGACTTTTTGTCCCTTGAAAGTATCATTTTATCATTTGAACCACCTTAAAACTACTGAAAATTAATTGCTAGAAAGAAAGACGAAATTAGTCCAGAAAGAAATAAGCATTAACGTGGCATGCGACAACAAAACCGGTAATCCTGTTCAAAAATTGATTTGTAGAATCCATAATAGCAACACCTCCAATGATTTTTTCTGCTCGCTTCGTGGAAAACTGGTTGTAGGAAGCTATTAATGTTTAGATGTACTGTATTTAAACAAAAAGCGGGTAAAGTATAAGGCTGATCTTTGTTTGTAAGCCAATGCAACTCATTTTTTTTGCCCTCAAAATATTGGTATGTTAACATTACTTACTTTGATACTTTGGTGGCCCGTTTTTTATTTGTATTGTGGGCCACAACATAATTTCCATACGTTTCTTCCTCGCTCAATGATTGTCCATGGTGGTGGTCCGCTTCGAATATGGTGACGTCCGCGAGACCTATTGGTAACCCTGAAATTGTTGCCGTCTGCGAGTGCTTGACGATTGACGTTAGCTACGAACACGTCTGCCCATCGTTTGGTGGTCCTCCAGGAGAACGCTTCCGTTCTCTTAGACTCCACTCTACTGTTCATTCCATCCATCTGCCATCCGTTCTTCTTATTGCGTGACCTGCTCATCCGTGCTTCGCTATTGATGTATATTCTCCTGAATCTCGAACATGGGATAGGATACGAATATCTGAACTGCTCATTTCGGCTAGACGTTGTAAGTGCCGCTTAAATTCCAAAAGACATCGTTCATGCTTTCTGTGGTGGTGCGGAGATTTCTTGACGTGGCTGGAGTATAGCCCACGTTTTGTGTAATCGAAAAGGTTAGCGCAGAGTTTTGGGTCCGTTATTTGGTCAGTGGCCTCTTTGAGGCCTAGTGATGTCGTTCATGTCGCAATCGAGTAACTTCATTAACCACTGCAAGATGGCAGTAAACAGCACATGCGAAACTGTATCGCCTTATCGAACCATTTTTTCATATGAAAGTGGTGAAGGGTCGACGTCGACGAAAAAGACGTATATTTGTGCTGCACTTCGAGTAACAGTCTGCTATTGTAGGCATATAGAAAGCGTTCACTTTTTTTTGCCAATAAGCTCCGATGCGGTTGCATTCGTTTCGACAACGAGAGTGAGAGTTTCTCGAAGTCGACGTACAACTGACAGATTTTTACAGCCGTGATACTATTTGGTCATGATCCATTAAACTGCAGTTACAAAGATTTCTTTGGTCACCTTTTTGGGTGGGATGACTTGACCGTATGAGAGGTCGTCCACTGGCCTGGGATCTTCTCTTTCTTAACGCAAAACGTTACGTGGACAGCGAAAAATACATGTAATTTGTGGCAACTTGCTCTAAAGAAATCGGTAGTGATGTTGTCTGGTCTTTCTTCATGCTTTCTATCGAAACTCTGTCTTCGGAGAATAGAACCCTCAAAGTTTTTCAGCAGAGAGGATTTGGGTGTCCGAGACGAAAATTGTGGATTGGAAAAAGATTGGTAAAGAGCTTTACTGTTATGAATTCCGTACTATGGTAAGATCTAATGATAGTCCCATCTTTGTTCATCAGGGCGGTGAGCGAAACCTTGTAGTCGCAATGGTTCCGACGGCACTTCTTCGAACTGGTTTGTTTTTTGAGCTGATTCCAATAAGTTTTTTCTGCCTACATCAATGTAAATGCTCTTGAAAAGGTCTTCTACAAACGTTATTTACTACCAGCTGTATTACGTTTATTGCAGTAGGATCAAGCCTCACTTTCTTACTCCTTTCAAACAACTCTCTAGAGGTGATGGAGATGTGTGATCTGCCCAAAACTAAGAGAAAGACAAGGCGAGAGCCTCTGCGCTGCAGTGGGTAAAGCAGGGGCCCCGAAAAGGGAAATCGCGAATTCGAATCTGGTGAATGGCACGAGTTTTCTAAATATATCTCCATCATTATTGTTGTAAAACAGTATAAATGATAAAGAATAAATCCCTCGGCGTGGATAAATCCCCTGAGGGATGCGTTATGCACTCCACTTCATTAGGGATCGTTAAAGGTGATTGGGTCCATATCTGTCCCTATACAGTAACTCGCGGTGGCCTAACCATGTATCGGGCCAGTGCTGCTATCCTCCCAGACAAGTCGTACCAATCTGCCTACCTCGGAGGGACAGAAGGGTTGGTGAGCGTTGTGCACGGGCATCGATTTCATGTGTGTTGCAGGTCGCTTCTAAGCACTGCGCTACACGTACCCTTAAAACAACATATTCTTAAGGTTTTACTACAACTTGTTTTGATTTTTATGATAACACTTTCGTTTTAGTGTAATCACTTCTGGTTACTATTCTTTTTTCATGGCAGGATAAGAGGTGAAATATGACATCAATGATGCTGGGTATTTGCAAAACTCCAGACCGCAGATGTCTGCGGTGGGGATCGAACCCCTGTATTTCCGGAGACTTATGGATAACATGTTCACCACCACACCATGTGGGCCCTTCGTTTCTCCTTTCTCTCAGCCGTGTTGACGTCTGTTCCGTACCCGTTGAATCAATCCCGTTGACGGGTGACTTCCGATAGCACCTATGAAACACACCTGAGAGAAAGGCGAAACGAAGGAGCCGCATGGTGTGTTGGTGACACGTTAGCCCCGGAAAGAGTAATAAAGGTTTCTATCCTCACCGCAGAGACCTGAGGTCCGAAGTTCTGCAACTATATCAAAAATCGTTATACTTTTTTTTTAATTTGAATTTTTACAACGACTCCATAGTAATGTTTTGAGATCACTTGTGTCACCCGTTGTCCCTTTGGTCGTCGAATGACTCGAGTGCACGCCAGTAAATCTCCCATTTTCATCTTTCGCGTGCAAGTGTGGTCCTGTGGGTCCTGCTAACTCTAGGGACTCGCCGAGCATCACAATATCATTTTTTTTAGTTCGTGTAGAACTTCGACCATGGGTTCATTGGTCTTCATACACAACGTTAGATATCCCAAGGAATCAAGTCGCTGGCCGCTGTTGTCCGCTCGTTGCACTTTGTAAGAATTATATCCCTGGTTCACATCATCTTCGACAAAATATCATATAGAACTTGTTTTGGACTTTTTCTTCAACTTTTAAGTTGTAGTTCGTAAAAAAACAACTCTATTCTGGTGAAGTCAATCAGAATTTTGGTGGTAGAATTGTCAATTCATTCAAAGGCTATTGACAGAAAATTACTTTTTGCAAGAACCCAAATAGCTTATCGTCCTAAATATGTCTACGGCTTTTACTGGGTTTATTACCTTTATCGACCTCCTGGCGAATCAGTTCTCTTTTTCACTCATGAATTTTACACCTTTAACAAAGCTAGGTCTACTGCTATGAATAGTTTATGTTGCCGTCGAATGCACGTGCCTATATTAGAAGTGGTTTTTCTAAAGGCTGTTTTGCTCAATTGGAAAATTTATTAGTCGCTCTTCCACTTAGGACATATATTTATGCAGTAAAACCTCGGTGTATTCCAAAGTTTAGGATGTGCAGTATTCTTGATGTGGAGTGGGATAAATGATCTTGAAAAGTCATTCTTGAGTGCTTTGTGAATGATATGGAACACATTAACTGTGGATTCAGAAAAAGGAACAAAAATTGTCGGGTGCGAATGTCAACTAGGCTCTTTAGAAGTCTAAAAATCAGGGCACGTCGCCATTTTCTTTAACTTAGTTCTTTCCACGGCCCATCCATCTTCTCAAACGATCTCATTTCGCAACCAACAACACTTGCTTTTGTACACAACAGAGGGTCTTCAGATCGCTCTTTCATATAATTGCATTAGCCATATACTCTTTGTTTCATTCAGTTATATGAAAACTACAGCTGAAAGTCCTCAGTATCAACATCATTGTTGACACCATCGACAACGTGCTGGATGTGATTCAGTAGTTGAAACGAATATTCAAGAACTTAAAGACTCGATGAATTTATGGAAAGAAGTTTGCCCCTTGGCTTTTTTTTTACCATGACATTCATGAAGAAGACGAAACACTCAAGCAGCAGCCGAAAGAACATGCGGAATTCCCGGACTCCTTCGTAGGCGATGAATTCGAGGAAAACGATTCGAATGCAAGCAGTGTTGTGGTTCGCACAGCAGATGTGATGGCGGGTTGAGTGAGACAAAAAAGTGTAAATAAACAAAACATGACTGCTGCCTTACCAAACAAAATATACGTCGCATAAATGCTACTTGGAACAGTTCCTTTTTTTTCGAAAAGAAATTGAAACAAAGACTATTATCGTGAAATATCGGACATCTTAACAGTATCGAAAGCAAAAAGTCTCGTTCCACAACCGATCAACATCAAAATGGTCCTAAAGACAGTCCTCGTTCGATGTTATGTGTTCAATCTCCTCTGGATTCCCGCTATCCCTAAATATTGATCGCAGTATCTTCGACATTTATCAACACACATGAACAACTAAAAGCTATTTTGAATTCGAATGCTATAAAACTGGTTGTTTTCACAAAATCTCATCGACCACTAATCAGTAATTAAGAGTAGACAGTCCTGTGCAAAAGGACATCATCGGTGAGGTTACTTCATTCGTGCAAAGTTCCGCTCCGGCAGACGAAACTATGAAACGACTACGTAGATTAGAAGGATCAACTGCTGTCGACACTCAAATCGAAACGCCACCGCGCTGAGAAGGCGATGCGGCCGAAATGTTACCCGATTAGAAGTATCATAATGTGGAAGTTTTACAATACTATATGTACGTATAGAAAACAGTATTGCCTATTTTAACTTATTATTTGTTGCCTACTCTTTTTAACGGCAGAGTATGTTGCGAAACCCTTCTCACTGGTTGCGCGAGCACTAACATAATCTCCATTTTTTGGAGATTTGCTGGTTAAGCCATCATGGTTCCCTGAGTCCCGCGGTCACCCTGGCCAAAGTCTGCCCCAGGTATTCAGCACCACAGGCAGTCGCAGCCATTGTGGATCAGAGGGAGAATTGCCACCATGCGACTTTGATGCCAGGACGGTGGTGGGTCCTGGTACTGGTTTACTCCTAGCTTGGCTTCCCTAATGGAAACGCCGGACTCCTTCTCAGCTTGAGAGACCTTGCCAGAGGATGAATCTCTCAATGTACATTGCAGTCCGACACCCAAGAACACCTAGCAGTCACGATGAGGCGGTAAACCGTTGGGAGGCCTTGTTCATGAATACGCCTCGTAAATACAGAGAGTGTGTGCCAAATCGGCGCGGCGGAAACAGGGAGTCCCTCAATCCACCTGCGTCTTAAGGAAGCAAAGGTCGCTCTCCGTCATCGATTAACCCCCTGTCCACCACCTAGGGACACGCCACGTAGCCTTGCGCTAACCGGCTCGAGATCCCTCATATGAGGGACCTCCGCGGTACGAGGGACCTCCGCATCAAAATGCTAGACACAGTAAAAGAAACGGGCCTCATTCCCCTGACCCCCGAAAGAACCCCAAATTCGGCAGCGTTGGGTAGGACGTGTACGGAGAAGCTGCTAAAATCTCAGGGCCAATCGTAGGTGCCTGGATCCATTTACTTGCATAGAAAAACATACCATGCAACATACATACCCCGTATGTTCGCATCAATTTCTGGTGCGAGATGGTGCAGTCATCAACCTTATACGACTATAATCAGCTGTTCTAATCTTCCTCATTGGAAGTCACGTGAAAAGCGGTGTTTTTTCGAGAAGCTGTTGATCATGTAGTTACCAAAGAGTTTTTCGTGTTTTTGTAAGTGTTATCGAAGCGTTTGGCCTAGCAAATTGTATATCAGTATACCCTTCCAGGCTCTGAAGAAGGCGATACTGCCGAAACGTCAGCTACTGATGTATTGTATTGCGTTTTTTCTATGCAAGTAAATGCATGCTGTATAACTTCGCGATTGCTGAACAAGAAAACGACACATTCATATTCCAATGCCGAGGTTAATAGAAAGTCGATCCTGGGAGCTGCCTGGATCGCTAGGGAACTAAGGTGACGATCTGTACTTACAATGCACGTACACTTGCATCCGAGCCCTCGACAGAAGACTTGATCATGCAAGCGAGATGAATAAGGTACAATAACGTCATTGGCCTGGCCAGACGAGACGACGCGACAAATTCAACGCCGTCTATGACACCGTAGAAGAACTGTTCCTCGGAACATACGACAGTAGAGGAGTCGGCGGGGTCGACGTTTTCGTCAACACGAGTTTGTCCATGAACATTCGAGTCCATTCGAACAGCTAACAACCCGAATCGGACGTTTACGATTAAAAAAGATGTGGATCAATACCGGCTTTGACAATCTTCATCGTTTACGTGCCGATATCAAACTATGACGAGGAAGAAGTCGAAGGGTTCTATATGCACTTGGAGAAGTTCTACAGAGAAGGCCATACATTATTCAGGGTCATCATTGGAGATTTCAACGTCAAAATTGGACCAAGAAGAACGGCTGAAGAACATCACATTGGGGCGCACGGATTAAAATGGAACGAACAGAGTGAGCGGCTCTCTGAGTTTGTCACGACGACCAAGACAACTCGCAATTCCAGAAGCCCCAGCTTCAACGTTGGACGTCGGAGTCTCCCAGTGGAGAGTGCCACAAGGAAGTAGACCACATTGTAGTAAAACGAAGGTTTTGCCTAACCAATGTCGCTGTTGTCCCAAAACTCTTCACGGGATCAGACCAGCGCCTCCTTCGTGTTAGATTCTATTTCTCGGGAAAGGAGAAAAAAGACGCTAAATTTAAAAACCGAATTCCCAGAATCACCACAAACTGGGACTTATTCAATTTATTAGTCGGCTGTTGGAAAGATGCCGTTGTCGATAACATCGACGAGGAATACGATCGGCTCATTCAACATCTCTTCACATTAGCGCTATGAAAGCTGAGAGTTCGAAAGTCATCAAGAGACGTCTGTATAAAGAAAAACTCGAGCTAATACGCCAGCGTGGAATCGCACGAGCTGCAGGCAACCGCGAACTAACGTCCGAACTTGCAAAACGATGCAGACAGGCGATAAACGAAGATCTTAAAGAGAGAAGAACAGCAGTAATGCTCGAAGTTACAGAGGGCGGGAAAAAGCATTCGCAAAACCCACCGAAGCTTCGCCAATTACAGGACCAAGATGATTGCACTCCGTCGCCCAGACGGAACAGTTACACCGTCCAGCAAGGCAATGGAGAAAATCATTCAGAATACTACTCAGATCTCTTCGATGGCCACGCCCACCTTCCGTCATATGAAATAAAGGAGGATGGATATGTTGTACCACCGGTTCTCCCTTCCGAAATCCGACATGTCATTTCGTCGGTGAAAACTAAAACAGCACCAGGTCCGGAGAGGATAAGATCAGAACCCCTCATGAACCTTCCGCCAGTCCTCGTAACCAGCATGACCATGTTATTGTTCGAGAAGGGTATCGGCAACTATCGCTCAATCTAGTTGACCATGGAAAACATGTGTACACCGAGAAACTGGTACAGAAATCCCCACCGCCACTTCCCTAAGCCCTTAGAAAACTACTCAGAAGAAGTCATGAACAACCAAGCTTGTCGAAAACATCTCATGAAATCTGTGTGCTCACGAAATGTGAAAGTCAATTCGACAAGTAAGTATAAAGATAAACTCGAAGTCTTAGAGGCACCACTCATCAGTAGGTACTCCAGCTCCTTTGTGCTTTCCAAAAGAGCAATCCTTCCTTCTTTTCACCCTGGTGCCACATAAAATAATGCTGATGCGAAAAGTGGAGGCCGGCACAGATAGTTCTCTGACTAAAAATTATTGGTATTTCCCACGAATTTGTCTCCGTGGATCATAAATTACCATCGTCTCTTTCCATTTAAACGTCAACGTCATGTTGCAAGGAAATTTATCCGCGTCACAAAACCGCGAGCTCTTCTCCAGGATCTGCAATGTGTCGACAAGTCGACCAATAAACGTTATGTAGTAGAGAATAATATTCTCTACAGTAACATTATTCTATCTTCTGATAGTGATTGATATCTAGCCAGACGTGACCCAAAGAATTAGCTGCAACAACGACAACAACGATAGTGGGTCACCCAACGATAATTAACATCTATCCGCACAACAAGAGCGGGTCATCAACGATAAACCGCATCTGCCCACAAATTGAGGCTGTCAAGAATAAAGGATATGTCGGTATAAACAATATCATATATCTTCATTACCAGATGGAACACAATATTGTTAATGAATCTGCCACCATAATTGTGATATACGAGGACGACGCAAGGGACAACAACAGTACCCATCTGCCCACCCCCTCGAAGCAGTATAAAACGACCGCGGTTCGCTGATGAGGCCCATACGTCGGCGTTCCTGCCACATGCCATCTTCGTTTACCTCTTATTATAGAATTGCTCTACCGTAGATCATTATAGGGAACCTCTCAGACAATCCTAGACACCCTCTCTGGTATACACACTTGTCATGACATTGTATCTCTAAGAGTTGAGCAATATTTTGTAGTTTTGTTGTATGTTAACACCGCATTGGCTAAAGCATTGTCTTGTTCTTCACATTCCCGCCTCACCACACATTGCAGATCTAAGTGGTTAGGGCTGTCCATAAATATAAGCAGTACTAGTCACTGCTACACATTACACTTGTTACCATCCTAATAATAACACACGCATTAAAGCTATTCTATTCCTATATGTATCTCCTACCACATTAATCTCAGTGTAGTGTCATTGTTGTATTCAACTGTACACCATTCCTCACCAGTAGTACGCTAGCTAATTACAGTATGCCATTAGCGCTAACAACCATCTAGTCCTATTGGTGCCCGCGCTACCATATGCTCTTCACCTTTTAGGTCAAATTGTACTTTTATATGAAACCTCTTTCTCATATTAACCCAATAGCCAATACAACTACTTTTCCACCTCAAGGTGACTTCTTACTCATTATCTTATGCTTATTTAGTAACCAGGTTATCATCGCGCACTTATACTGCTTCAGCATCTTCTTTTCGTTATTATTATATTAGTATAAATGGTTTAATTAACCAAGTTTGAGATTTACGCTGTGGAGACAACGATCACAAGCCCCGCGTGGCGAAGAACGAGCAGATACAGTTCGTCCAAGCTAACAGTTCAACACCGTGTGGGGCTGTATTCAAAGGAGCAAGTCAGCCGATTCATAGCCTACAGATCAGTTGTAGTACCATAGAACTACAATTCCTATTTCTTGACTCTCAATCCACAGCATTTCAAACTACAAAGGGTAAATACCTATATTACAGAACTATCAAGTAATAAGGATCACGAAACAGATCCACTTTCGAGAGTCAAGCAGAGACAACAACTACTCGATAGTCTCTACACTATCTAATATTCACTACAACCTAGTATTCTCACCACTGAATTACTATAAAGTAGTGAACGGCTCAACGGTCACTACAACACAGGTGCATCCATCGCAGCCGTCACTACACAATGTGAGAACTTTTCTCTACGCCAGAAACAGACATAAACTGGTCCAATGGATTACACTGTACAATGCCACTCCTTTGCTCCGCGACTAAAGACCTTCAAAACGATGATGAAGATTTCTCAGCACATGCTCACTCAGATCACCATAAGGACCTGAAATACAAGTCTTATTCACGCCTTCGAACAGTTGTTCGGATTTCATAGGTTTAAATTTTATGCGTGAACGACGATGGCCTTATGAAAGTGTACACACCTAAGTCTCTCGTATGGAAGGTTGTGATCTTGGAACTTGAGGAGTGGAATGCAACGAATGTTGTTCGCATCGGATCTTTCGCATTCGCAATGATGCACACAGGCAAATCGAAGAGACAGCATACGGGAAAATCGAAGGGAACTAGCTGAGAGACAGGCGAAACGAAGGACCCGCATGGTGTGGTGGTGAACGCGCTGCTCCCCGGAAAGGACAATAGCGCGTTCGTTCCCACCGCAGACACCTGCGGTCCGGAGTTTTGCAAATATCTCAGCATCGTTGTAGTAATGTTAATCGAAGAGAGTTTTATCCAGAAGCGCAGTAAGTTTCTAACGCACCAACCTAGAAATACCACTTTAATGACAGGAACGAGGCCGTTTAACAGCAGCCATACTTGTTTATTTACCTTTAACACTAACACAAGCACCTCTAAAAAATACAACTGTCACAAACCTGTTGCGAAGACCAAAGGCAGTGGGAGCATCGAGTGGGTAGCAATCAAAACAGCTCGTGGAAGTGGTTACTGGATACCCGGGAAAGCCTAATGATTAGTGCAAGTTTACAAAAGAAGCCGAACAGATAACCTACACAGAGAAAAAAAAACACAACTAGGAAAACAACAAACACGAGCCCTCACCATTCATCTTGCACTGCTGCTTCAATTTTTTCCAGCGAAAGGAAATCAAAATTGAGTGGACCATCGGTAGACATCTCGTATTCCGTGGATTCGTTGGTTTTCCGCTCAACTGCACTCTAAAGAACGATGGCGTCCTGCCAGTGTCTTACGATTTTGAATAAGCCACAAAAAATAATGGACTCTCGTGAAATGTCAATTAGAAATTTCCTACCGTTTCAACTGCGGGCATGCCAATCACAACCATCTGAGGATGATCTAGGGCCAGTCCACCAGGATACGCACATCGACAGTTCGGCACACTCGAAAGCAAAACTTATCTACCTGAAAGAACAGCGATACAACGATTGGTGCCTGTGAAAAAAGCTTTAAACTCATACCAACAAAGAACCACTCAAGCCTCCTGCATCTTTTCTACGACCACTGTTAAGCTCCTTGTGATCCAATGTTTCGGTCTCCTTAATGAGAAGCAAAGACTTACAAACCTGTACAACACAGCGATAAATATCGACTGCTACTGCGACAGCATTCGAAATCCACAGATGAGCACCCGAAGGAAAACACCAGCAGCCCATTCGAAATTCATTCACCACGCGCTCAATGGAAGAGTGCGCAAAAACACCGTGGGGTCTCGACTGGGTCGCGTTTGCCTCAGCTGTTGGAGAGGGTAGCCTTGCATATAACGCACATATCTCGACTCATGGCGAACTTCGCTCCTATTTTCATTCTTATTCATCAATTCAAGTAGAACACTTAGAATCTATCGCTTCCTACCGATTCGGTACAAGTCTTCTTCCTTGATTAGGTTGAAATCCTGGGTCTCTGTATTCCATGGAATATATTTTCCTTTCTGTTTAGATTAAGCTCTTATTTCGAGCATTAGAGGGAATGAACAAGCAGAATTCCGTTAGTCAAGACAACGCGATGGTGTTCACCCGCCTATCACCGTCCTATGATGCGGTCCCGCTTACGTTAGAGATTTTGAGAATTGAAATTTTGTTGCCAAGGCATATAGCACAGTGGTAGCGATGATGATCATCACGTGCACTGTGCACGACGCTCCATCACGCTCCTTCTGTATGTGAGTAGTCGACGACGCAGAAGCTCAACTAATTATCTACATACATATATATACATATGCATATATATATATATATGTATGTATGTATGTATGTATGTTGTCCCGCGGAAAATGTGTGGAGCGAAGCACCATAGTAAAACACAGAAAGAAAAAGAAATTGCCATGATTAGTTGACCGTGACCGATCGCTCCAAAAGGATTTAGCTAGCCGAATGCACCATAACGAGAGTCCCGGAGTAGGGACGCGATGGCTTATAAAAGCAAATCTCAGTGGTGATGGGTCTTGTCTCATCAATCTCAGTGGACTTTGCTTCTGGTGCCCGAAATGGTCGGCCTTTGAAAAACGAGGAGGACGCAACTTCATCTGCAAATCAACAACCCCCCGTCGAGGTCTGCTGCGGAGGCGCACGTTGGTGCATGTTCGGACTCCTCAAAGAAGTCGATTCCTCAGTAAACACCCAAAAAAAGGAAGGTGCGTCAGAGTTCCTGAGATGTCCGGGTAAGATATTCGTCTCACGGTTGGTGCGAAGGCTGTGAAACATCTGTGGAATGAGTTATACGACCAATAGGTGCATTTTAGTGAGAGTTTCCTGGTTGGCGTCGAATCCGATGCTGCAGCATTCCGCAATGCAGCAAGAAGAAGGACAGTGCTCCGATGTGGCCGAAACCTCCGCTGCATGCAAGTCCACAGGGACAAATAATAAAGGTTTTTTTTATCAGCTGTGTGAATGCTTTGCAACAGAATGTGCAGTCTGCATTAGCTATTCTCCTAATTCAGAAGTAGTCAACGAAAAATTCTTATTTATAACATTGTCTACAGAGCAGCAAATTACATAATCCTCGAACCTGAAATGATTGAACGGTCCAGCCACCATTTGAACTGACAGAACTTTTCATTCTGGCACTACAGACAGCGTTTAAGCACTTCTCCAATCATTCTTTTAAAGGAAAAGTCAGTGAAGTAATCTAATAGAGGAAGCATTTCTGATGGTGTTGTCAAGAGCTGGATGCCTAGATTTGTCGTTGGACACTGATAGTTGGGAACTGGTTTATAATGTTGCTCTCACTAGTATGCGGCTACCTAAACCCGCTGCGGATTTCATCTAGAACAATCTCAATCAATTTTGCTCTCACTAGTCTACCTTTATTGGGTTTCATTGCATTTTCACCATAAAAAACACTACATGCATCCACTAAATTCTAGGACTACATCTCTTCTGCTTCTCAAATGCAAAATTAAAGAGTGATATCGGGCAATGTATGGCTGCAAGTAATGAACAATGGCGAAGCAGAAATCAAGAGAAAGTGGGAAAAGTTTTATTTTCCCAGCGCCATGTGGGAACTAATAAAAGCGATAAAGGTCAGATATGTTCGCCAAGAGTGACGTCTGCGTCGATTTCTTTGGAAGCGAGGAATCTACGAGTTGGTGTGATTGAGCGATTCGACCGTCGAATTATCTTGCTCTGCAAAATGACGACGTGAAAAAGATTATTGTCACATCGGTCACTAGAAAACACACCAGAATGAGGTACACATGAAAACAACTATGAAAAACAGGAGGCAAAAAGAGCACATAAAAAGATGGTTTTCAACAAGTAAAAGCAAATCTAAGGATTCTTATTTAAAAAAAGAAAATGTACTCACTACAACTCACAACGAGCGAGAACGATGTTTAGCCCGACGTGAGTTCTGAAAAGTATCTGAGTACACTATAAAATCTTTTGGATCAAAGTGAGGATTCACCAGGAATCGGCGAGTGATTCTTATTTGCAAATTCGACAGTGCTATCACCGTTATATCGAAGTTTGGAAGAATCTAATCACATCGGTTGCGTTTCAATTTATTCAGAAGTGTTCACACTCTCTTATGGTAACAACCCTACAGCAAGTGTACACATAGAGAACGTATGTAGTGCTGAATAAATAACAGGAACAGTACAGCTCTACCTCACTCGTTTCATCCGATTCGACGCTCTCAGGACTCAAAAAGACAATAAGTAGATCTGCCAAAAGCTCATTATAAAAGAGAAACTTTTATGAAAAACACCAACCGTATTGGCCGTACATTCATCAGGCGTGTCGGTCAACGTCACGTTGTGGTTAGGAGGGTCATTATCTTCGGAGGAACCCTAAGCTGAAAATATTGAAATATTTCCGGCATGACAGCAACACCAAAGTGTTGGCATGCCTCCTGGTTTCCACCGCAAAATTCTTCCGAGGTCGTGGAAGGTATCCTTATGCGCATTCCGGCGCTTGTATGAATATGGACAGTAACTTGGTCGAGCCTTTTAAGGTGAATTATGGAGTTCGCTTTTAAAAAGAAATAAACAGCTTAGAAGATTTTGAGTAAGCCGCATAACTAGCAAAAAGGAGACACCACTCATCTACTTTATGTTTCAATTGTACTAGTTGTACATTAAGCGATGCGACGTACCCGTCAAGTTTGCCTATCGCGACATACGGCTACTACAAAAAAGGATGATAACAGAAAGAATTTGGCCAAGTTGACTTCGAGATGGCAGGGAATCACAATGGCTTAATCAGAAAATCTCCGAAAAATGGTGATTATGCTGGGGCCCACACAACCAGTGAGGACGGGCTGTTCAAGTATCAAGTGAGTAAGTAACCGTGAAGCAGGACCATCACAAACTTTGAGCGTCTTCTCATGATATCCCAATCTCCTTGCTGAATTCATCAATACAATGTCGAAAACCCGACTCTTCCTATTTCAATTTGTCTATTTGTCCTTGCCGTTAAGTGCGAGTACGTAGCTGAGGACATCACAGACACTAGTTCACATTGGCGTAACCGATCTGGCAAAATTAAAGCGACAGAACTTACTTTCGTGGCCATTGTGCTGCCGAGATTAGGGTTTTGAGCATTTAATACTAGTATCCGATCACGCAATCCTTCTATCGATGCCACCACTTCTTGATGATCCACGGAGGCAAAAGGGATGAGCCATTTCCGAATGGAACTAGTTCAACTATAAAGACAGACTTCCGAAAAAGAAGAACATTGCCTTATCATTTGATTCAACAGATTATCAGTTGTAGATAAAAAGGCATTATGGAACAAAGTGAGCGATTATTTGGAGATCAACAAACATGAAAGGACGTGTAAAACCGACTGATCAGAGCAGCTGCGCCATGCGTTCTACAACAACTAACATGGGCACAAACGGACTTGGATGCGTTCACGAACTTTCGAAGTAGATCGGCAGATTTCTGAGAAGATTGGAACTATCGGAGGCAACTTTTTAGTCCACGGAGACAATAATGAAATTTCTTAATACGAGTTATCTGTGAATAAAGCGCATCTTTTTCACATCCGAAAGGCGATCTGTGGAGGATCAGTAGAGATCAATTCCACACGCGTCAACGGTGCCCACCCAGTCACGATGCTACCGTTCAGATGAGCAAGTTTTACGCACTTTTTGAGGAAGGATGAAGCGAAAACTAAAAACGAATTCGTACTTGTGCTAAGACACACGTCGATTCAAGAGATGATAAATCATCTTTATGTAGATAAGTATGTTTAGGTTTAAGTGCTGTATGTCTTTGGAAGAAGTAAATGAGATTTTTTAGATGTGACGTACCTAAGAGTTCCCCACCAGATGTATTGAAGAAATGCCTGGAAAGCAGCGCATAAGTTTATCGACATATGCAGAATGTCATCCTTCGACGTCCACATGAATGAGAGTGCTTCGTAGTCCTGTATTTGTCCATCTTTCATGTGAAATGTGTTGTTGGAGCACGACCCGAGCTCTGACTGGCACGAAGGGCTTGACAACGCACTCGTTCTAATTGAGATCGCAGGTTCTGTTGAAATGTCTATTCAGTCGTTCGACAACTGGCCTCAAACCTACAATTGTTCTCCTCTATTGCAGTTGTCGACAAAGTGTAGACGAGCCAACAGCTTGGATTGTTTGACTCTTGCCATAAGCTGAGCACCAAGAACACGGCATTCACAGGCTTAATTAGAACTCTATTAATTTTTTGTTGAAACTAAGTTCCTGAAATTATTCATTCTTCTACCCACCGCAATCGATTTGGTGTGTCTTCCATCAAATGGCCATCGTGCATGGGACTAATCTTACGGACCACGTAGAAGCACTGCCTTTCAATTTTTAACGAAATTATCCAAGTTTTTGGTGAACGCTATTTACTGAAATAAAGATGAGTAGAGCCCTTGCCAAAAAAGTCGAATTTCTTCATTCTACCAACATAAAATCTGACTTTCCTAAAGAATGCAACTTTTTGTCAGAGATTGGAGTTCGAACCGCAAAGCGATTAGACAACTGGGTATCCATACTGTATCGTTGATGTCTACGGTTGAAGCGCTTGCCTTTTAGACTTCGAAACTTCCAATTTATTCATCAGCTTTTGGGAATTTGAATTTTGCATACGTTCTTTCACCTAGCAAATTGCCAAGCTTCTCATCAACCGACTATCGAGTTTCGACAACTAGAAGCGAGAAATCTTCTAAAACCAAACTACTGACAGGAATGACTTCGATGAATATGCCACTTGAAGAACATCAAAGTCCAAGGCTGCCGCTATTATCGGCTATCATATGTGATTCAACCGAACAAAAAACGATTACCTGTCGCAGGAACGGCCCAATAGAATTGAAATAGAACTTCCGAGTGAAATACGATTTAGAAAAAAAATGGCGGCTTTACGAAGATGATGTCATTCAAGTGAAAACGGCTTCTGATTCTAAATGGTGACATATCCTATAATTAAAAAGAAAATGTCGGCGCACAAATAAACAGGAGACAGAGTTGGCAGACCACTGGAAGAATTCTCGCTAGGAAAGGACGACTACACGAGATTATCTTTATGTGACAGAGATGCTGATTATTGTGCGCTCATAGAATTTTAAGCTGCTATATTTGAATTATTTGCAGATAATCACAATTTTAACTTATTATTTACTGGCACCTTTTTTCTTAATGGCAGGGTGTATTGCGAAATATTACTTCAATGATGCTGAGATATTTGCAAAACTCCGGACCGCAGGTGTTTGCAGTGGGAAGGAACGCGCTGTTCTCCTTTCCGGGGAGTAACGTGTTCACCACCATGCCATGCGGGTCTTTCGTTTCGCCTGTCTCAGCTAGTTCTACTGATCTCTGCCATCAGCAATCATCCGTCAGCGGGATTGATGTGGGAGCCCAAATCGGCAGTGAACCCAGTTAAGGCTCAATTTGGGCTCCCCAGGTCAATCCCGCTGGCGTGCGATTGCTGATGGAAGAGATCAGTAGAACTGGCTGAGAAACAGACGAAACGAAGGGTCCGCATGGTGTGGTGGTGAATGCGTTACTCGCCGGAAAGGACAATAGCGCGTTCGTTTCCCACAGCAGACACTTCGCGGTACAGAGTTTCTGCAAATATCTCAGCATCATTGAAGTTATATTTGCAGATACTCAGTTGTTAACGGTAAATAGGACCACCGTGCGGTTGTTCTTCTTTGTTTGATGTCAATTTCAGTTTTTTTTGCCTATTTGCCTTCCTTTCAAATAAAAACGTCAGTATATTCATGTTTATTAGCACAGCAGCTAGTCTTCGCAGAGAATGACGCGGATATTAGCATAATCCTTGTCTCCTGGTTGATTTCTTGCTAACTTTCAAAACCTTTTACCTTTCAAAAAACTGTAGATTCTTATGCGCTATACACTTCTGAATCGATCCCCGCGCCCATGGACCACCAAGCCGTTTTCATCCTCCGGGGTTGGCAAAGTGGTACTAGACTTATCTGGGAGGATAGCAGCACTGGCTCAATACATCGGTAGGCTACGGCGAGCCATTGCAAAGGTCAGATATGCATTCAATGACCTCCAAACAATGCGAAAAGTGTATAATAAGGTAAAAAAGCATAAATTTATATCTTGCAACAACACCGAGAAAAAGTCTTGCGGAAAACAGCAGAGAACTCAGGCGACTCAAACGACTCAAATTCAATTTGAAACGCATTAGAAAAGCAGAATTGACAGAATCAGCTTTAAAGGGATTCGTCTGCTTCATCTGTGCACTCACTGATCTTTGAGTGATTTGAAAGAGTGACAAAGTTCTACTCGCTTCTGCGTAATCGAGTAGCCCAACGAGAACTACATTTGAAGGATGGCGTTTTTTGTTATGGAGTTTCACCATGAGGTGCAATGGTTCCGTTCGTGTAGCGTCAAACTGCACGAATATTGAATTCCGTATACAAGTTGCCGAATACCTCTGGCATTACTACCGCAATGGCTCTTTCGATAAAGCTGGTTATCTATTTATCTCGTGTATCATCGAGGTTAACGTAACGGTGATATTTTGCTGCTCTCTTCGGGGGCTCGCGCCTTCCACACTGCACCATGGAGGCCCTTGCTCTGCGTTTTTCTCAGCTAGTTTTCTATCTAACAGTGCCATCAGTATTCACCCGTAAACAGGCTGATGCTCCAATCACTCCGAATAAAAGTTGTTCTGGATAAGACCGGCCTTCTAGAAGACGTCGTGTTCTTGGGATGCATATTTGGCTTTGGTGGCATTTCGTCGGCTGTACACTCTGCGTTCAGCATGGTGGACTGTCATACAGTATCGGCTTTCGTAGCATAATTCACTAAAAATTCACTCCCAAGGTGGTTTTCATGCAATCCTAAGAAATATCGATCAGCAAATTTTTTGGCGCCATACTTTCCGCTTCTCATTGAGGACATATGGAATAAATGAAATTCTGGGGGTTTCTGCCACTTTTTTTAGCAATCTAACATGATGGCATAAGTTTTTATGTATCATTCTTGCTGAACCGTTTGCTGTGGTTCATTTCAACTAGTGGCTGAAAATCTTCTTTATCAAAGATATTCTTCTGCCATTCACATCAGCTTTAAAAAATCTTTCAGTTTCAAATCAAGCAATAAGTTATCTACTCTTAAGAGAACTTACACGGATACTTGGAGGGCTCGTCTTTACGAGTTGTGTGGACCCCCGCACATTTGGCATTTGTTTCTTTCCCTTGCAATCCTCGTCCATGGTGGTGGTCTTATTCCGGGCATGGTGACGCATGCCAGTCTTACACTGTGATCTGTAAAACAAATGTAGCTGCGAGTACAGCCGAGTAACTTTGGTTACGAACACGTCCGCATAACATGTAGGTGGCCATCCTTGGGGACTCCTGCATTCACGTAGAGTCCGCTCTGCAGTTTTTTGGCCCATCTATTCTCCGTTCATTTCATTATGTGACCGGTCCATCTGTGTTTCACCATCGATGTATGTTCTCTGGATCACGAAGATGTGACAGATTTCGATGATCAGAGCTTCGAATTCCGCCTAAGTATTGAGAGTGATGGTTATATTTCAGAAGACATCATTCAAGCGCGAGTCTGGATTATTCCTAACGTGGATGAAGCATGAGTCCACGTCTCTGCAACTTAATAGAGCGTTGGGAAAACGGTTAGATCGAAAAGGTGGGAACGGATTTTCGGGTCCTTCACTTGGTCGGTGGCTTCTTTGAGAGGCTCAAATGAAGCCCATGCTGCTCTCCTTCTTCTGTATAAATTGTCCTTCTTGTTGCTTCCCACGTTGATCGATCAGCCAAGGCATACGTGCGAGAAAATCTGCTGCAATCATAGAGCCTTCCAGTTCAATTGGTTCGCCTTCGCACCATGGGTTTTTCATGAAATGGGCCTTCCGATTTATGTGTAGTGCGATCTTTTTTCCCCACATCGTTTAGCTCATTCATCATCGTCTTTGCTTCATTTGTGCTTGTTGAGAAGATGACGATGCCGTCGGTGAAACGAACGTTTGATAGGAAATTTGCATCAATAAGCACGCCTTTCTCGTCTAAATCGAATGACTTCATAATCCACTGCAGTGGTCTAAACAGCTAAGGCCGCATTGTGTGGCCTTGAAGAACCCTTTTTTTCTGCGGGTATGGCAAGAGGTCGATGGAAAAGCTATATTTTCGATGTGCACTTCCGATAGAAGGTAGAGTTCTTATGTAGAACGATCCCACTCGTTGGTCTACTACAGCTGATAGGATCGAATTCGTTTCGACAGTGTCAAACGTTTTTAGTAAGAAAAAAGGTAGGACTGGAGGTAGGTGGTATTTCTGATAAATTTCGATGACCTTGGGCACAGTATGAATACTGTCTGTGCAGCAAGATTTTGGTTCCTGCTTGGTTCACTGAATGCGCCTCATCCAAGTGTCCTTGATGTGCGGTAGAGGATAGTCTTCGTGAACAGCTTGTAGAGAATACTGAACAAGCATGTCGGACGATGGTTACAGAGACTCCTTCGGTCACCTTCCTTAGGCAGGATGACCTTGTGCGACGTCCTGCAATGATCTGGGATTTTTTCCTTTTGAAGGTAGGCTGTGATATGATTTGCGAGAATTACATGTAAATTGTGGCTTCCACCTCTTAAGAAGTCGAATTGACATCATGGGGGTCCCGGAGCTATTTCTCTTTTCATGCTTCACACCGCAATTCGAACCTCCGAAAAAGAATTCCAGGTGGTTTTTCTCCAGCGGAGATTCTAGGGTCTGTGAAGAGGATAGTAGAACGGAAAAGATCGGTGAAGAACGTTTCTGTTATTTAATTCTATACGATGGCGGGAAGTTTTGTGATTACAGCTTCGTTTATTAGGGCTAACAGCAGGACATTGTAATCATACAAGTGTCGAAGACATTCTTTACGACTGGTTCTTTTCTTTGTTGTTTCAGTAGTTCCATGTGCCTGTATCGATGGAAATCTTCCTACAAAGATATTCTGCAGCTGGCATTTATTGTTAGCCGTGATAAACGTGATGAGGTATGATCAAGCTTCAGTTTCCTTTTTCTTTTCGAGCAACTCCTTAGTGCTAATGGAGATGCGATCCTATCTTCCTGCTTGGGGAATCCAGGCGAATTCGCTACAACTTTCCAGTTCATCGGCAAGCAGCTCATAATCCTCGGTCAGCTCTTCCTTCACCTTGCAGTCACGTATGGATAAGATTTCGTTCAGAATGTTCTCGTTATATGTACCACGACTTTTCATCGTGGTCAGTGACATAAATTCTCGCAGTCAATGATGGTTTATGGATGAATCCAATCTTCGCACCAAGAAAGTGGTGATCGCAACTAGTACAAAACGACTGGAATACTGATGTGTCAAGTAGGCACCATCTTCTGTTTGCCAGAAAGTCGTCGATCTCCGCATGAGTCATGAAGACTCCCGTGACCAGTGGCGGCCTTCTTTCTTCTGGAAAAAACGAGTTTCCATGGAAGAGACGTGCTGCTGACAGGAGTCCTGCGAGACGGTTCCCATTCTCATTTCTTTCTCCTAATCCAAAATTTCTGATCCTGAACTCGTCCTCGTTGGCCTTTCCTATTCTAGCGTTGAAGTCTCCGACAACAAATTTATGATATGCTTTATCATTGCGGATGACTTCCTCCAACTGATAGTAGAATGCATTTAATTCGTACTCATCAGCTGCGTCTCTCGGTGACTAGCAGTTGATGATAGTGATCTTCCTATGACGCGTCAGTTGAAGACGTAGGACGGCCATGCGAGGGTAGGGGATCTCGTATGAGTCGACGAGAGAGACAATGGACGGGTGGATGACAAAGTCTACATCGCCGAAACTTCGTCACGAGACCTCTACTCCACGGATGATGAGGGTTCTGTTGCTTAGTTTGCGTATATCGGTTTTTCCCGACTTTTGTTCCTTGCATTGCGATCACATGAAATTTTTAAGCGTGAAGATCGGCGACTGTGAAGAGAGTTCTGGCTTTATACGTGCACAGTAAGAAACAATCTCCATGACATGTCATGCGTTGTTCGTCAGATCCGGTTCCAGTGACACCCTGCGTAACGAGATTTTTGTGGTCTCTTAGCGGTCGTCTCACCGCCTGACGTCGTAGACCGGAGGACCCACTATGCAGGATAAGAGAAACCGCCCTCAAATGCGAAACAAAAGACACGTGAATTTACTACAGCGTTAAGCCTACTTTTTCGTGCAAAGCACAAAGAAGAGGAGAAGAGTGCTACGCTGATGCCTTAAAAAAAGAGTCATGAATACATATGAGGTCTAAAAAAACTAGACTTATATGAATACGAAGGAGTGACTCTGCCACTTAAAGTTACATTTAAAACGTTTAACGGTGAAAAAACGTCGTCAATTTTTTATTTACTGCTTACTATTTTTTTCAATGGTAAGGTGTTGTGTGGAATACAACCATAATGAAACCGAGATATTTTCAAAACTCCGGACCGCTGCTGTCTGCGGTGGTAACCGACCACGCTATTACCCTTACCTGACGCTAACGCGTTCCCCCACCACACCATACCAGTCCCTCGTTTCGCCTTTCTCTTAGCCGTGCTATTGATCTATAGGTGCTGTCACCTGTTAACCGTCAACTTCATCATCCCGTTTAAAAAATAGTAGGCAGTAAATAAAAATTGTTAACTGGAGTCCATGCCAATTTGTGCTGCCCAGATCAATCCTATTGACGGGTGATTGTTGATGGCACCTATAGGTCAATAACACGGCTGAGAGAAAGGCGAGATGAAGCACTCGCCATGGTGGGGTGGCGAACGCGTTACCTCTCGAAAATGGCAATAGCGTGTTCGGTCCGCACCGAAGACACCAGCGGGCCGGAGAGAAAAAGTGTGCTGACAATAATGTTAGGCTAGATTACTTCCATTTACTTGTACATTTTACTATACAGTGGAGCGGTAGAGCTACTGCGACATAAAAAAAGATGGCGTGTTTTTCCTATTTAAAATAAAAAAGTTATACCTATTAAACCATGACTATTATCTTGCTTGGTCGTTCAGTAAACTCAATTAGTCAGTCGGTAATCGCCTTGTACTGCTTATTTTCGGTGTTATCACTATCGCTTTAGCGGTGAGTTCCTGTGGTCGATGTCTTTTTTGGCCGTAGCGCCTTAAGACCAAATTAAGTTTCACACATCATTAACAGTGGTCCAGCACTGTGTGTTGATTCCTCACGAACTTTACCACTTTATGGTGTTGGGTTGAACTACATGAGATCTCTGATAAACATTTGCTCATTCAGATTTTTTTTCTCTAATGGTGTTGTTAGAAATCTCTCCCGAAAATCTCAAGTAGCTAATAATTTTCTGTAAAACTTAAATAGAAATGATTTTGAATAGTTTTAACAAGACTCCATGAATGTTTCTTCAAAGATTTTCAAAAATCAGTGTTTGTAGCCTATCATGTCCATTTTTACTTCATTTGGGGAACCCTATAAAATGCCGACATCAATTTGGTCTGTTCACTTCAAGACTTGGATGGCCTGTTTTCATTAGGAGTTGCACAAAATCACCCATTCTCGCAACCACTTAGGTGGCAAATAGGATAACTAACCAAGATACTCTCGTACAATTCCATGGTAACTGCATCAGTATATCCTACTCCGTGAAAACGAAATTCTTACTTTCTGAAACCCAAAAGTCGTTGGCTTTCCTCCTTTTCCACCAAAGCTTATATTTTGAGAAGCCAAGCAATTGAACAAGAAAGATTTGCCCAGTTCAATTCAATGGTATACTCCTATGGCTTTACGATATACTTCAATACCGACTGGAATCCTCCGTTTTTACAGTGACATCCTATTACTGGTAACAGTAAGAGACTTAACGAAAAAAATTTTTTGCTGAAAAGGACTTGGGACAACGTTAATTGATTGAATGAGATGAGCCGTTACTTCTAAAATTGAAGGGATTTTGTGCGGAAGCTGCTCGAACAGTGAAGCACAACGTTTTGACTTACACTTTGCTATGAAGGGTGTACTCTGCACCACTGTGCATTGTAGAAATAATTGTAGAGGCAGAGGTAATCGTAAAAGCATATGTGTTAGATGTCTGTAGAATTACAATTGGGAAATATTGACTTATCAAACAACACTTTTTATCCACCTAGAGAAGCCCGCTGCCAAGTTTCCCACTATCGAAATAGGACAGGGCTTAGTTATTTTGGAGGGGAGATTGAATCAACACCCATGTTTCTATTATAAAGCACTTCTAACCAATGTGCAATACGAATAATTACTACTGTTATTTTGTAGAGCAAATAGTATACGTGTACTCGTGAGTGTTTGCACTTTATTCCAGAAAAGGTACTGACTTAATTAACATACATCTGTGCTATTTTGTTTTAAATCACAGCTCCTTATAAATGCCTCTAGAATTTCTGAAGCACGAAGTGACTTTGTGTAGGTCGTTCTTGTTTGTTCACCCTCATATCCCTCCAGCTGAAATCAAATATGAATCGTATACAATGCATTCGACGAGAGAATGGTGACCACCTTCAAGTTCAATTAATTTCTCAGTTCATATTAAATACCGTTAATTGAGTAATATTCATTAGAATTCACAAATCTTTACCTACATGACACTAATCATCTCATCCTATTAGATTGAAACGGTGAAATACTAGAGCCTATAACATATATTGCTTTTACATTTTACTGCTTCAATGCTGGTCTTCCAAGCAAATGAACAAATGAAATTTTGCCCGTCATGAAACAACGATTTTTTTTCCCATGCATCGTTTATTTTAGGTACCCCAGTACTCCCATTAGAAACTTTAAGAAATTAAATTATGTCACCATTATTTTAAAGGTTCCATTCTAAATAAGTTAAGGTTGATTGAAAGGGCATCTATAAGGATAGGATTAGGGCGATAGAAAAAGTCTTATTTAAAACACTGTGAAATTCTCGACTTTTTCATAAACTCTAATAACTGAGAAATTGCGGTCATCCATCGAAAAACCAGCACCGGTCTTGTGAGTTGATGAGAACACCATTCCTATTTCAAGTGTAAGTTCTAAAATTGTGATATTCTGCCGAAAGTTTTATTTATCTGCGATTTTGAGACCAGATCCTTCGTCTAGTGCTATTATTTTTTCACGAGTTCATTAATACCCAACATCATCCAACATTAAATATCCATTGAGAACAACTCTTCATTGATCTGTACGAATTCATTTTTAAATAGTTTTATAAAATATGCTTCTGTTTCAATGTTACGATTAGTTCGAGTCTCTTCTACAGCATGATTCCCACGAAGTATTCTTAAGAGATTAGCACTGTGCCTCTCATAGATAACCCATGCAATTTGATTTCTTTTTAAAATACATCCGACTCACCTGTGACCTGTGTCATTTATATCAGTTTATCGGCTGGCCACAATATGTGTTATAGTTGGGAGAAAAAGACATGCTGTACAAATTACAGAAACGGTCGTGATTTTTTATTAGTGTAATTTTTTTTCCATGCGGAATTTGGAATTCATTCTCCAGCAGTGGTCGATAACGTCATCGTCAATTTCAGGATTTTCTCCTCAGTTGTGCTGAAATATTGCCCATTAAACGTTTCTCAGTTGAGGGCCATTTAAAAGAGTTTTTTGGCGCTTTCAGCTATGAAATTAGCAGAAAATGAGAAGCGCGAGGATAGTAGATACTCGAAAGAAATTCGTTTCGAAATCGAACGTTAACAGGATATAATGACCTCTTCTACAATGTTGCACAATGCACCGTCAACGGCCAAAGAACCCTTATGTTAGTAGCTATGCTTTGCTTTCTTTGTTATGGTGTCTGCTTCGTCGCATAATATGGTGGAAATCATTGGTTGTGGGCAAACGTCGTCCTCAACTCATTCCGAGCATTGTGCTTTCTGAGAACCTGCGAGATTCTTTCGACGTTAATGGCAATTCCTCAACAATAAACTCTTAAGTCGGTTTCCAAATAGGATTGTCGAACTTTTCATTTAGGTGATTTTTTTCGACGATCAACATCCAGTTCTAGATCACTTCGGTTTGACGCTTTCGAGTATTTCCTCACTAGCGCAAGGAGTTTAACCAAAGATAAGTCCCTCTTTCATAGTGAATAATTCCAAAACGAATTTCTGTTTTCTTTAAGGCAGCAAGTGTCTCAGTGGGTTTTCTTGATAGGCAATTTCTTTTGAAATCTTAACTCTTGCGTAGGGTTGATTCATTGATATCCACTGATATGAAATGCATTTTCATGCTTGATTCAGATAATCTAGCAAACTTGCCTGTTATAAATTGAAAAAGAGTTTAGCTAAATGAACTAATAAACGGACTGTAAAGCCCACTATTTCCTATTTGATCGTGTTTTCTTTCTAGGCTATTTATAGCACTTCCAGACAAAGCTATCCTTAATCAAACAAACGATTTTTTAATATGCTGACAAAGGTTTTGAACTGAAATCCCATTGGTAATCTGTGGCATGTGTTCACGACTGAATCCGCCGTCAAGCTTCTCGATAACTCGACTTTATTTCACCAAGTCATTGATACATTCTTTCAAAAGCAATCGTAAAACTAACTCATTATCTTTCATCATGGTAGATAAGTGTTACATAAGCAGGAACGCAGGAAGCCGCAATATGATGAGTACAGCGAATGTAATCGGCAGAATTTTTGATAGATACTACCTGAGAAGAACTGAAACTATGCATTTCCAAACAACACTGTTAGAGAGAACACGAAACATAAATTCAACATGATTTACAGTTAGTCCTCTTCCTGGAGTATTACAACGTATAGCCGTCATGTTTTGTGGTAAAGTCATACTTCGTTAACTTGAAGAACTCTATCAGAACTAGCATGTATAATACCAGTTCCTATAAATCACTCAGCAACAGAGAAAACACTAGTTGATTAATTTCTTACGAAAAAGGATTTGGAATTTGTGGTGATAGGACATAATAGGAATGAAAGAAAACTGCAGAATGCCTTAGTATCAATGTAACAAAGGGAACACCTTTCATACCATCAGATTCTACTCCTGCATCATCTTTACAAACTCCACAAATGTGATCCGACCGTCGCCGTTTGTATCGGTAGCTACGAACATATCGTGAATGACATTTGCATCGTTGAGATCTGTTGTTTCACGAAGAACTCGAGTCATTTCCTCTGCAATCAATCGAAGTATACTCGGCAAGAAAAGATGGAAACACTGGCAATAAATAGGTGCAATGAAGCTACAATCCAACTCTTTACCTCCAACAACACACATATTATGTAAATCTTGGGTGACTTTACCCTATCAGAAAACTGATGTCAACGCACAAATATGATCTATACAGTTTTTTTATGAGCGCAGCAACCATGTTTCCCACGAAGACATTCTAAATTTAACGGACGAAATCGTAGTGAAATCATCAAAAAAATCCTTAACCATATTTGACGAAGGGACCAATGACAAGTCAATTCTAATAATGTCTCTTGTGGATGCACAGCAGGTGTAGGGCAGTAGTTATAGATGTCATGAAATTCGGGCGTGTTCGCGGTTGGATCTCGTGCCGTGGGCAAACTAAGCCCTCTGAAGTCAGCGGATTCGTATCACGCATATTGGGGAGGGTAGAAACACAATCAATAGGCTCCACCGAGTCAGTATAGGCCAAATATAGGTCCATTCACTTACGTGATTTTAAATGGAGTCTAATGCATAGTGTACCTCTAAGGATCCCGAATGCAAATACTTTATGTCAACGCATGCATGTTAAAGGATTTTCTTCTCCGTTGATTTACTGTATATGTTGGTGAAATGCGAAAATTCTACAACAGTAAAACAACAGACCCTCGGTGATCGAACCGTCACCGTCAGCATCAAAACTGCGAAAATACTTCTCGAGTTCCTTAAGTGTTGTGCGATGAATAGGTGGACAACGCATATATCGAACGAACTCTTCCTTTCCGATTTTACCAGTCTCTGAATTGAAAAACGTAATGTGCCTAAACAAGACGTGCAAGACGTTTTTAAGACTTGAATTAATATCTGAATTTTCTATATTGATCGATATCCACCTTCTGGGAGGTTTACAGGTGGTGCATAGTTCTACATTTCGATGTGACTGTAATTACAATGAAGAGACATTATCGTTGCTGTTGCAGGTGACAAAGAAAATGGAGGTAATCTATCCTTAGAATCCTTTTTTACGTCGCTTTAGCAATGTCATATTCAAAAGATATGACAACGTATGTTGCGTTATCATAGCAAGAAAATTTGCATGAAGTAAAACTCACTAGGAAGATTGTACCAGCAATGACCTAGTCATTCTCATTGTTCGCTTTACATCATAAATATCACCGCTCATACGTGAGCAGAAAACAGTTTCAAGTTTTTTTTTCCACAGCAGGGTATTATTGAAAATACAACCACAATGTTGTCGAACTTAGAGATAGTTGGGATTTACTTCCTCACTGGTTGTGCGGGTCCCAGCATGTTCCACAATTTTCGAAGTTCTGCTGGTTTAGCCAATGTGTTTCCCTGAAGTCCCGAGGTCAGCCCGGCCTAAACGAACTAAACGAACGAAACGCCGGACTACTTCTCAGCATGGAAGACCCTGTCTGGGGATGAATACGCACATCGTAGTCCGACACCCGGGAACACCTCCCAGCCAAGATGAGGCGGTAAACAGTTGGGAGGTGTCACATTTTAATACAACTCAATTTCCACGCAAGAATAAATTCTATCCGGAACCATTGCAGTTCTCAAGATCACTGAAAGTTATTGTTTTTGTCCAAAAAAAAGCTGAAAACACGAAGCACGCGATTTCTGAGAAAGAATCACGATAGGACGTCTAGAGCGGAGGTACGGTGTGTTAATCCGTTCACCTCCGACGATTTCGATGCTGAGTACTATACTGTTACCAGCTACTATCCTAAACTATATTTTCTGAAGTGTATTCATGTGATATGGAACTAGCGATAGCAGTCAAATTTTAACAGCTTAGTATCAACTAACGTGTATTTCTTGCTAAACACTTCTTTCATTCACCTGGCAGTGTCTTAGTACTAATGTAAACCCTTTCATTCACATCACAACATCATTGCACGGTAATAATTTGCAAAAAAATTATCAATCATACTATCGGCATCCATTTCCTTGAAAATGAAGTCCAGTTCTACACGAGTTGGTTCCATTTTCATGGCACGAAAAAGCGCTGCGATTTCGTTCCGCGACAGACAACCATCTTTGTCGACATCAAGAAGGTCGAACGTCTCAGAGAGTTCTGAAAGCAAAAGCTAAAGAAAGTACCATCAAAACTTCGATGAACAAACTTATGTGGTTAAGCAGTAATTTTTCATTTTAGTCGAGAGATTAAAAACAGAACAATTGGTCACGATATCATCGCCTAAGGATAGCAGTACTTGAGTATTTGCTCTGTTCTTACTGGAGTGCCGATCGCTACCTTGCCCCCCAGGGACGCTGCAATAGAGCACGGCAACGAATCGAATTGCTCAGGAGCCCTGTTCTCAAGTGAAGCGTACAACTAAATAATTACTCTCTTTGCACGAATTTTTCACTTTTTAGGCAGCACAATGTATAAGACTACAAGTATTTAGAAACGAGTGTAGCTCGAGAGTTACAGAAACTCCATATGCACCATGTTCTATACCATCTATATCACCCCATATCACTTCCAATTGGAAACTCACTAAACCTCCATTTTCCCCAGGTGCAGATTATAGCTCTGTTTCACTGAGCTAATTCACTAGGAGGAGATGAACAACAGAATAGTCTTCCTGCTAAGCTTTTTATTTTTACTGTTTTTGGCTGTAAGGTACCAGGGAGTGTTCGACCAGGTTCCAACCTGTGATGCAGATACACTCATAAGTGATTTGTAGGATTCTCCCGTAGTAAACGTGATGCGTGTTTGTTGGAATAGACCAAGACTTAACTCCTATGTACTTCTCAAACACTTGGTTACATTGTGTTAGCCGAAGCATATTTAATTATAAGCTTCTGCAAGAATTGATGTGTAGGACGCAGTTTGCACACCACAATTACAACCACAGTATCATAAACGAATATTTACGTGCAAGCGGAAAGTGCAAATGAATCATTCTGGCGAGGCGAAGACGGAAATTATTTGGATTCAGCTGCGTCCCAGCAAAAGTGCATAGTCTATTTTGGTCAGAACTAATCATTTATACATCACCTTAGGGTACGCTACGCATTCTCGCAACCAACCAACTAGACATTTTCCATATGATAGAATAGACTCATCGATGAGCAGAACGTACTGGCTTTGTTTCAAAGAATACTAACTTGTTCGAAAGAATGTGGAAAATGTAGTAATCAGGCGATATGTTTATGTGTTGTCTAACGTGAAATACTCGAAAATCTGATTGTGAACTTTATAACCTCGTGTTTCTGAATATCTCCACAGAGGAGAAACGTTCATCGATGTAAATTCCGATTTAAAACACCATTCGGTGTACAGAAAAAAAGTGGACAACAATCCAGTGAAAGCGAAATTAAACGAATTGTAAAAAAACGAGTTCTGCGTTGAAACGAGAACCGAAAACAACCAACAGAACAATCGCATTGATGAGAAAACCTGAGATCGGTCCCATGCTAGAGCCATGGTCACAAAAGGAACACTGTCCTTTATTTCGATATCTATATGGCTTTTTTTGTATTAAAGAACAGCTCATTACTGAATATGTCGGAAAGGTTCTAAACACTTCAGGAGTTTGATGATGTATTTCTTTCCCTAATCCAGTAGCATACGACATTTATATAAACATGTCAATCAGCTTTGCTTCACATTATTACGAACACCTTATCGATTTCAGTCCAGTGGTTGTTCCATGTGTTCACAGAACATCATCAAACATCCATTAGTATTTGAAAGGAACTATCTTTATTTATTAGAAGGAAACTGGGAATATTAATGGATGTCCCTTCGAAAGCGCGAAATAAAAAATCCCACTGAGAATCCGTTCTTCCAATATTTGGGGACAGACGTCACAATTTATATAGCGTTAATTTCATTTACTTTAGGGACACGACTGAATTGAATTTCAGGTCGGCCAGTATTCACACAAATAAGTGCAAAAACTAGTCCTTAGCTAGAATTGAGACCAGCGTGTCAACAACCTACGCTTGCAAGAAACGTTCCTTCTTTTGGAATCCAAGTTTATAAAAAGTGGTGCGAATCAAAAATTCAGACAATAAAATCAAACTAAGCAGCTCTGAGAGGAAGTGATTTGAACTTCTGAACAAGATTTTATACATATTTTAACGAAACAATAAGAAGACTTTGGGAAATAAAACTGATTAAAATCGTTCTAAGGAACTTCATAGGGTTTGAATTTCACCTTATTTCCTTATAACTTTAAGGGACTCACTAGAACATCTGACATGATTTCCAATTTATTTAATTCCACAACAGTTCTTCTTTTCCTTCGCAAACATGAATTTTCATTTAACCCGCTCATGTTACTGATGCAAATGAGTCTTTTTTCTTTTCACAGAGGTTATTCATGCAGCCTTGACATCATTTCCAATGTAACCATTGACCTGATTATCTGGGACAAATAGAGTCAGACATCCGTGATACGAAAAAAAGGGAGAAGAGAAACTCTAGACAAGTCCTTATTTATTATTCTGTTAAACTGCCGCGTCAACGTTATAAATAGTTTATACGAGAATTATTCCAAGTATGCACGTCAGAGTGTTCCTTTGTGATCCATACCTGATTTGTACTCTTTGAAATTCTCGAAGCATACCAAGTAGAAGAAAAATAAAGGAGTTTGCAATCTTTTCTGAGAAGTGAAAAAGAGAAGCAGCTATCAACTCCAAAGAAAAACCTTAAAATGTGCAGGATGTGTCTGGTTTCTGCACCACACAGATCACGAAATTTTAGTAATAACCAAGCTTTAACGAACAGAAGCGAAAAAAAATGATAGTAGGCTGAAGTAAACTGAACCAAAAAAAGTGCGCATGCCCTAATAACTCTGATAATATAAAGTCTTATAACTAGGGATAGTTATGGAGTAAAAAAGGGGCTTCAATCAATAAGCAAAACGTCTGCTTATGCAATAGACGACGCATCTAATAGTATATCGTTGTGCTTTTTATTAAAAACAACAATAAGAACAGCAACCACAACAGAGAATGTAAGTGATTCAGAATTTAACTTACGATTGTCGTCCAGTACGTATCGCTGACAAATGAAGTCAGATGGAATGGATTCAGCGATCGTAGTCATAATAAGTGGAGTACAGGATGTGGTTGTACGAAAATGTTGTTGATGAGGAAATCAGTAGAAAGATCTGCGAAACTATAGGATTGAGATGGGAGAATATTTCGAAGCGACGTCTCTGGTCGCACTTTTGAGGAGACGGAGGGGCGGGGCACTGGTCTCACTAAAGGAAAAACACTAACACCAACAAACAACAACATTTTACCGCGATAGACAGCGTACAACGTAAAAAGTAAGAACGAGTAAGTAGTGCTTAATGGTGAGCAGCGTCACCGTTGATCTGCATCTTCTCACCAAGAAAAAGAGATTTTTGAATGAAGAGATTGAAGAGTTCTCCTTTCTACCTTCGCGCCCTATACGTTTGGATTACCATCGCCATGTAAATTGGCAGTTCCTCGTGCCAAAACAATTGTTATCCTTAAGGATATTTGGCGGCACCCTAAATATTGCAAACACCGTCGGTCTGAAATGATGGGAAGCAAAGATCAACGAATGGCAGAAGAGAATGACATCGCCTACACATACGCCGCTGAGTGGTCCCTAGGTGACAATTCTATCCGACCTAGAAATAAGACGTGGGTTCAACGTATCCATTTGTGAAGTAAAAGGAAGGTTTAGTACACGGTGCGAAGATTCTATTGTGAGAACACGTGAATAGTTTGCATCTGAATCGACCAGTTCCATACTTCTTCAGTCGACAAACACCCAGCAGGTTCTCAGTGCAGTGGAAAACACCAAATATCTTACTGTATTACACTACACATTCAATGCATCAGCGAATTTGTAATAGAGCGATGGCAGGACATTTCAACGGAACCGTCTAGATTTTTGCAATGACTGGCCAAAAATCACATTGCCGGTAAAAACCACGTGCCCTTAAAGGGAATTTGGAAAAAGAAATTCTTCATTATGAAAACCGGTTCCGAGATTAGACACAGAGAAGAAGAGTTGATGTGTGCGAAGTTACCATTTTTCTTGATGATCGTTATAAAGTTAAAGTGAGCATAGTTTTCTTCTGAAATGATGCGCAGAAAATCAGAAAAATAGATTTCTGGCCGTGCCAATACTCGTCTCAAAATATCTTTACAATTTTCGAGAATATAAAGCATAGGAAGCTATTACCACAAAGGTATTATAGGGATTAGAAGATGCGAAATACCTCAACAGCTTTTTCAAATTTGTAATGACATCTTAGGATGTGAGTTTCACATCACCTCAAGTTTGGAATGATTACACTCGCCATTTGTTGAAACGGAACGATGTGCGTTCGATTCTGCCAAACAGCTGACGTCGTCGACGAAAAACGATTTCGACGCTCAGACGAACTCCTTGTGGTGGTGGACCGGATCTGTTTACTTGAAAGGAAACGAGGTAAAACTCTTGGAAGATCTTCTCAACCTGGCGAATTGTGTTGCAACTTAGCTTCAGCTCATTTGAGCAGCAATTAATAGTAGGATGAACGGCGAATGAATGAATTCTATCCTACTTAAGCTAGTTCTGAACAGGGAGTTCTTCCGACTTTTAGTTCAACTCATGAACCGTCAGTTTCTAGTGGTTTTGCAATCGCCAGCTGGTTTTATATTAAACATGTTCAGTTTGCAATAAATCTTCCTCAAATTGGCATTTGTCGCGACGTCACGATAACTGTTTTTCGTTATATAAAAACTATAAACGTTAATTTCTTCTTTACTGCTTATTACAGTTTTTCACGCCAGAGGTATTATGTGTGATGCAACCACATTGATGCTGAGATATTTGCAAAACTCCGGACCGCAGGTGTCTGCGGTGGGGAATAAACGAGCTATTACCCTCTGTGGGAGCTAACGTGTTCTATAAACGTTACTTGGAAACTGTTTTTACAACACACGCCTAAGAAACAAGGGCGAAATTAGTACTCCACCAAGTTAATATTGATAAAAAGCTCTTAAGACCTGTTATCATATATTAACAGCATTGAGTATGCGATCATAGAACTCTAGAAATCTCATTAAAAATTCACTAAAATGTACGCTACAGTATTTGTGGTCATTTGGTCAGTCATTATTTTGTTCTGTCGAGAAATAAACATTTTGATTGCAGTGGAAATCTTCATCTTCATCAATCTGGTTGTCTTGGAGCTTTCCAAACTATCGGGAACACATCCGACGACGACATATTGTTGCAGTGAGTGAAATCTGTCATTTAGGAAGCATCATTATTCAAATCTCCATGTTGATGTCGTCAAAGGCTTTGACTTGTAAGGAATCGAGTTCGCTTATTCTTCAACAGTGATCACAGAATGGGGGAGCATCGTAATGGTTACAAAATGGCAATACGAAAAAAATTTCAGCACCTCACAGATCATTTTGCCATAGAACATGTCAATTAACTAATTTGCTTAAAACATGTGTTAATCTTGATGACTTTTTTTTCGCAAACTTTGTTGTTCTTTTTTTAATTCGTTTCGCTCATTGAGAACGGTCCAATTTCCGCCGTTGCAGAAACCGCTAATCGAAAGCCGTACCATGAAAACTCTCGTATATTAATTTGCTGATGTAGCGAGCTAAAAAGTAGAGTAGCATAGATCTTTTAGCACCCTGCTATTTACTAATGGTATCTGCATTATAGGGGCGCAGGTGGCGCAGTGCTTGGAGGCGCCACTGCGACATACGCGTGGAATCGATCATCGCGCCCATGGCCCACCAAGCCTTACATCCAACCTGAGAAGGCAAATTGGTACCAGACTTGTCCGGAAGGATAGCGGCACTGACTCGATGCATCGGTAGGCCACAGCGAGCCATTGTGAAGATCAGATATGCATTCAATCACCTCCAAACGATGCTTAATTAAGTCGAATGCACGGCGCATCCCTTAGGGATTGATCAACGCCGAGAGCTTTATGCTTTATCTTTTATCTGCATTATCCTATTTTTTAAAAAAAGCTAACAGCTGTTCAGCTAACAGCTTTACTAGGTCAAAGGCTTCAACAGCCTTTCACCTAGTAAATTACGTGTCATGTTGCCCTTCCAAGCTCTGAAAAGAGCGACACTGTTGAAACGTCACCTACTGTTGTGTTGTACTTGTTTTTTTGTACGGAAATCAATATATGCCTTGTAACAACCTGGCGATTATTGAAAAAGGAAAGGACACATTTATAATTTTTTTGTACGGAAATCAATATATGCCTTGTAACAACCTGGCGATTATTGAAAAAGGAAAGGACACATTTATAAACCAATGCCGGTGTTAATGGAAAGTCGAACTTGGGAACTGCTACTTAATACCAATTTTCTCTATTTAGGTAGTGCTTTTTGAGGTCCCGAGATCCATCACTGCCGTCTTCAAGAAAAGGTCAAATATACGATAAATACAAGTGTATAAAAAGGTTCGTTTCCTTCCATAATTACGAATTTCGTCACTAATCGAATTTTGCTTATTTATTTTCGGGTACTTATTACGAACAGCCTTCGTTCAATGCCCCTCTACGTTGAAGGAATCAGCACTCAAGTCATGACTCAAGAGGGTTTTCGTTTTTGGTAAATTTCTATGAGCACTGGTAGTACTCAAGCAGGAAATTCGCTGCAGCAGTAACTAAATTCAGCCGAATAATGGCTCGTTACACCAAGTTCAAAAATTTTTTTCATTTCTTCCCATAACGAGAGTAGTCACACTCTCATAGAAACATCAAACTGACTATTTTAGTCACAGAATGATTGTATATAATCCAACTGTGAATCGAAATTACATAATGTTCACATCAATTCGAGACGAAATGTAATCCTCATTCACTTCACATTCACTTCATTTCGCTACCAGTTGTGCAAAACAAGTATGCCACAGCCTCCGACGGCGATCATCGAAGATTTATTGAAGCGCGTTTTTGGCTAGAAGTGCATCGTAGAGTTGAAGTGCCATGGAGGCGAAAAAAAGACGTTGATGAACACCAAAGCAGCCCGGCAATATCATTGCTAACAATTACCACGCAGTGACGCAGCAAGATAGCAGTGGCATGTTTAGATCTTTCCGAACCTTCACAGAAGTCTATGACATTCGAATCTACTTCTTCAAAGGACATGTTTTCAGTCTAATGATGCTATAAGAGCTATAAAGGTAGTTACGTTGGATAAAGCAGCACTGATCTACACGAGGACAATGAGCAAGTATTTTACTAGTAAGCAAAAACAGTGGCCTACAACAAAGACCGTTCCTACCGTTTTCTAAACACTCAATTATGTTCGCCGACTTAGAAGACTGTCTATTTGCAGAGTGTTGCGTTCGACAGAATGGGAAAAAGTGCGCACTATCGTCGAATGTAGCGGTGGCAGTGCTCTCAATTCTCCAGTCTAGTCCCATTTCTGAACCCGATTGAGAAGATGCTACTAAATGAACAGAATTTAGTAAACTTGATTACAATAAGACAGTTCTGGTATACACCAGAAATGAATGTATTGACTTTAAAAAGTCTTTATTCTTCGATACAAAAGCTCCCAAGACTAAGTGAGTTTTGCTGGAAAATATTTAGCTTAGAAACATCTGATATAGCTGCAAACCTAAGAATTCGTGCTTTTGGCCACACTTTGCTGCAAAATTGTGATTCTGAGGGCCAATGACAGATTCAAGAAAGAGTAGAAGCGGTAGGAGGAATTAAGTACAACTAGGATAAAAAAAATTCCAAGCAATGTTTTTGTCTAGCAGTCCGTTAGAAAACATCGTTAACTAGTATGCACCACTAAAGCTAGAAGTGATAAAGCTCTTTGAGCTGATGAATCCCTGAGGGGACTAGGCATGCATTCAACTTCATTTAGCTTCTTTAGAAATGACAGAATGCATATATAGCCTGTACAATTTATTGAAATGGGCTTCTTATGAATCACGTCTGTGTTTTTATCCTCTCTGACAAGTGGTGTCAATTTGCCGACCGCTGACGATTCGAAAGCTTGGTGAGCCCGCAGCACGGGGATTGAATCAACGACCATGTTTGTATTGCAGAGCACCTCTTAACCTTGCTAAACGCGCCTATGTCTACACCAGTGATAAATAAAAAATGCATATTTACATTTTCTGCATTTCTAAATTGCATTTGTTCGCATCAAATAACTATTATGAGTGATTTCCGTAACTGTGGCAACGGATAAAGAAGATCTCAGAAGGAATAGTGCTACGTTTATGTTCACTTTATTGAGGTTGTTGTCCTTAACTTTATTACACCTAACTTGCCCTTGATGTAAATATGTGGAAAATCTTTCTAGTTTCAACATTCAATCCTAATAAAGGTATTGGCAAAGGTGGACACAAATTCCGGAAAGAACCGAAAAAAAGGTCGAGAATCCCTGAAATCCTCACTATTTATTGTTTCAGTAATGTTCGCAGTAATAAGGAGAGAATTAATACACAGTGATTAATTGCAAAAAGAAACTGATACGAAAGTTTTCTAAGGGGTACAAAGTGAGCCTAATGGAAATGCTTTTGTAGAACTGGCTAGCTTCTTTCCATGGGATTGTAAGACATGAAATCATCATCACTTTTGTTTTCCAGGTTCAAGAAGGCAAGGAGTAAGGTTTCGTGGGGTTGGAAAAAAGTTGTAGAAGAAGAACAACAATTGTTGGATAGACCAGGTTAAACGATGACGAACATGCATCGAACTTTGAGTAGTGAGTCTTAACAACAGGTTACCTAGTAATCGTTGTAATGCTGACATGCCGTAGCCTATTGTCATCGTCACAAATCCAGTCTATGCTGCAAACTTTAGAAGTGTTCAAGAGAGATGCTTTGCAAGCAAGCGGTAAAAGAGTTGTCTTTTCAGCCTTTAAAGAAAATTCGTGCACAGTTAGGTCCTCCAATTTTAGAGACCGGTTTTATTCAACCTCGAGATGAATAAATAATATCGCTTTCTAGTATTAGGCTTCATTAAGATTACTGTATTAATTTTTTGTTGTGGCTAGAATTTTGAAGCAATCGACTTCTTCAGAGCTGCGATGGTAGGCTAGACAATACTACAGTATAACTTATAAGTAGGGCTTAGTTCGTGGAAATCAAGTTTTTGTCCCTAGTACATGCTTTTCCTAACGATCATATCATTATTCAAGCCGAATTACTGATTTGTTTTTTTGTTCACATAAGCAGTCTACCATACGGTTCATAATTGAATTCGAATCCTATCTGCGGAAGTTCTCATTGTGCATTGGAAAGCAGCTAACTAGCTTTCCTTTTCGCATTTCGATTGAATACAAGAGTATCAGGAGAAAAGACACAACTGGTACTTGGCATATTTATCCGAATGTCTAGCTAAGAAAGAACCTATCGAGCGCTGAAATCAACGAACTTTTAGTGTCAACGTTTATCAACAATGATAAATTAAAGTTCTTCGCAGGAGTAGCCGTCGTTATCCAGGAATTCTGTGACAGTTACAAAAAACGATGTTATTTCAATCCTTAATGACTTCCTACTGCATGTGCTGGAAACGAAGAAACGTTCTAGATTGGCTATGTCGAGATTTCAGGGAAAAAAACCGTTTCCAGAATTTAGTATGTCATTGAGAAGACGAGGCAAAACATACTAAAACTGTAATTGATCCTGAGCAAGATCCCATAAGTATACTGTAGCATATGATAAAAGAGCTATTACTAGATCAGCGTAATTTTCGCTTTTCCTTGGTAGTTGTAACAGGTCTACTCATGGTAATTTCCCTCAAGCAGTTTGTCAGAGTGACTTTTTGTCCCTCCTTTTATCGGTGTAACCCTCCAAGAATGAAAACTTTGGCCATACTTTAGCCAAGATGAACTAAATATGGTACTCACAACGCTGTTACGATCCATGTGAAATAGAATACGAATATTAATCAAGGACACAATCTTCCTTAAATTGTAACTGATTTCCCTGCGCAAGCATCGTTTCGTGTTTCATTACCTATCTTCACCACTACGAGAACTTTTAGTAAATTCGTCTGTTGCTAACTCATCAGTTGAAAGTTGAAATAGCCGAATTTTCACAAGACGTACAAGACGTACAACAAGAATATTATCCATTGTTCAATTAACGAGCATTATTTCAGTCTGGGTTGTTTGGTAAAAACCTCAGTTTTCACAGAAAAAAAGGAAGCAAAACACAGAACTTTTATGTTAGAGACGAACTCGAGAAAAAGCTTTTACAATCCCTGTAAAAATAAGCTTCACTGTCTTCTAATTATTTTCAAAGGAGCTTGTGTAGCCAAGTGGTTAGGCGTGCCCTGCAATGCACATAAGATAAATCTTACGCCCATTCTCACCAAGCCTTCCATTGCTTCAGGGTCCGCCAATTGATACAAGAGCTGTATGGTAGGATAGCAGGCACTCATCTTGGCAACCATATATCTGAGCACTTGATTAAATTACTACTTCATTTATTGTTCTTCCAAGACATTGTTTTTATGACGCAATTCATCTTAAGTCCAGTAATTTACTGGTGTTGAGGTTGTTGCTCTTCTTCAAAAGCAGCACACGTATTTTGCTCCTAGGCAAATAGTGCCGGTAAGACTACCAATCATCCAGAGTCTTCAGATTATGAATAACTAACTGTAAGTGCTACTAGGGTTGCCCTCATGATTGAAAATGCCACTATACTTTCCTAATCAAAAAATAATTTCGTAGTTCTGTTCATTCCTTGGGAACCAACAGAAAAACACCATGGGGTTTTGCAGAAGCTCATGAATCGCGCCGTACACCAGAGAGAGAGAGAGAGAGAGTGAGTGAGTGAGTGAGTGAGAGAGAGAGAGACAAGTTCATCGGAAAGTTAACAGTAAGGGGAAAGATGGACGGTGTGAATTCCCAGCTCATTTTACGCAATGAGATTTAATTTAAGAGATTTAACGGGCACACAATCACACAAAACAATATTTTATAATGTTTCCACTTTACTTCGCGTGTAGAGCAATGGTCGGAGGCGCTCTGCAATACACATGTGAGTTCGATCTACGCACCTGTGGCCCACCAAGCCTTCCCTCTCTCCGAAGTCTGCAAATTGGCACCAGCCTTGTCTGGGAGGATAGCAGCACTGGCTCGATACACCAATAGGCACCGCGAGTGCATCCTTTAGGGGATAGATCAACGCCGACATCTCTATCCTTTTTTTATCCACTCTACTTCACAGCAGTTTCTAGAAAATTGAATAGCTTTTTGAACTCTGGTGAGAACAATGTGGGCATCGGTACGTTCATAACATTCATTGAGATGTTCTACAGTAGTTCAGATACAAAATTACGAGGGAGAACGAAAGAAAAAGAAAGACGCATTTGAATCGCAAGCGTAGTTCAGCTGCATGTCGTATTATTTATGAGCAGGGTTATGATCTCACTTCTATTAAGCTTCTCTACTGTTCAGAAGCAAACACAATGAAGAAGAAATCAGGAATAATCTTGCATAAGTGAGCGCAAGTGCCCGACTGCTCTAAACTCTAATGTTCCAGGAAAAACTAGGTGATATGAAGGTTTAAGTGGTGAGAATGTTAAGAAGAGAGAAAGCGGTTTGTATACGTCGTTGTCTGGGCATTCGAACGACAACAAGCTGCTTTTTCTGTAGCACTAAGATGACGAGTGTTCTTTTCCGCTATAACCATAGCTGCCAAAAAATCGTTTTTAGGGTCTATTTAAGATATTTCATCACGTCTCATTATAACGGGAGACTTCAGTTTTTTTCTTTGGGAGCACTTTTAGTGCAGAAGAGACTAGTACTGAAGATTGGTCAAATTGCGGACAATGTTTTCATTGATTTTTCTATCCCATCTCAATACTATGGCATTCCTAGGACAGTAGGACTGTGAAATGGAAATCGGCAGTGCCTACAATTCCAGTCCAGTTAAGCCTCTAAATATTTACATGTCAACGAAGGAACAGTTTTTTTAATCAGACCAACATTATTGAATTGATGTACCACTTCACGCCCCTCATTAGCGGAGAAGGCAGTGATGTCCCACGAGCGCTGGGAATAACACAAATAACACAAATTCACTTACCTTTTTCGAAATTCTTCTCCAGTGTTGATCTGAAAACAATTAAATTTTGACGGACTCGACTTGAATTACTGCTACAACGTGAAGACTTTAACACAAAGCTCTGTTTTTTATTGAGAACGTGAAGTGAACATGCCATTGTTCACGAAGCGGAAAAGAAAGTGTAGTAAAGTAATGAGATGGTACTAAGCGTAATGATTCGGCAATTCAGTAATAATGAAAACATATTCACGGCGAAGTGCGTTTAATCACTATGTTCCTCGTGGTTGACACGCTTATCCGTAATGTGGTCGCGTATTCGCGCCATGGCGCATGCGGTCTCATGCGGTCTCATGCGGTATCCTACTTTCCGTTAATATCCGCTAAAAGATAAAAAGGATAAAGCTTTCGGTATTGATCAATCCCTGTGGGAGGCGCTATGCATTTGATTTCATCCAGCATCGTCTGGAGGTGATTTAATGCATATCTGGCCTTTACAATGACTTGCGGTGGCCTACCGGTGTATCGAGTCAGTGCTGCTATCCTCCCAGACAAGTCTAGTACCACTTTGCCAACCCCGGAGACATGGAAGACTTGGTCAGCCATGGGCATGGGGATCAATTCCACGGGTGTGTTGCAGGGGAGCCTCCGACAACTGCGCAACACGCACCTCACGGATATCCGATACGTTGCTTAAATATCAAGCAAGCAAGTCCATACAAGATGCAGCATAATTTATTCCACGGTGGATGTTTTGCGATGCTTCATAGAAATATGAGTAATAATATTTTTTGATCAAGCGACTAAGCCGAAAAAGATATGTTCAGCTAACTGTATTTCCAACCGAATTCTCGAAAAAGCCGCCGTTTTTTACCTGCCTTCCACCGAGGAGGAACAGCCGCTTAGAGTCGCAAATGGTTGACTACTGCACCACCCCACATCAAAAATCAACTCTGAGGGTACGGAGCTAGATAACGCGTTATCTCAGGGCATTGTTCCCTGATATTCATTCCCGGATTTTTGGAATTTATCCAAAAAGCCTCCAGAAATTTGCGCGTTGGTGTTTTAGGCTCCCGTGCGAGGATAGCGACTTTACATCAAAATCGTGTCCGCTACGCTTTTGTATCCTATGCGTGCCTAGTGGCGCGCCTTGTTTTAATTTTCGTTTGCCGTCTAGATGTTCTTTTATGCGGATGCATAAAAAGTCTGCCCATTTCACCGACATATTCGTCTCCGCAATACTACGAGAAATCAGGTATATCGTACCCGAACTCATGCATTCACCGTCCCTGCCGTAAGGGCAAATTGCGTAATTTGGTGCTTTACATAGACGGTCATGCAGGCGGTTACGAACTAACTGACAACGTAGAGTAGCCGGTGGTATTTCAGCTATCACTACCGATTCCTCTAAATCCGCCCTTCTTAAGCATCGCTTTATCGCTAAACTTACTTCATCGCTAATGAAGGGCAAGGTAAACGGGATTTTGTTTCGGCAAAACCATTCGTTTTGGGGGTGCCGCTTTCCTTTTAAACTTAAGGTCAATAGACCATCACGCCCCCGTCTTATACCTACTTATTAAAATACATAAGTTGGTATCAGTTGATGATCTTGGGTCAACCAATCCGTCATCATTTAAGGCTAGACCAATCATCAGCTGTGTAGACGGGCCAACGGATATAATAACCTGGTTTTTTAAGCCTAATACTTTACCAGCTGCTCAAACATATTCCAGCTCACCTAATGAACACGCAAATGTTCCTGGAACCTATACAAAACGCGTCTCTTTATAACGCGTACGTGATGAGAGTCCTTCGACGTTACCGCGCTTTACACCAACGTATCGAATGACTCAGCAATGCAAGCCATCTTCGAACTTGTTCTTGAACATGAAGGAAGAATAAATATGCATGGCTTGTCCATCCAGCACCCTATGGATCTCTTAAAGGAGTGCCTAAACTGCTCGATTTTCAGGTGGTCTGGGAAATATTTCACGCAAGTAAGGGGTTTGGCTACGGGACAGCGACTGGCACCAAACCTTGCCATTGCGTTTATGTCTAAAGTAGAAGCCACCTTTCTCGGTCTCCGGCCGCTACTCTACTGCAGATATGTAGATGATTGTTTTATCATCTTCTCTATGCAGTAGGGAGATGGACAAATGCTTTGAATTACTGGACGAGCAGTCTGAGTACATTAAGTTAACCTGCGAGAAACCGAGAAAAAACTGGCTTCCGTTTTTAAACGTTCAAATAAACCTATCATGTAGCGGTTACCTGACAAAGTGGTACCGAAAGCCAAGTAACAAGAATATCCTCGTTTATTTCCTTTCTTCCCACCCTTCACACACAAAGAGGACGGTTGTGGGAAACATGTTTCGAACAGTCACCTCTGTGTGCACAAGTAGGGAACTAAAGGAAGAATCGCGCAACTTGGGTTGGGAAATTGCCATCTACAATGGCGACGAAACAGTAACCCCACGAGATAAGTTTAGAAGAAGAGCGACGCCCCAAAACGAATGGTTTGGCTGAAACAAAATCCCGTTTAGCTTGCTTTTCATCAGCGATGAAATAAGTTTAGCGATAAAGCGATGCTTAAGAAAGGTAGATCAAGAGGAATCGGTAGCAGTTGTTGAAATACCACCGGATACTCTACTTCGTCAGTTAGTTCGTAACCCTTGTATGACCGTCTATGTGAAACACCAAATCACGTAATTTGCCCTTACGGCAGGGGATGGTAACTGCATTAGTTCAGGGTACGACATACCTGATCTCTTGTAATGATTGTGGAGATGAATATATTGACAAAACAGGCAGATCTTTGCGTATCCTCATAAAAGAACACCTAGATGGCAAACGAAAATCAAGACAAGGCACTCTACTAGGGACGCATGGGATACAAAAGCATAGCGGAGACGATTTTGATGTAAAAGTCGCTATCCTCGCACGGGAGCCTAAATCACCAACGCGCAAATTTTTCGGGGCTTTTTGGATAAAATTCAAAAATCCGGGAATGAATATCAGGGAACAATGCCCTTAGATAATGCGTGATCTAGCTCCGTACCTCAGAGTTGATTTTTGATGTGGGGTGGTGCCGTAATCAACCATATGCGACTCTAAGCGGCTGTTCTTCCTTGGTGGAAGGCAGGTAAAAATGGTGGGTTTTTCGAGAAGCCGGTAGTCGTGCAATTACTGTTCAGATTTTCATCTTTCTGTTTGCGTTGTTGAAGCGTTTGACCTAGTAAATTACGTATTAGTGTACCCTTCTAGGCTCTGAAGAAGGCGATACTGCCGAAACGTCACCTATCATCGTGTCGTATGTGTTATATTTGTGAGGAAGTAAAGGTGTGCTAAATAACAACCTCGCGATTGCTGCAAAAAAGAGAACAACAGATTTATAATCCAATGCTGAAGTTAACAGACAGTCGATCCTGGGAAGTGTCAATATTGTCTTAGGTGCCCGTACTCTCTTGACCGTCAAATCTGTCTGGCGTAAATACCATGTGGTCTCACCTTTTCAACGACCTAAAGTTTTCTTGAGTTTATCTGCATCCTCGAATTGCATAAAGAGGACCATACTCTTCAACCAGGATTTGACCTGATATTCCATAGAGTGCGATAGCTGAGAGTTCCTGAACAGAGACATATAACGTATCCGGCTCTCCTTTTTCGACTTCACAACATTTGTAGTTGCGAACCAAGTTTTGGATCGCTAGAGTCGGGACTCCATCAGCGTAGTATGTAGGTCTTATCCTCTACGGACCTGATGTTGCACGGTTAATACACCGACGAGATAGTCTGTTCTACTTCAAAGAAGCAGATCGCTTAGATGGTTAACCAAAGTCGCCGGAGTTAAAGTGAGTGCAAGTGGGCGTAGCTGTCAGAGGCTTCAGTGTAGAAGTCGTAGATCGCTTTGCTCCTCTCTTTTAGTTGTAATAAGCGTTAAATTGGGTAGAACGAACAGGTTTGCACAGGAAAGTTATAATGGATGATCTTGCTCGTCTCGTGAACTCAAATAGTAGCATATCTAGTTTGCTTGTTTTCAAACGGCTGGTGTGATATGGATTGCTTAAATGTTCTAATGAAAGGAATTTTGCTGCTGAATGCAGCCAATGATGGCAAAGCAAAAGCTGTGTTAATTTATGGGGATTTTTCCTAGTTTTTTCGTCCTATCTCATAATGACGCATAAGTGACGTCAAATATCTTAGAAGGTTGCTCGACTTTTTTCAATTTCAAATGCCTGAATCAACATCATAAGAGTTCAAAGAGAATCGGTGTTGCTAAAAAGCCGCGTAGATGACGACGGCGGCTGTCCTAAATCCTCTGAAGTCCTGTTGATTAATGTAAGAATTACAAAGTTCTTCATTGGAAAATTACCGTCTTTTCCCGTTCTAACAGATCCGATGACGTCACACTATAGATTAAATTATGAGGTATGATTTTTCATCCGTTGAAATGGATTTTTTGTAAAGATAACCTAACTGCAGTCTTTGTATCCAACGCTACCATATCACCAACTATTTCCGGACCCGCTTGTTTTTGTTGCTTTCTGTTTCACTGAGTACCGATATTAAGCTTCTCGTCCTCTGAGAGACCAGGTTGTTTGCTAGAGGTGATCCCCATCGTCATTCCCTATTGCCATTCATTATAAATCCTCTTTAAGGAGGCTCGTGCTACAGTGTTGGTGATGTCGATAACCATGAGCACGGTGCCGGTTCCACCCTGCCCAGATTCACCGTGCCTCTCATCCATTCGTGATCGAGAAATCGGTAACAGTCTTGTCTGGGATAAGTTCACACTCTGCAACCCAAATGGGAACGCTCCAGTATCTCTAGACTCCAGAGAAAATCGACTCGCCCAGCATTCAGCGGCATTCATGACGAAAGCGAACTTTTTTGAGCAGCAGCCGAACCCACATGTGAAAAAAGATCTTGGTCGATGGCGGATGCGAGAAAACAAGTGGAATGCAAGAAGTGCTGGGATTCGCATAGCATATATGAGAGAATGGTCATGTAAAATAAATAAATAATAGTAACAGAAGCCCTTTGAACTACGTGCGTTCAACAGTTTGCGTTTAGACAAGCCAACAATCCCACTTATTCATTGTATAGACATGAATACTTCTATGGTCAAGTGTAGGTAGACATTCTAACGGACCAGGGGCATGAACACATTGCATGGATCAAAATATGCATAAGGGCAATCGCACTCTAGCTTTTTTGTCCAAGTTTAATCTACACTTGTACACATGTAGCGAAGCGGTTAGTGATAACCCGTGACACACATGCAGCATTTGGTTCCACCTTTCGTTGTGAGCTAACTCGGCCGTCGATCTCTCCTGCGACAAGAAATTCGTAACAAAATTGTCTGAGAAAGTACAAACACTGACTTCCTACAATATTCTAGGTGCCAATGACTACAGAACCCCTCTGGAACAGTCGATTACTTTTGGGGTCTTATTATTTTCGCGGGTTCATTTTTTCAATATTACATATAATTTAATTAAGCAGTGCCAATCACTTACCAGAAAAAAGGAGGTTTGTTCATTGCAATGTTCTCTACATTGAAATTCTTACTGGACCATTTAATTTACATGAAGAGTTTTAAGATTATATTTCTTTCATAGTTGTAGAGATTTCGAGAAAACAATAAATGGATAGCACTACCGATAAAGGAGTACGGTTGAAATTAAGAAGAATGGGATTGGCGCGGAATAACCAGCGTGCTAAAAAAAGGAAGCAATTTCTAGCTCATTTTAGTTCCAAACACAGAGGCACATCAAAACTCTTAGAGGAACCACATAAAAGAGATTATCTTGTTTGCAATCGGTGGTAAATCGTAGACGAACTTCACATCGAAAATTAGTCAACTTGTCGAGAAGATGGCGTGGAGAATGAATCGGTTGCAATGTGGTGGTGACAGGAAACATTTTTGTTTAATTCCTGTGTCGATCGTATCCCACGGATCACCTTCATATGAGGGATCTCGAGCCGGTTAGTTGCGAGGCTACGTGGCGCGTCCCCAGGTGGCAGATAGGGGGTTAAAGGCAGACGAAAAGCGACCTTTGCTTCGCTGAGACGCAGGTGGATCCAGGAGATGGACTCCCTGTTTCTGATGTGCCGATTTCACACATACTTTCTGTATTTGCTAAGCGTATTCATGCATGCGTGTGTGGGTGCGTTATCCTTTATGCGGATTGTATTCTGCGAGTCAATTCGGCCAAAAGCCTGCAATCAAGTGACAGGGAAAGTATATGGGAGGCGGTTAGGAGTCGGCTCAAACAAATAAGCTCCATGTCCACTCTGGGAAAGCCTGGCAAGCTACCCGTGAGTATATCCAGCCCCCCACGCTCAGAGCACACCAATCCATACGTTGGTACCAAAACGCTAAACACAATAAAAGAAAAAGGGCCTTATTCCCCTGACCCTGAAAGGGCCCCCCAGTTTCACAGCGTTAGGTAGGACGAGTACGGAGAGGCTGCTAAAATCTCTGGGCCAATGGAAGCTGCCTGGATTACAAAGAACTATGGTGACGATCTGTACCTACAATGCACGTATACTGGCATCCGATTCTTCGATAGAAGACTTGCTCATGCAGGCAAGAAGGATAAGACACTACGTCATTGGCCTGGCCGAGACGAGGCGACGCGACCCATTCAACGCCGTCTATGAGACCGGAGAAGAACTGTTCCTCGGAACATGCGACACTAGAGGAGTCGGCGTCGGAGTTCTCGTCAACACGAGTTTGTCCATGAACATCGATTCATTCGAACAGCTTACAACCCGAATAGGACGTTTACGATTAAAAAGATGTGGATCAATACCGCCATTGACAATGCTCGTCGTTTACGCGCCGACATCAAGCTATGACGAAGAAGAAGTCGAAGCGTTCTACACGGACTTGGAGAAGTTCTACAGAGAAGACCATACATTCTTCAAGGTCATCGTTGGAGATTTTAACGCCAAGACTGGACCAAGAAAAACGTCTGAAGAACGTCACATTGGGACCCACGGATTAGAGTGGAACGAACAGGGTGAGCGGCTTTGTGAGTTCATCATGGCGACAAAGACCATCCACAGCAACTCGCAATTCCAGATACTTCCATTCACCGATACTAGTTAGATGTATTCGATAGCCACATATCTCCTCCAGTCATATGAAATAAAGGAGGATGGATACGTTGTACCACTAGCTCTCCCTTCCGAAATCCGACATGCCATTTCGTTGGCGAAAAATCGAACAACACCAGGTCCGGACAGGGATATGATCACCACACCTGAAGAACCTTCCGCCAGTCCTCGTCAACACACTGGCTCGGCTCTTCACACGTTATCTGTATGAATGCAAGGTCCCTACTAAGCGGAAGGCCAGCAAAACCGTGCTAGGCTCAAGGAGATTGAGCTCCACGATATTCGCAACTATCGCCCAATCTGCTTACTGTGCCTCGTCTACAATCTTTTTCAGTCGAGTCATCCTAAACAGGATTGACAGAACACTGGACGAAGGACAACCATGTGAGCAAGTAGGGTTTCGAAAAGGATTTAATACGATGGACCACAACCACACGATTACAAGACTCATCGAAGTATCGCGAGAGTACAAAAGACCACTCTGTCTCACTTTCACCGATTTACAGGAGGCCTTTGATTCAAGTGAGATAGAAGCAGTCATGGAAGCCTTCGGTAGTGAAGGAGTCCCTCTTCAGTACATAAAGATTCTTCGTGAGCTGTACAAAAACTTCACAACAAGATGTCACCATTCTACAACGATATTAACATTGACGTCAAAAGAGGGGGTTAGGCAAGGCGATGCCATCTCGCCAAAATTATTTACGGTCACCCTCCAGAACCTCATGCGAACATTGGAATGGGATAATATGGGAGTGGAAATCGATGGTCGGCAATTACACCATCCTTGCTTTGCTGATGATATCGTCCTTATTCCTCCAAACTTTAGCCGAGCGGAACGGATGCTTATCGACTTCGATAAAGCCTATGGAAAAGCTGGTCTTTCACTAAATCTCACAAAAACGATATTCATGAAGAACGGATTGGTTTCGTATGACCCATTTACGCTCAACGGAACGAATATCTCCGAATGCTCCAGTTATATCTATCTAGGTCGGGAAATCAATATGATGAACGACCTAGCTCCAGAGCTGAGCATAAGGAAACGAGCGGCTTGGGGAGCTTTCAAGAACATCGAGGATGTAGTGAGGAAACCAAAAACTCCCGACTACGTGCCCGCCTTTTCGACTCAACGGTACTTTTTGTCCTAACGTATGCATCAGAAACCTGGTCGCTTCGTAAGCAAGATGAAAAATCACTCAGCGTTATCGAACGCGCAGTCGAAAGGACGATGGTAGGAGTATCCTTGTCACACAAGTAAGGAATGGATCCGAAGCTCCGACTTGCGTCAAGGATCAAAAAATCTAGGATGCCGTTTTGTACGCCAAGCAGTCGAAGATAATGTGGGCCGGAGACGTAATGCGTGTGGATAACAACCGAGGGACAAGAGCCGTTAGTGACTGCATTTCTCGAGATGTCAAACATACTGCAGAAAGAACACCGACCCGATCGTCAGAGTTCTTCACGAAGAACCTAGAAAAAAGATACGATGCTCGACGAGTCCCCAGAGCGAGCATAACTCACTGGGCTACTCTTGCACGCGACAGGGGATAAATGTAAGATTTACTGGCCTCGAGTCACTCGACGATCAACGGGACCACAGGTGATACAGGCGATCTAACATTTCGATAACATTTTCATGACCTTGACGGGCTTTGCATAGAATGATCTAGTTTTTCAATCAATCGTAGAGAACATGATGGAAAGACCAACGTGAATATCAATGATAAACGCAGTCAGAGTTGGCCGACAACATTTCTCAGAGTAATTCCCAGGACCGCCTTTCTATTAACCTCGGCGTTGATCAAATAATCCGCTATATTCTTTATGTGTAAACACAAAGTGTTGTTTTCCTCCCTATTCACGAAAAAAAGCTACCTTATTTTCAGTTGGATTGGAATCTTAGTTTAGTAATTTCTGTTTTGGTCACGGAGGTGTTTGTCTAGGTAGATCGCGTTCAAATTGCTTTTTAATGTTCTGAAAAAGGCGAAATCCGACGAAACGTTAACTTTTTCGTCAAAAAAGAACAAAGTAACTCACCGTGATTACTCATCAAAAATATAACGAATTAGTTTCAAGAGTGTCTCTGGATCCGTATACAACCGTAAAGGCAGTGTTGGTATTTTAAATACCATACACCAAATACCAAAAGAACAACTGTGGACCAACAACTCGGATCTTCAGTTCTGATGAAGACTAAGAGGTCGAAAGGTTGGCCGAATGAAGATTATATATCAACCTCGGGTAAGCTTGTCAAAGAAAGAACACAGAGTGTTGGTGTTTTTATTTCCTCATTCTCCGTTCTCCACTTCGCTCTCAAACGAAACCACACAAGGTTTGTACCTCGTGAAATTACAAATGAAAAAAACATATCCGTCTCAAAAGTAATAACGGTCTGTCTCGAGCATCACTCTTTCATATCTGTTTTTCGTTATAAAATATACTTCTGTTGACGAAGAGAAAACTCGTATTGAACTATTACACACAGAAATATTTGACAAAAATACACCAAGATGATAAAGTACACCACTGGCATATTCAATTTGTTTCCCCTATTGCCATTAGACAGGAAATTAAAAGAAAAATAAAGAAAGCAAGTATTTTTTTGATATCTACGACATGCTCACAAAGGCGACTGTTGCGCAGTGGCTAGAGGTGCTCTGCAAAGCAAATAAAATCGCCACTGGTTCGAATTCACGAGTAGAACTTATTAAGGGTTCCATGCCTCCATAGTTTGCAATATGCTACATGACTTGTCGAGGAGGATAGCAGCATTGATTTGATAGATCTGTAAGCCACCACAAGTCATTGCACAGGCGAGATAAGCATTCAATCACCTCTAACGATGCTGGGTGAGCTCCAATGCATGTCTCATCCCTCAGGAATTGCTCTTCGTCGAGCGCTGTTAGGTCTCTATAAGCCAAGAATTCTTGACATTCATGCGTTCTACTATTTTTAGGGAAAGTTATATACGATTTAAGCATTAAGAATAGTACCTTCTTTCACGTCCCAGGATCGGCTTTCTGTTAAATTCCGCACTGGATTATAAATGCGTTGCTTTCTTTTTCAGCAATCGCGAGGTTGTTTTACAGCATACATTTACTTCCGTGCAAAATCACACATACAACACAACAGTAGCTGACGGTTCGGCAGGATCGCGTTGTTGGGTGCCTCCCTTCATTGATCTTTCATAACGAGGATAAAAGAGGGTCAGTCTGCAAAGTATCAAGAATAACTTCCAAAAAATTTCTTGTCAAACCACTAATTTCTGAGTACAAAGTTGACATAAAATGTAGTTCGTTGAAGATGTTCAACAAAGCAAGCCCAAAATATAGCCGTTCACATAGATTTTCGTTGTTTGATGCATTAGTGTTTAAAATTTTCTAATTCATTCTTGTTGACATTCAAAAATGACTGCTGAATATGGACAGAATTCAGCCCAGTTCGGTACTAATTCCTTTTTCGTCTACTTTTTCTGTTCCACCGAGTTTTCTTGTTGCAGTTTTTGTAATCAATCAGTATTTCCTGAGCAGTACTGTACTTTTCGCACATTACAATGATGAACACTGGCATTCGGACGAGTTTTTTTTATCCCACTGAGAACACCGGGAAAAATCTGAGAGTGCCCAGTTGAGGAAATCAGGATCTCATTCCGGTACAATTGCAAGTACATGAATCCAGCAGCGTTACCACTCTCAATTTCGGCTAAACAATAAAAAACACACGTGTCATAGTAATTTCCTCGACTAAATTTCTGTTAATCTCGACATAGGTCGAATAATTCAGTATTCTGTTGCTGAGCAAACACGAGGATGTTAGTTTATTCTTTCTTTATAAAAAACGCTGACGTTTCGGCGGATTTCTCTTTCCTCACACCCTTGACAGGTCAAGTTGGCTACAATCTACCCAGACAAGCAGCTTCACGACCAAAACAGAAAATACTAAACCAAGAATTCAACCACATTGAAAACAAACTAGCTTCTTCGCACACTCACCGCTTTCTATGAGTCTTCGACCGTGTCACGTGGGGACCAACCGCAAACAGTTGACAAGGAAGTGTAATGCGTCTCTGACGTTAAAATATCAATCCTGACTATCGTGTGAGATCATGCATGATTGCGAGACATTCCTTCTCGCGGTTTATTTTCGGATTCGTGGAATTTACCCAGAGCGCTTCGAGAGTTCTGCGCTCTGGTGTTTTCGGTCCCTCTTCGATTATCGTAACTTCAACTTCAAAAGCCTCGCTGCTATGTCTCTGTGTCCGCTAAGAGGCTATTTAGTTTAGCTTTATGTTTATCGACCAAGATTTTGGATTGAATAATGGTTTATATCCTGAAAATATTCAACATATTAGGAATGCTAGGATAAAACGGTTATTATTAAACATATAAAAAAAAATTCGTACAAATATTTTAATAAATTGGAATCATTAATACTACTATTATAAAAATCACCAATTGTAATTGTTTATGAATTAATTAAGCAGCTTAGTATTAACATTACTAGTACTAATATTAAGTTAATATTGGTATTATTCTATATTATATTGTCAATACCAACATTAATATAATAGTATATCGTTTAAACATGAATAACATGGAAAACCACATGAAGGAGGAACGAGATAGAAGAAGGAGAGCAGCTTGGGCAGCATTCGGTCACCCCACAGAAGCCACCGACCAAATGAAATGCCCGAAAATCCGCGCTAACTTTTCCGATTCTACGGTCCTCCCAGCTCTCTGTTATGCTGCAGAGACGTGGGTTGATAATTCAACCACGTCAAGTAGATGGTCCGTAGCATAGTGAGAAGAAAAAGACGACAAGTGGACGAAAAGAACCGCGGAGTGGACACCACGAGAATGCAAACGTCTCCTAGGAAGGCCACCTACACGTTGGGCAGCCGTGTTCGTTAACAAAGTTAATCATCTGCACACGCAGCTACTGTTATTTTGCAGATCACGATTTGAGACATTTACGCGTCACCATGCTCAAGTAAAACGACCATCATGGACGACTATCGCGAGGGAAAAAAAAACGAAGGGCAAATGTTCTGGGGCCCGCACAAGTCGTGAACTCGTTAACACGGACCATCCAAGTATCCAAGTAAGAAACTATATCGTTATTCTTATGCCATTGATACTAATATTATCCTTCATAAACGCTGTATTATAATAGTGTATTAAATTATAAGTATTAAGAAGGCCGATAGTACAGTGATAACGATGTTCATCATCATGCGCAAGGTGCTAGTTCGATTCCACTCTGGGCCAACCAAGCCTCGCATCCCTCCGGGGTCCGGAGGTTGGCACTGGACTTTTCTGGAAAAAAAATCACCCTTCGCAATCCATTTGGAAACGCTGCAACCCGGCTATCTCAGGACTCCAGGAGAATTGCTCGACCGGCATTCTACGGCATTCAAGATGCCGAAGCCACACGTAGAAACTTGGAATACCTTCGTAGACGATGAAAGCGAGGAAATGAATCCGTTTTGAGAAGTGCCGAGATCGGCACAGTAGACAAGAACACGGGTTATATCAAAAAAATAATAGTTATTATTAATATTCTGTTGCTTTCATTTCTATTATACTACTTTATATCGAATCAATTTTATATTAGCGTCATTAATACTGTTATATTAATAATATTTGATAGACTAATTTAGCTAATAAATCAATTATTTATAAACTACAATTAATGTTGTTCTAACTGCGTACGAATACTTTTAACATATATAAATTTATTATGTACCATTATTATTAATTAATTACTTAATTAATTAACAATTATTTCTTGATTACTTAATTGCGAATTACTTACTTAAACTTAATTACTTGATGCTTGAACTGTCCACCCTCACTGGTTGTGCGGGCCCCCTTCACAATCACCACTTTTCGGAGATTTGCTGGTTAGGCCATTGTGGTTGCCCAGAATCGCGAGCTCAGCCTGGCCAAAGTCTGCACCAGGTCTTCACCACCACAGGCAATCGCTGCCCTTGTGGATCAAGGGAGATTTGCCACTGTGCGACTTTGACACCAGGACGATGGTGGATCCTGGTATTGGTTTATTCTTAGCTAGGCTTCCTGATGGAAACGTCGGACTCTTTCTCAGTTTGGGAGACCCTGCAGAGGGGACGAATCCCCCTGCTGTACATTGGAGTCCGACACACAGGAACACCTCTCAGCCACGACGAGGCGGTAAACCGTTGGGAGGATTATCATTAATTATTATCGTTGAATTATTATTATGAATTAAATTGTGTTACACTGAATATACTAATGTATTGTTACTATATTCAATTTTAAACTTTTTACTTACTGCCTACTTTTTTTTGATGGCAGGGGTATATTGCGAAATATAACTCCAACGAAGGTGAGATATTTGCAAAACTCTGGACCGCAGGTGCCTATGGTGGGGAACGAACGCGCTATCGTCCTTTCTGGGGAGTAACGCGTTCACCCCCCACACCATGCGGGTCCTTCGTTTTTGGGCTCCCTAGATCAATCCCGTTGACGGGTGATTGCTGATTGCAAAAAGATCGATAGAACTAGCTGAGAGACAGGCGAAACGAAGGACCCGCATGGTGTGGTGGTGAACGCGTTACTCCACGGAAAGGACAATAGCGCGTTCGTTCCACACCATAGGTACCTGCGGTCCAGAGTTTTGCAAATATCTCAGCTTCGTTGGAACTATATTCAATATTTCACATAGCATTGTTTTTTTCGCATTTTAAATCTTGAAGTGGAAGGCACGATCCTCGTACAGGAATCGAAAACACCGGCGCGCAAAACCCTTGAAGCACACTGGATTAATTGCAAGAATCGGAAAATGAACAGCAAGACGAAATGTTTACTGCAAGCGGCAGATAACATTCCCATCTGAACTTTGTGCTATTGGTCTTCATGTGACTTACGCATTGGAAGACTCGTAGAAGGCGGTGAGTGCGCGAAGAAGCTTTTCCGTGTTTAATGTGAATGAAGTCTTGATTTTAGCATTATCTCTGACTGGTTATGGAGTGTTTTGCTGGGTAGATTGCGTTCAACTTGAGCTTTCCAGGCTCTGCAATCCACCGAAACGTCAGCTTGTTCTTGAATAAGGAATAAATTAGAAACTTCGTGTTCGCTCATCAAAGGACAATCAACACAAAGGCAGTTTGGGTGAGCAGAATACTCAATCTCTCTTTTTTTGAGAATTTTGCAGATTATGCGTCATAGCGAATGGTTATAATGAACTTCTCTTTGAGAATGCGTTATTTGAAGCGCAAAAATGAAAGGCAGCAGCCTCCAGTAGCACTAATTAGCCTGCTTTCACTGGATATTTCAGTCATTTCGGACCGTCGAACTAAAAAGTTGACGATGACGCGAACATGAAGGGATGCAAATTGGATCCTCATAACTGTATGAAAAGACATTCTTTATAGAACAAAGCACTGCACATGATACACTGCACATTTTTCTTCTACAGCTAATTAAATCTGGGATAACAATTTAGGACATGAATTTAATCTCATTTCGAGCAAAGCGTAATCGTACTGGCCATTTGTTGTGACGAAACGATGTGAATTCGACTCGTCTAAACAGCCAAGGTCGTCGACAACAGAAGATTTCGACACCTAAGCGAGCTCCTATTGGTAATGTACCGGATCTATGCAACTGGAAGAAATAAAGAGGAGCTGTTGAAAAAAAAACTCTCAAATCAATAACTTATTACAAGCACAGATTTCAAACCACCTTCTTGGTTACTCAACCACCAAAAGTATCCTGTCATGAACATTAAAACACAGATCAAACACAACGAATGTAACCTTTCTATTGAGAACGTTTTGTTGCTAAATTATTCATATTTAGCTGATCTCGTGAACTGATGGATTCCACGATGTTTGGTGAGGGTGTGTGGTAGGTCTTCAGCTAGCGGATAGTAGGTGAACACTGCACAAAAAAACAGCTTATACTGGCTCTGAGGGAGTAGATGGGTTCAGAGGGTGGACCCTACCCTCTACTTTCCACCGCGGATTATTTTGCGGTATGTGGACACATCCATGCACGCGTAAATAGATGGGTTTGGGGAAGCAGTTTCGAGACGTATTTAATAACAGCATGGTTGAGCAGACTTCGCGCAGGCGTTAAATGTCGGAAGGAATAAGAACAAGACGCCTCATTCTTTTTTCTCATCGAGAAAGCACAGCCCAGTAAATGCTACTTGTCCCATAGCAAAACAATTCTTCTTTGGAACATTCTAAAATAAATTCGGATTTAATTCGGGTACAAAGCAACGGTTTCTTCGTGTAATACCGAGGACTTGCGCATGCACATTTGGTTTGTGTTGCAAATAGTATCTAAATACAATGCATATTGTACCAGTATGCAACCACATGGTTTAGTGGTGAACGCATTAGACCCCGGAAAGGGTAACAGCGCGTTCGTTTCCCATCTCAGACACTTGCGGTCTGGAGTTTTGCAAATATCTCAGCATCATTGTGGTTGCACTTCCCATTTTGTCCTCTGAAAATTGTGAAGTTTAATCCCCGTTACATTTTTGCGCTGTGGTACCAATTATTGAAAGGATATGCGATCCCTGAAACATTCTCCACGTCAGCAATGGCGCATATTGTTTCGGTGTCATCTTCGTCTGAAACAAATGTATTTTGAATACATCATAAAAGTGAGTATTTTGGAGTAAGGGGTTCGAAATTGAATCGAGGACAAGCAGAAACATTGTGCCGTTCGCAGTTGTATGCGGTCGGGAACGAACGCGCTATTGTCCATTCCGGTGAGTAACGCGTTCACCACCACACCATGTGGGTCCTTCGTTTCGCCTGTCTCTCAGCTAGTTCTATCGATCACTTGCCATGAGCAGCACTGGCTCGATGCATAGATAGGCCACCGCGAGTCATTATAAACGCCAGATATGCATTCAATCAGCTCCAAACGATGCTTCATGAAGTCGAATGCATGGTGCATCCCTCAGGAACTCATCAACGCCGAGAGCGTCAGGTTTATGTATATATATATATATATATATATATATATATATATATATATATATATATATATATATATATATATATATATATATATATAACTCTCATGCCAGAGTAGCATTAAGTCTGCCAGAGACTTGTAAGCTTTGCCATTATGAATATTAATGTTTCTTCGAATTCCTGCATAAACAATGAAGCCAAAATGATCCGCTTCTACTAGTCGCCCAATCCACGTTCCGCATGATCTCATGGGATTCTGGACCAGCCTAGGAAAAAGACCTGTTATTTATAATGGTGAAATATCTACATCCAATCGGAAATAATGACTTTCGCCACCGGAGTAGAGCACAGTTACTTGTCCTGTTTCGAGAAACTGTATGGACAGATGTTAACTCTGCAAGTATAAGTTGCTCGGAATCACTAGGAAAAGAAACAAATGAGAACAGGAAGCTTAATTTTACAAGGAGACCGAGAGAAAGACATGGCTATTTTACTTCAGATTTGATTATCGCGTGTTTAGACCACTTTCTTTTTCTTCAGCTCACAGAACGTCACCGTCAACAGTCACAGTTTTCTTAGCCAAAAAGATTCGAAGAATTATAGAATGAAACATATCTGCTTAATCTCGACAAAATCATTGCCCTACTCTGCGCTCAAGAGGTTTCGAAAGTAAAACTTGCTTACTCTCAAAGACCTTTGTGATGTGCACAACATAAAACTAACAAAACAGTGGGTGTTTAGAACAAGCTGTTTATTAGACCAGTGGAAAGTTATGTTTCAAGTTTTATCTGCTACAGTTATGAAAGTCACTGGTTGAGTGAACTGCATGTCAATTTGGCCATTTTCAGGGTTCTGAAGAAGGCGAAACCGTCGAAACGTCAGTTATTGCGTATTAATTAGTGCTGTAATACCAACCTTGTCTTTGCTCATCAATAAAAACAGTGAACAACCTCTCTGTTACCGTGGTAGCAGAAAACCAGCATTTCCACCAGAAAAGCTAGATAGTAGCAGTAACAAATACAAGGGCACAGCGGGAAATGTCCAAGCGATCGTCAAGAAGATTCATTGAAATCGAACGAAATCGACATTTTGAGCCTTCTATGAAATGCTCTACATCGTGCGCGATAAGTCGAATGTGGGATGTAAAGATAACCAAATAAGCGATTGTCATATCAAGCTCAAAAGTCAAATCAATCCCACAAAGTGCACAGTAATCAAACAAATCTTTAAACTCAGCATTTCAAGTGTGCCTATTTCATCACGGTTAATATAAATAGGTGATTTCTTCTACAGCATCCATTTCTGTGGAGCGGCAGTTTTTAGGACCGTTATCACCTATTTTTTCGTTCTTCTATTTCCCTATTATTCCGTATATCCACGAAATATTACACAAAATCTTCATTATCTCTTCCAAAATATCTACTTGGGAACAACAGCACAATCGTAACCTTTTTATTTACTGCCTATTCTTTTTTAATGGCAGGGTATGTTGCGAAATATAACCTGTACGCTGAGGTATTTGCAAACCTCTGACGTTGGGATCTCTGCTAAAACAGACAATTCTTGTTGTATTGATTAAACAAGAAGGGGTTGTTTCGGCTGTCAGGGTGATATCATCGTCCAATACTGGCCGATTATCGTTATATTGTAGTTATGTTGTACATGAGCACTATACAAGTTAAAAAACGCACTTTTAAGTTGAGGCAATCGGAGCACCGAGATCAACACAATTTATGAAGTCGAGTCATGGAAATGAACGAAAAGGAAAGAAACCTACAGCGGAGTATCACTGACATGTGCATTTCGTCCTAACTTCTATCGAATAGGAAAAGACGTTGAAAAGCGTTTAAACAAAAGATATTCTATCTGTATTCGTTCACCAAAGAGTAGAGTCGTCATACCTACGAACACTAACTGACGGTTGTTGTTGCACTAATTTCCTTTCGAGAACACAATAACAAAACAGTTCTTTCGTCGAGTCGTTTTCAGTTAGAAAGGCTTGCTCAATAGTATTTCTCCATCTTCTTGACACTGTCGAAAACTTCGTTTGTTTTCAAATAGTTTAAAAGATTTCTAACGCTAGTGTTCGTTAGTGTTCAAAAACTTCGTTTTTCACGACTCGGAAAATTTACTATATTAATATGCTGAAAAGAGCACGCATAGCGCAATGGTGGAGATGCCGTTCAATAAGCGTGGAAACCTAAATCTATCGCAAAAATATCAATTAATGCGTATTATTAGTAAATTCTTCCTTCAAATATTCAACAAAATCTGTGCGTTTCAAGTCGGATAAGCCAATGCGGCGGGTACTGAAGAGTCGGCCGATCCCACACGGCAGTTTTTGATTGATGCGTGCATTTGCGGACCTACTGAATAATATAGCGAAGCAACAGTCGAGAAGCATACCTGCACAAATATACGTTGCACCACAGCCAGGCCATCGCAATAGCGCCCTCTCGTTGGTTTTTTGGAAATGGCAGATAATATATATGGGTCAGACAGGGCGGTACACCACCCTAGGTCGCGCGGCGAGGATGTGGGGGGGACGGTAGATGAAGTGGAAAAATAAAGAGTGTGATGAGTCTTGCACTCCAAATTTGCACTAAATGCCACCGAGGTGGGAGGCTCTTCTGCTTACAATGTTTCGGCAGTGGGCACGAAAGGTGGATATTGTTAATGAGAAGTGCAAGCTGTATGAAAACGTGGGCTCCCCAGATCAATCCCGTTGACGGGTGATTGCTGATGGCAAAAAGATCGATAGAACTAGCTGAGAGACAGGAGAAGCGAAGGACCCGCATGGTGTGGTGGTGAACGCGTTACTCCCCGGAAAGGACAATAGCGCGTTCGTTTCCCATCTCATACACTTGCGGTCTGGAGTTTTGCAAATATCTCAGCTTCGTTGAAATTGAATTGAATTACGAGATGTGTTTGAGGATACTATGAGGGCCGAATCATCTCGAGACGACTAATTTAGCCACGTAATTTTCGTTTTATTTCGTTTTGTTTTTACAATTTTCAATTCAGCTGTGACTGTTTTTCTCGCAACATCCAATTGAACGAGCTTTGCATGCATCAAATAACTTTGAATTCAGCAATGATCTCTATGATAAGTGTCTTCCCGACAGAAACTTGTTTTGCTCGATGTTCATAACTTATATTCATGTTGGACAAACTATCTATTGCTCAACAAAGAATCGTTCGATTTTCTTCCTTCAATTTTGTTAAACTCATTAAATTCATTGAGATCATTGCAAGTGTGGTAAGCTTGCACATCTTACTACTGTTTCACCTGCTATCTCTTTAGTCGATAACTTATCGGAACGGCTTTATTACTAAGCGTACCAGGACGATACTTCCGACTTGCAAAAGAGGTGCTGTCACTAAGACAAAAAATCGTCTTAGCTCGACAGTGAACACACTTTCTCCGCGGCTGTCTAAAACACCGAGTCGTCCCGAACTTCATCAAACGAAGACGACTGCACGATGTATGCGGACTACCAGAGGACGTCACCAAGTACTGGACAGAATTGCGAATACTACGCACCTGTCTACGAAGCCGACAAAACGAGATGTTTGCCTAGTGGAAGAAGTGCGAGACGAAGGAAAAGTATTGTGCTCAGTATATTGAGGGGACCGCTTCAGGAGGAGAATAGTGGGTGGGTCAGAGTTGTTTGCAACTCTATTACGTCTAATGCTAAGGTGCGGAGAAAAATTCAAAGACTTTTGAGTTAATCGCATAACACGGCTTTAAGAGTGCAAAGAAATACCGCTAACGAGCATCATTCAAGTCACAGTAGGATAAATAATGTGCAACAAAAATTCAGAGCTAACTGTGTTAGGAGGCATGAGTCTTCCTGACGTTGCGCTCTCGTTATTAGAATTGGGACCGAGTTTCTCACCATCTGAACCCATTTCTAAGGTAGCAGGTAGCCTTGCGTAGGGTCGCATGTAGTTTACATGAACTTCAAGATAGAATTCGCAAAAAAGGTAAGGATGAAGCACTAAATAAGCGTCAACAACTGCAAGTAAGCTCACTACCAAAACCACCATTTCCTCAACCATTCTTTAGACAACAAGAACCCAGTAATGAAGTAGACGTTAAGTTTCGGATATTTGCGAATAAAACTTCCAAAGTCCTTAATCACTATCGCGCGAAAAGATATCGCTCCAACCTCACAGAAGTGCAAAAAATGTGGTATGCGCGAGGTACGAAAGCTGACAAGGTTGAAAAAACATAAGACAATCCGTTAGTGATAAGGGTGGAGAGTTTGTCGTAATTCCCCATCAGTTAGATGTTGAAATAACGAAAAAGCATCTTGAAGATGCTTCGCTTTATCGTCCATCATCCGAGAAGGAGTTTTAAAGTAAATACCGAAAATTGAACCACTAATGGGCCAAAATGGCAAGGGCTGCTGGTTTAAAACCATCAATTATCTCTCAACTAAAAGTTGAGTTACCAACATGTCCCGTCTTGTACTTGCTTATAAAAACTCATAAGCTAGTATCCAGCGATGATATTGCGTCTACCGATCCATCATTGTTTAATGTTAGACTAATCATTAGCTGTGTAGACGGGCCAACGGATAGAATAACATGGTTTTTAACCCCTAATACTTAACCAGTTGTTGAAACACATTCCAGCCCATCTTACGAATACCCAGATGTTTCTGGATCGTCTACGTACTGCGCAGCCCAGCAGCGCGTACGTGATGGAGTCGTTCGACGTTAGCGCCCTCTATACAAACGTGTCGAATGACTCCGCAATGCAAGCCATATTGGAACTCCTGATGCAACACGAAGGAGAAATAAACATGTATGGTTTCAAGATAGAGCAGTTGATGGCACTCTTAAAAAAAATGCTTGAGCTGCTCAATCTTCAGATGGTCCGGAAAGTACTACGCTCAAATAAGAGGGTTGGCAATGGGACAACGACTGGCACCAAGCCTGGCCATTGCGTTTATGTCTAAGATGGAAGCACCGGTGATCGATCTCGGGCCGCTACTCTACTGCAGATATACGGACGACTGTTTTGTCATGTGCCCAACACAAGAGGAAATGGACAAATGTTTGAGTTACTGAATGAACAGTCAGAGTATATTAAGTTCACCCGAAAGAACCCGAAGGAAAACTGGCTTCCATTCCTGAACGTCCAAATTAGCCTGTCATAAAATGGCTACATCACGAAGTGGTACCGAAAGCCAATTAATAAAAACATCTTGGTTCATTACCTCTCCTCTCACCCCTCTCACACGAAAAGGGCGCTGGTAAGAAACATGTTTCGAACAGCCACCAGCGTATGCAGAGGAACAGAGCAGAAGGAGGAGACCCGGAACTTGGCGCGGCAAATAGCCATTTCTAATGGCCACGAAACTGTGGCTCGGGACAGGTGTAGAGGAAATCTTAGGCTTCCAAACGACAACTCTAGCGACAAAATGGTCCCGTTTATCCTACCCTTCATTTCAAATGAAGTAAGTGCAGCTATAAAACGCTGCTTTAGAAAGCCCGGTCTAGAGAATTCGGTAACGATAATTGAAATGCTACCGAGTAATCGAAGACGCCAGCTAGTTAGCAACCGCCTATATGACCGTCTATGTGCAAGGCAAAGCTGCATCCTTTGCTATAATGGTAGAGACGGTGATTGCATGAGTTTGGGTACAGTGTATCTGATCTCTTGTAAATCTGCGGGACGAATGCATTGCCGAAACTGTTAGACCGTTCTGCGTCCGTATAAAAGAACATCTAGTCGGTAAACTTAAACCAAATACTCCACTAGGCACGCATAGGACGCAATGACATAACGGAGAAGATTTTGAAGCAGGGGTTACGATCCTCGTACAGGAATCAAAAACACGACTGCGTAGAACTATTGAGGCATTCTGGATTAATTCCAAGAAGCCAGAAATGAACCGCAGGGAGGAATGCCTCATTATGACGCGTGATATTAGAAGTATGTATGTAAGCCTGTTATTCTGAAGAAATGGGAACATTACGATTTCATGTGAATACTGTGCGGTTGGTTTCCACGTGACATATTCCGTGGAAGACTTAAAGGGGTGAGTGTGCAAAGAAGCTATTCTGTGTTCAATGTGATTGAAATATTGGTTTAGCACTTTCTCTGCTTGGTTATGGAGGTGTTTGGCAGGGTAGACTGCAGTCAACTTAACCTTTCCAGGCTCTGAGGAAGGCGAAATACACCGAAACGTCAGCTTGTTCTTCAATAAAGAATAAAATAACACCTCGCGTTTGCTCAACAAGAATATATAGAATTATTTGATCAATGCCGAGGTTAGTAGAAAGTCGGTCGTGGGATTTAAGAATACCAGTTTATAAGGCCATATAAATAAATACATGAACTATTTGTGGCGAGGTTTTTTGAAAGTCGGTCTCTTGAGTTATTAAGAAATACGAGAGTTGATTCATTACTTGCGTTCATCGGATCTCGTCCACTCTACTTGCTCTAACTGCAAATTTAGGTCACTTCTATGAAGTTGTCTGCTCAACTACTTCAAATTAACAACACCCCCGACTGCCTGTGTAGCGTACTTCTTACCAGCATCGTTGATGATCAATTTAGCAGCTAATATGCCGAAGGTGTAAGTGAATTTACGCAACACTTGTTGCCATAATTGTGGTAATAATAATAATAACTATGCTAACATCAACAATGACAATAGTAATAGCAGCAGTAATAATACAACGGTGATAATGGACGTGAAGTTTTGTTAATGACATGAGGGTGTTTGGTTAGCACACCTGACACTCGTTGTACCTCTTCAAGATTACATTTTTTAACTGTTCGTGTTTGACAGCTTCATAATGACAAACAGATACGCTTTTCTGAAAATGTGTTGACTATTCATGATGTTCAAACCTCTTTGAAAAATAGGGATTGGCGGTCAGATAATCAAGGCGAAGTCAACAACGACCGTGCAAAATTCGCAGGTCATAAAATCTGTATAGCTTCCTAATTAAGGCATTCGGCTACCTTCGACCTTCATTACAACGGAAAGTACAAATTCGTTTACAAGTTCATTCGCATATGTCTATAAGATAGTGGTACTGATGTTGCTTCGCCTGTCTCCCACTCGATTAGGGATCTCGGGCAAACACTGGCACTGAAGTTGTTTCGTCCATGTGTCTGTGGATTAGGGATCCCGATCTTGGGCAAACTGTGTTTTGCATGCAAAACGATATTATCACCGAATATAGCATAATTACAATAAATCTTTTATTTCTCCTTTATTGTATTTATTAATATGTGCAGCATTTTGTATAGTTTTTTAATTTATTCTATTTGCATTTTAATTTGTGTCTGTTCTATTTCTTTAATTTTTTTTGTATTTTTGTATCTTCACCTTTTCTACATGCAGTTCTAGTTCGAAATGGTACCGACTGCTGCAGAATGGATTGTCCCAAGAAAAGCAGGCGATTATCAAATGACAATCACTATCAACACCATGCCTCCTTTACAAAATCTGTGTGAGGCTAATCAATTCCGGGCGTGGTTTCATTGGATTCGACTCGATGCGATCTCGAAAAGACACATCGGAAGACGGAACAGCTGGAACAGCTGTGGACAACCGCCTTGATAGACCCGCTTCTGAAGAAGGAGAAAGCACCGAAACGTTAACCGAATGACGTTTTAATTTTTATCAACTTCATGATAGATTGCCAACAGAAGAGTGCATATCTTCTAGTCATGCGAAGCTTGAGAGATATTGGTTTTTGAAATATTCCTTAATTACTTGCTTCTCCTTACCACAGAGCTGTTACTTAGAGAATTGCTCATCTTTTTGAATCCCGTGAAATGCTCGTCGAGTCGATTAGCTCTCTAGTTCCGAGGAGCCATGCGAAGGCTTTCCTAGCTCTTCATCATAGGCAGTCGCTGGTTCTAATGGATTCGAAGAAGGAAACAGATCGTGGACATGATGCCATTTTTCAGATCCCCATTGAAACTGGAAGCCTGGTTGGCCATGGCGGGGTCAAAGTGGACTCCTGTACGTATTGAACGACATCACGATCACTGCTCTTCAAGCAAGCGAACTGTAAACGGTCCGCATACTTATTTGATACTTGACATTCGAACCGCCCGTCATCACTAGTTGTGCGGACCGCAGCACGATCTCCATTTTTTGGAGATTTGCTGGTTAAGCTGTTATGGTTCTCTGGAAATGCTAGGTCAGCCTGGCCAAAGTCTGCCCCTAGTCTCACCACCACAGGCAGTGGCAGCCCTTGTGGATCAAAGGGAGATTTGGCACGATGCGACTTTGATACCTGGACAGTGGTGAATAATGGTATTGGTTTATTCTTATTTAGGTTTCCTGATGGGAACTCCAGACACCTTCTCAGCTTGGGAGGCCCTGCTGGGGAGAGAATCCCCCTGCTGTACATCGCAGTCCGATACCCAGGAACACCTACTAGCCACTTTGAGGCGGTGAACGTTGGGAGGAATGGTCTATGTAGATAGCATATATTTTCAAAAGCTATGCACTTAGGAGACTTTGGCGACATTTGGCAGCTATTAAGGATGAAGCATATTGTGCAAATGCAGTTATTCACAAGATTGCGGCTGTCTACTGCGCCACAACCGAATTCCAACATTTTTTATGGCTGTAGCATTTAAAAAGGCGGCTCCGAAGATGTGATGTCGTCTTTTGGACAAGTCGAAGCCTTGGAAATGTGAAATGCGGATTTAAAACAGTCGATTTTTTTAACAACGTAGATATACTTTGGTGGAGCTTTGCAGCAGTAGTTTTTCTGTTTCTTCTTCAAATTAAGTTGCTTTTCATCTAGATTGAGAATCACCTTGCTTTTTTTACCATTTCCTTCCTTTTTCATACTGTATGACCATTTCATTATCCGCCTTATTTTCTTCATGATGGGTGTTTTACCTTCACCTCGCCCGCGTAACATATGTTCACAGTAGTAGTGTAGTTCACTTGCTACAGTTCTCTTTAAAATTTGAGCAATATAAACTTTTCAAAAACCTATTCGACACGAATAATGCCTGCTTATTAGCAAATAGGAATGAATACTGACGCTGAACATTTTTTCCTTCACAGAACGTCCGTTTCATAAAATCCATTCTCGGGAAAAAAGCGAAATCATCGTTGGACATGGTGTTCACCTATCGCCGCGATTCTTTCGGATATCGAAACAGTACTCTCATTTACTTAGATTCTTCGATCGCCCGTCTTCACTGGTTGCGCGGGCCCGTGCATAATTTCCGTTTTTTCGGAGTTTGGCTGGTCAAGCCATTGTGGTTCCCTGGGGTTCTGAGTTCAGTCTGGCAAAAGTCTGCCCAGGTCGTCGCCACCACAGGCACTCGCCGGCGCTTGTGGATCCGAGGAAAATTTGCCGCCACGTGACTAGTTTCATACCAGGACCGTGGTGAACCTTTGTATTGGTTTACACTAAGCTGGATTTTCTGAAGGAAACGCTGGACTCTTTCTTAGCATGGGAGACCGTGTTGGGGGGATGAGTCTCCCTGATGTGCATAGCATCCACAAGACAACCAAGAAAAAACCTCCCATCCACGATGAAGCGCTAAACAGTTGGCAATCCATACTCACAAAAAGGAAATCGTGTCTGATAGATACATCCGTGTAAACCTTGAAATGAGTTCCCGTCGTGGACCAAGGAAAAGTTACGGCGTATATGACGAGTCCACAACCAAAAAAATTCGGCGACCTTTCTGAAAGTGGATGCAAGGGAATTAAATTGATTCGAGAAGTGCTGCTATCCTCGTAATGTGATAAGTCGTGTAATTTAGTGAAAATAAAAGTGCTTATGAGAAATTGTAACAAAAGTGCATAATCATAGCACACTGTTGGAAATATCGGTATCTCTTTGTCCTAACACTTTTTGGTTGAGAGAAAACACTTCACAGCTTCGAAGAAAATGCAATCTTATAAGCGCTCGTCGACCAAGGAGTCCATCCTCAGTAAGAACTCTTCCTGGCTGCAGTCGTAAAGACATCACAATTTCACCAACTTCTTCCATTCCATAGGGAAAAAAAAGCACCAATAAGGCAAGGCTATTCCTCCAAAGCTGTTTACAGCTGTGTTGCGGTCGGAGGAGAATGGAATTGTTATGACGGCAAATTTCTATCAAATCATAGTTTTATTGGCTACACCACCGTCTTTTCAAGTAAACTTGAAATGATGTTATTTGGAAAAAAATAAAGAGGGCTAAAAAGGTGGCATTGCGCACAAGTCAGAAGGAAACGTGGTTCACGGAAAACTCTTGATGCTAAGGTAAACATAACGAATTGGGTGGTTTTCTAACTACTGTGGGCACCTCGTAGGTGAACCTTAGGCTTTCAACGAACACAGATATCAGCAAGAGACAGGCATTAGCCAGGAGAACAGGAGCTGCCTGCGCTCATTCAGGCCAGCTGAGGAAGAAACCGAGCAACTAACGGACCCAGGACTCCGTGCTTGTTTTCCGATTCAACGGTCCTCCCAGCGCTCTGTTATGAAAAGGAAACGTGGGCTGATAATTCAAACACGTCAAGAAATTAGTATACTGGTCACACAGAGATTTAATAATGTCTTCTCAAATGCTGCCGAATTATGCAAGTTTATTTGGGGGTGAGAAATTTATATCTGCATTCTCTATTCCATCTTCGAGATGCAACAGATTACGCTTCAATAGCGAAACATAGATGAGCCAGTTGTACAACACGAGGAGCACAAGAAGGATGAATGAAAACAAGTTCAGAGTTGATTCTATAATAATGGAAACTTCCTCTGAGAGGGCAAAATACACAATGGGCAGACCTGTTTTTTAATTGAAGTCAACCGCCTGCATTCTTAGATGGAAACAATTTCAGGATCTCGGCATGTGCCTCTTTGACGCCACCGTTTTCGAACTACACCTCAGCCGTGGGAAACAATTGCGTGGAAATGAAACAAGTGGGATGTGCTTAGTCGTAGACTACTAGTTAAGCAATACGTGCTGCCCAGGTTTCCAAGTGTTACCAAATAAATCCAAAAGTTTGTATATGGTCGTAATGCGGTGTATATATTTGGCCATCGGCCGATTCATGCTTGTGCACATTTGTATCTGCATTTTAAATAATCCTAGACCCTTTTTTCAAATAACTACGCTGTTGCCTCGTCATAACATAACATTAGCTTCCTGCACGCGTCTATCAGACATGAATTTCTCCCAAGTGGCAGCTCTAAGTATATTTAAAGCCCAATTGCCATTAAAAAACGAAATTAATGCACACGCTCTCCTTCAATGTTTCCCAGTCCGTTTTTTTTCTGACATTAGGCTTTAATCCAAATGTGTCTAACTCAGAGCTCCAAAACGTAATTTCGCCTTGCTGTGGCTCAGCATTCGACACAGATTTCAGTATTGCATCAAATTAACAATGTTACTTCTTACAGCTTTGCTCCTAGAATCTTTTAGCTACAGTTTCTAGGAAAGAAATAAGGAGGCATGTTATTCTTGATGCATAATGGATGCTATTAGATAGTCTTTGCATGTGGTTGTAGTGTATCTTATTACACTTACAAATTTAGCGATAAGTGTGACTAAGACAGGAAGAGTTTCAAGGAGTTGGTGAGTTAGCTAAAAAGTCCCTATTACGAAGTCCACTTATTTTTTGTGTTCTATCGGTGACGATCTTGTTTTTTAGACATGTAAGTGCTGAATCATTAGAAAGACCCTAGAGTTTCACATTCCTGCATCCATAAAATGCTCAGCGATCTCCGTGATGTGTGCAAGTGACGTCGCAGAAGATCTAGTTTAATTTTTGTTTTTTTATTTCATTTTATTTGATCGGTCTTCACGTCTACGGTGCGGGTCCCAACACTTCTTATATTTGATTCGTCTCCTTGCATCCATCTTCCACGAAAATCTTCCAACTTTTACGCGTGGCTTCGGTTGTTGCTTGAGGATTTCCATTTCATTTTGAATGCTGTAGAATGCTAGTCGAGCAATTCTCCATAGTGTTCTGAGACAGCCGAGCTGGATCATTGACAATTGGGTTGAGGGAGTGATTTTTTTCCCAGACAGGTCTTTTACCAATTCCTCGACCCCGCAGGGATGACAGGCTTGGCAGGCCCGGAGCGGAATCGAAATACCATCATGCTCGTGATGACAGACATCACTACCACTGTGCTTTCCGCCCTCTAGAGGATTTAATACGAAAGGAAACACTACAGATTGAACATGTTCAGCAACATCTCTGTTAACCTCAATATGGTTATATCAGTGCTTCAACAGTAGCCCATTGATGCTTTGATATCGTCTGTTATTCTAAGAAAAATATTAGAAGGCAAAAGGTGGGTGTTCTCGATCCATCTATAGACATGGCATTAATGTTTTCTGCAGCGAGCGTCGTCTGGGTTTTTGGTTGTTTCTAACTTTTTTCTCATACTACCAAATATCTTTGATTTTTTGCAAGTTCCGATTGTTAAATTGCTCGGCATCTCATTAAAAGGCATGGAATCCTATTGAATTTTAGTCTAAGCTACACTCCCAACACTTCAATGTTTCTGCATGCAGTGAACGACTGCTTCCTTCGAGCACTCAGTGTGAAATTCCTGCTGTCTTTCGCTGCCTAAATGTTATGTCATTTTACATCATTACACAGAATTTCGCTGACCTATAAATTTTGCAATGTTCCAAGCACAGAGTGGCAACTGCAACGGCTCCTGTAATAGAACGAGCAGACCACCTACGGCATTTCCTTCTTGGGCAATTCTTTTGACATTAATCGATGTTACGTTGAGGAGCAGTCATAGGAATTGCTCCCCACGATTTAAGGCAAGATCTCTGATGCTGCTTTTGCCTTGAAGACGTAGATGAGCAGTGAGCGAAACCCACGCAGTGAAAGGGAAGAACATCTAAAGATAATTATTCCTCTCCTATATAAAAAGAAGAGTCTACCAAATATTACATGTTTGACGACAGATGTTTTCAGTTTGATAACAATGTATTTCGAGAAAATCTGGCTGTTAGACGTTGATAAATTTGAGCAACCATGGAGAACACGAACGTGTTGTTTGCTCACCGCTCTTATTGGCAGCGGTACTGGTAACAGCGGGCGCGTCATCGCTAAAATAGTATGTAGCGATGGGTGTGCATGTTTTATCTCGCAGACACTAAACATGATTCCTTAGATCTTTAGTCAACTACTGAAGGGTTCCATCGAATTCAGTTTTTCAGTGTCCAATGTGCAGAAAAGAAGTTGGCAACGCAACCAAACCTACGTAGGACTAAATAGTCAGGCCAGAGAATACCATAACTGCCAGAATTTTCCCTCTGTGCTTGTTAGAAATTAGTCTTAATATCGCAAGGATATTTCGCCCTAAAGAGCACAGCGAATGTATATAACGAAGAATTGAGAACACTGCAATCTTAAAGGCGTTAAGAGACCTGTCGTTAGAAATGTTGTAATGGAAGCCGTTTATCACTGTCTAAAGAGATGACGTATCGGAATAATTATATAGGTGGATGTGGTCTAAAAAATGTGTATCGTAGCCCGTATCAGTTTCTAGGTAGCCATATTTTGCAAAATCATCTGTAGAAATGGTTGGCTGTTGCTGCAAGAGGTGAGAATGAACACAGAAATCACTAGAACAACAAATCATTTGCATATTCTTTGTACTCCTGCTGAACAAACGCGAGATGTTATTTTATTCCTTAATCAAGAAGAAGCTCATGTTCCGATGGATTTCGCTTCCCTCAGAGCCTGGAAGGGTCAAATTGGCCGCAATCTACCCATCGAAACACCTCCATAACCAAACAAAGTGCTAAAACCAAGATTTCAATCGCATTGAACACAGAATGGTTTCTCTGCACACTAACTGCTTTCTGTGAGTTTTCCACCCAATATCTCACGTGGAAACCAACTGCACAGAGCTCACATGGAAGCGTAATGTTCTCTAACGTTCATTTTCATACATCTGGACATGCCCATAGAAGCTGAGCGTGGTTCATTCCATGAAAGCTCTAGAACACTTATTTCAACAAAAAGTTCCTTTCTCTCCGACGTCGGACAGAGATGTGTGTCATGGAAATGAGATTCTTTGATCTTATTTTACTGATGGTTACGCAGTAATTGTTCTAAGATGTTGAATTCATAGAAACCTGCTTAAGCTTGGAAATATTTCGTTGTTAGCGCAACTGATAGATGATCCACCTCCATACATATACATATTTAACTTTCCAGTGAATAAAATAGCGACTACAGCGCTTTCAATAGGAAATCCTAACACTTAATTAATAAGTTTTTCACGAAATTTTCGATTAACTGACTAGAATTTCTCCAATGAGTCATTGATGCCATGTTAATTATGCCGTTATTGGTTCGAAAAAATTATCCCAAAAAAAGATTTCACAGTTAGCTAGCATCTCCTCTAGCAAAAGGGTTCAAAGAAGTTCTAGTTAACAGTGTGTTCAAAAAATATCATGAGTCCTTCAGCAGCCTTATTAGAAATACAGGCTAAATGAGATTTGCCTCCTCTATTTCGAAATCGCCGTATCATAACCTTCTGTCAAATGGAGCGTGTAGCACTGTGGTTAGAGGTGCCGTGCAACACACTCGATCATTCGCTAGTTCGAACATGCATCCCACGATCACTAAGTTCTCCATCCCGCCAAGGTCAGGGGGATTGCTACAACCATTGTTTGGAAAGATAAATGCACTGGAATGGCACATCGGAATGTCACCGCAAGTCATTGTATAGGTCGCATATGAATTCAACCGCCTCTGTGAAAGTTGATAAAATCGAGTATATAGCGCATCCTTCGAGGATTGACCAACGCCGAGTGCACTTTAACGTTTTTCTAACACGTATTCAAAAAGCTCGTTGGAAGAACCAGCACTTATTCCATTACCTTAGCTTCTAAAATCCTTCACAAACAAATTCATCCATCATGAGCTTTCTTTTACGAAAAATTTCTATACCTGTTCTAGTTTTTGAGGTGATCATGAGGCCACGTAGCGCATCTTGTGGCGATACAGTGGTTAAACAACTACCAATGATGACGATGTGCCTTTGCCAAGATGCGTGTTAGTTGAGAAAAGGTGATGAACCGAGCAACAACTTGTGCGCCGAATTGGCTTATATTGCCCTATAAACGTAATATTGCTCATGCACATCTACTGGGGTAAAGTTGGATGTATGTCGATTGTAGCTGTATGTTATTTCGACAGGAAAGTGAATAAACTGACTATGAAGTACATAGGAGGCGGTTCGGTGTTGTCTACAACAAATATGCTCCACCTCTACTTTGCAAAACGTCGACGTTTCTCACAAAAGTTGCTCGTGCTTTCTTGAATTGCCTAATAATGATTAACAGGGCTACATGTATTATGAGTAACCTTTCTTTTTTTTATAAAAGGTAACACATCCTTCGTACTTATCTGGAGAAGACGTAAATAAACCACCAGTCTTTTTCTGTATTTTTTAGAGAAATTAGCTAGAAATATTTCCAGATGGGAAATGGCCAGCTTTGAACAATCCGTGCTTCTTTTCTATTTTCCGAATCCGCCACGTTTTATGCCATGATGAATTAGTTCTTGCAAGACCTTTAAGAATTCCGACATATCGAATTCACCAGAACAGTGTGTGGTTGGTTGGGCAGAGAAAGAATTCTGCATAGAAAAATAGCCGAATAAACCAGCCTGAACATTGCCAGGCCAGAAACGTTCTTCACCGATGTACTTGCGCCCTTTTGAACATTTTTATGATCCACCACTTACACATGGATAAGAAGATGCCCCATATTCACATGTAGTAGTAGTAAGGTTTCAGCACTTCTTCCATTTCTTTCCTTCTCTCTACGTCGCCCATGAAGGTTGTCGGATTAGCGTGTTAGTTCAATTTCGACTTTGGAATTCTTAAGGTTTCTTCCTCGTTTCCACTTTGAATCTTCACTGAGCTTGTTTTTTCCTGGAATTCTGGTGTAGCCCCGTCTTAAATCGTTCGTAGTTGTTCACCACAAACAGTCGACAGGTTTTAAAAAGTTAAGAAGGTTTCCTTTCTTGCAGCGCCAATTCTTCTAGGACAGCAGTCGTTCCTGCGACAACAGTGGGTCAAACGATTACTACACCACGAGCACGTGGACGCAGTGCCAAATCAAAAAACGCAGACGTAGACTTATGTACCACACGAATCATTTTCCTACGAATGTTTCGGCAGATTCTAAGCACTTATCTGCGTTGCACAGATCTCAGTTTATAACGATGAAATAAAGGCTATTGGAATCTGCACATCTTCGACAGCATTGTTGCCTTATTTCACCACGATAAAATTCTAGACTTTTTGAGCTCACAAAGAAGATATTTACAACAGACTGTTCGTTGTTGTTGAGGAGCTTCTCTCAATTTGTTCCTAGACGTGTGATGTGGAAGAATTTGCTTCTTTTGATCGACCAACGCTGATTCAAGGCGTATATACATATGTAGTTGGTTTCAACATTTGTCCAACTTATGTATCCCTGCTAATTTTCTTGGCAAGTACTGAGGAAGACATTGATGGATGGTTCTGTCTCATAAATATAAGGAGGAATCACAAGGTGAAATGACAGTACCATCTTTAGAGCTTCCCAGGAGAAAATCCGAGATTTCCCTTTTTTGGAATCTACCACAAGAGCACCATTTCCAAAAGACAGTTCGTTGGAATAGATGATTTAAAGAATATCCGATGGCTAGCCTTCCCGACGGCATACTACAGCGTGCAATAGTGTCAACATAAGTGAAAAGGCTCCAGCAACCTCTTCCGATGTGTCATCTTTCATGTTGTGGACATCATTTTCACTTCTGCTGCCTGAAGTGCTGTGAGAACAAAGTCTCCTTTGGTTAAACATTAACCGTCTGCCATCAGCAATTAATCTCTTGCATTTGGTATCGTGCTCATCTAACTACTCACCATTTCTGTTTGATTTATTAAATATTACTTTATTTAAATTCAAATATCTATCGCAAAACATGAGTGTTCTTGTGGGGTATCATTTCGTTTGGAATAATAATTGTGATGTTTGCAGTTCCTACGAATTTAATTACTGCTTCATGCTCAATGTAAATGAGGGATTAGTACGGAGGCATCTGAAGCAGATCGAGTTTAACGAACGTGAGTGTGTTGAGAGGAGTCGTTGCCTGTGTCGGAATGAGGTAGTGCGTAAGTTTCACACTTATTGAATTTTCACGTTAAGAAATAATGTTATTGACGCAAAGCTGAGTTTTCTTCCAAGTGCAGTCATTTCCGAATTTGTAATGAGAGCGGAATCCTGTTGAAGATTTCAAGCACGAAAACTGGCGTAACTATCAATCATATAGGTCTGACCAGGCTCATTATCTTGTCTCTTCCTTTTTTTCCCTTGCATTCTTATTTGCCTTTTTTCAAAATCCTCATGAATTACCACATTCCAAGGTTAGAGAGGAACACTGTTGGCGTTTTATCTTTTTCAGCTCAGTTTATTGGTAATGGATTCCTCAGTGATAAAAATCTGCAAACAACTTCACTTCTTCACTTACCACTTCTTTCTTTCACTTTTTCTTTTCCTTTTCTTCTTTAGAATCAAGTTGTTCGTTACGCTACTTGATAGATGGGAAGAACTAAAAGAGTTTGAAGTGATTCTCAATTTCTGATGATTTATGACAAATTGGCTTTCTTACTAGACTCCTTCAGCATTAACATGGAGGAGACGTGCTCAGTTTACTATCTAGTATTTCCCGATCCATCATCATCTTTGTACGCCATTGTTCCATTTTCCGTAATATACTTGGTTTTTCTTCATATTGGGACTCGCTGGCAATATTATACTTATTATTGTTACAATGAAGAACAAAGTTCTGCAGGTGAGTCGATTTTTTAATGGCAGCATTAACGGAACAGAACTAGAGAATTTCATTTGTTCTTCAACATGGCGTTCCACAGAAGGGAACGTTAAAAAAACGAAAAACTTTTCAACATTTTGGAGAGCTCGTTGGGCCCTTCGACGACCTTTACAATATAATAAAATTCGTTAATGCACTTCCTAGTAAGATTTGTAACTGCTTCACCTTTATATTAGTGCGTCTCACCATAAGAAAATAGGGTTAGTAAGATAAATAATATCTTACAATAGAAATGCTTTGAAACTGTGACTAATAACAAAACCTATGTGAAAGATGAGATTAAGAATTGTCGGGTTCATCCACTAAACACTACGTAGAATATAACAAGGCTAGAAACACCATTTCATAAAGCACACGTTTCTCCTAAGAACGACAGTCGTATAGCGACTGTTCCCAGTTCCAAACGATAAAAAACAAGGGCAGGAATTCATCAAAGAAAGGAATCTTCAAAAACATAGTCTAATTAAATATTTCCCATTGATGAATTTAGAAGAATATACACTGACATTATTATAACAATGCTCGCCATCAAAAAGAAGAAGGATGTTCTTTCTGTTCCATGAGCAATTTTACAGTCCGTGAACCCTAACAATTATTAGGGGGTACGTAATAGCGAAATGAATCCAGTTTTTTTTATTTCAGAGCGTTCAAAACATGTTCATATTAAATCTGGCTGCTAGTGATATCATAATGTGCCTATTATCTCTGCCCATCACACCGGTAACAAATATTTATAAAAACTGGTACTTTGGAGATGTTTTATGCCATCTTATTCCGTGTGTTCAGGGTAAGTGTCTAACCGATATAGCGTATTAAGTAACTGAACACTTATCCAAAATAAAACCAGGTACTGTATGACTTCAAAGACATAACAGGATTGTTCAAAAGTGGAGACATTCGAATTTGCAAAAATAATCTGCCTCCTGTAGTTGCGCTCCATTTTTGGAAAACTGAGTGGGCACGAATAAGCCGTATACATTCCCAGTGAGCACCACAGCTGCTCAACGTCAAGTTGCCCAATCAAGGACTTGGCCAGAAATCGTTATATTTTTTTTACGATGAGCTTTTTTCAAGCCCTTCACAGTAAAGAAATAGTCACGAGTAACTCATCGGACTCCGCTATGACAGAAGCCTACCGTAATCTCGGTTTTCGTGTGCAATGTCGAAATCCTTCAGACCTTCGATGTTTCAGTGGTCCCTCACTGCATATCGCAGTTCGATGCCCAGTAAACCTGCCCTGGCGACGGCAAAGCAGTAAAATATTAAGGATAACAGTCACAAACATCACTGTGACGGAGAAGCACATGAAAAATTTTAGATTGTTGAAATCATTGTAAATCTTGGAGTCAAATGGTAGTAACATGAATAACTGGCTCGCGAAGGGTTCAATTACTCTGATTATAGGTGTGAGCATATTCATATGTACGTTCAGTTTAGGAGCGATTGCAGTCGATAGATACATCCTGGTAAGTTCAACAAAATTTCCCAGAAATTAATCAGATAAAAGAAACGTTGATGCTTTTCTCTTTTCTCAACACATTGTTATGGAAAGCACAGCATTAAATGAGTACAATAGGTCGTCAAGCCACATACGAAACCTTTAAGTCGACGAGGAGCATTAATTGCAACATTAATTCTCTGGACATTGTCGTTCATCGTTACTCTTCCATACGCTTTCAACATGGAGATGGTCGACTTCTCTGTGAGTGGAAATTGGTGTAATAGCATTCTCTTAATATCGCTTTTGCAACGAAACAAGCAAAGAAATACCTTGAGCTTTGTTCCAGCTCAAGAACTGGCCCACATTTTTCAAAACGAGTCATAAAGAATGGAAGAGTGTGTGTGTGTGTGTGTGTGTGTGTGTGTGTGTGTGTGTGTGTGTGTGTGTGTGTGTGTGTGTGTGAATGTGTGTGTGTGTGTGTGTGTGTGTGTGTGTGTGTGTGTGTGTGTGTGTGTGTGTGTGTGTGTGTGTGTGTTCGTGATTAGTTCATTTCTGTTCAAAATTGCATGAACAGTCAGAAATTTAAAAAGACTTACATTAGAAGAAAACTATATCTGTGAAATATTAGATTAGATCCATTGATCTGGGAAAGACCAAAGAGCTTGGCAGTTTGGCGTAAAACAATTAGACGACATTTTTTTTTCGCACATTGTTTTCTTGGAGAATAACTTTTGGTCCGGTTCTCAGTCACAAGGCGTCTGCGGCAAGTTCTGCACCGAACGATGGACGACGGCGTTTGGACGGCGGTTGTACACGATGGTGGTGATGTTCTCGCAGTTTGCATTACCGTTCACGTTAATGGCTTTTTGCTATGCACATATTTTCGTGGTTCTGAATCGAAGAGCAAAAGTAGGTTTCATTTAGCACTCCAGATAATAGTGGTACATCAGAGCTTTTAGTTTCATTTTTTCTTTTTCCTTTTTTCCCCTAATCATCCCTCTAGGTAAAACTGCGAAGAATGGACGAGCGTTCGATTGCACTTGAGAAGTCGTTTCCAACTCGCACACAGCAACTGATGAAGGACACCTGTAATAAGATAAATGAACCTGTGAGTATCGGAACATATTGTCTCTACCCTATTTTTTAAAAATATTTGGTTATAGAAAACGTTGATCGGAACAACAGTCGTTAATGAAATAGCGTTCAGAACGGTAGAGCCTTTAATCAGAACTGAGTTTCTGAACACCCATTAATTTTGAGCTGCTCGGTTTTCATGAACGTAGTCAAACGTTTCTTATTGGTAGTATTGTAAGCTTTTTTCCCAATGTGTTTAAAATGCCGAAGAAACTGCTCTTTGTTATGTCGGCTCTCAAAAGAACTCGTTAACACCTCAGTTCTGACTTCCATCTGAAAACCCACAGTACTGTGCGCACAGAAAAAGCCATATTACTAAAACACTATCGAAAAATAACACAGCTTGATTATTCAAAATGCCTGTAACTTGACTTATTTGAATTTTGGTAACACTTTAGGTGAACACATTTCTGGATAAACAAGAGAAAGAACGGCAACGTCTTACTCAACAAAATCGCAGGTGAACTATCTCCATAGATGCTCTTCGTTAGTATAAATTTGAGCACATGTGGAAAACCTTCATACATTTCTCGCTGATCGTCTCTTGGGTATAACATATTCGTCCAAGGTCTTAAGCATTGATCGTTTCTGTCACTAATGCCATCACGAGTCCAACCGACGTTATTTTCAACATTTTGGAATGTTTCATGTACCGTTCTTTGACTATAATTTCCGAAGTAAGTCGAAACTTCGGACTCCCACTCTAAACATTTAGGTATCACGTGAAAGTTTTTGTGGTCAATCCTTCTTTCCGTAGAGTAGTCAATAGTGCACACTTTAATACTATTTACGTTGTTTCCAGATTTTGAGCTAAGCGTAAAAGAACCTTGGACAAAGCTGTCGATGCAGATCCCAAAGTTACTCTCATTTTTTGCTTAATATTCGATACATTACGCTCACATTAGCCAGATAGACGTGGCTGAAGTATTAAGAGGTGATTTTCCCTTGAGCGTAAATGAAGAAAGAAAATCACCTTGCTTCTCATGTACATCGTTTCTTCGGCATTTCTTGAGTGTGACAGTAAACAATTTTGGCGAAATACTATCACTCTGTCGGACTCACGTTTTCGCACCAATGATAACATTATTGTAGAATGGTGGTATATTGGTGATGAAGATATTGTACAGCTCATAAGAAATAGTTCGTATGGATCAGAGGCGGTCTCTATGCAAAGAGTTCCTTTGTCAAATTTGCCTTATCAGAATCGAAGCTCGGATTCGTCGCAATGGAAATGTAGCACATAGATAGTAAATGTTACTTTCGCAATACATCTACGAATTTCGCAAACGTTGGGATGCGACCTTACTCCGAATCATATTGAATGATGGCTACTGATCAACATCCGTCCTTACAAGAAGGGCGCTGTCGAGTGGAATTCTTCATTCGATCAGCACTCCATTTTACTGGATTTAACTCGATACGACAACGAACAACCACATTGTAAAGACGACCACCTGCGGACCTTCGACTTAAATCAATCCGGTTTTGATGAAGATGAAGACGTCGAAAGTGAAGAATAAAGCTCAGCGAATATTTTTTATTAACTTCGTATTAGCTTAGTAACCGAAGAAGATATTTCCGAACACTTTTTGGTATTGTATGCGTGAATCCATTCTGCAAAATGGATGATAATTAATCGGGTTGATAGAAGGCAGAAGACAGGAGAAACGGCTGTTTCCATCATTCCATTGTGCACAGCAGTGCAGATCTTCTTGCTTTCCAAAAAATGCGTACTCTTCATTCAGACCTATACAGTGTAGAGATTTGGTCATTTGTTGCCAACGATTGGAAACAGATTCTTTGGATACTCGAGTTTCATCTTGATGGGACCTAGTTCAGTGCGGGTTCTTCACTGACGTTCTGGAATGATGGATTTGGTAAGAGAGAATAACAGGTGATTCTTCATTGCTTTTTCTAAATGAAGTGAATATTCCATCTGGAGAGAGGCGATCTTGTGTAATGGCAAAGTCTTGGGCATTCGTGTGGTTTTGGTCAACATAATAAACTCATCCCCCCATTCAGCTCATTGCCTTCCATTCAGGGGATCCTAAAGTGGAATACTTAAGAAATTCTTCTAAGTCTATATTAGAACGCAATCGCAGGTACATGAACTGTTTCAGACTTGTCACTGTCGCAAAGATCCAACTCGACTCGTTAGTTTTTCAGCTAGAAGTTAACGGCTAGGCTTCTGTTTATGAGGACTCCAATGTGACTGATTCCTCCGCTATAACATTTTGTGTGAAATAGTTCATCTCCAATTTTAGTTGAAATAGTCATTTTAATGAAGCTGAGATATTTGCAAAACTCTGGACCGCAGGTGCCTATGGTGCGGAACGAACGCGCTATTGTCCTTTCCGGGGAGTAACGCGTTCAGCACCACACCATGCGGGTCCTTCGTTTCGCCTGTCTCTCATCTAGTTATATTGATCTTCTGCCATCAGCAATCAACCGTCAACGGGATTGATCTGGGGAGCCCAAATCGGCATTGAACCCCGTTAAGCTGAGGGTGATTGCTGATGGCAAAAGATCAATAGAACTAGCTGAGAGACAGACGAAACGAAGGAACCGCATGGTGTGGTGGTGAACGCGTTACTCCCCGGAAAGGACAATAGCGCGTTCGTTCCACCATAGGCACCTGCGGTCCAGAGTTTTGCAAATACCTCAGCTTCATTAAAGTTGTATTTCGCAATATACCCTGCCATTAAAAAGAGTAGGCAGTAAATAAAAAAGGTTGAAATAGTCATTGTTTTTCGGCCTTTCAGCTAAGAACAGGGTTTGGTTTAGATTAGTTTAGTTTAGTTTATCTCTAATATCACAAACGAAGTCCGATGACGACGTTTTCTTTTTTCCGGCTAGGTGCACTATCTCACTACCATGACGCCAGCCTAGAATGCTGAAAAAGATTATTTCGTAATTTGTCACTGTACCTCTCCCAACGGTTTACCGCCTCATCGTTGCTGGGAGGTGTTCCTGGGTGTAGGACTGCGATGTACAGCGGGGAGATTCGTCCTCACCGGTAGGGTCTCCCAAGCTGAGAAAGAGTCCGGCGTTTCCATCAGGAAGCCTAGTTAGGAGTAAATCAATACCAGGATCCGCCACCGTCCTGATATCAAAGTCCCACGGTGACAAATCTCTCTCTGATCCACAAGGGCTGCGACTGCCTGTGGTGGTGAAGACCTGGGGCAGACTTTGGCCAGGCTGACTTCGGGATTTCAGGGAATCGCAATGGCTTAACCAGCAAATCTCCGAAAAGTGGTGATTATGCCAGTGCCCGCACAACCAGTGAGGACGGGCCGTTCAAGTAACAAGCAAGTAAGTATCACTGCACCATTCCTAAGAAGCGATGAAATAACCATCGGTTACTCTTTCAAAATCAATGGAATTAAGCACCTTTTTCACTGTCTTCAGCAAGTAGTAGCTTTTGCCGTGCCTCTCTGAGTATTTGTTGCTAAAAGTTCTTCTAAAGTATCATAAATGAGTTTCAGAGAGTGGTGTACTCTCACTACAGTCACCGTGATGAAATAACATCACTGTAACCTGCTTTATATAGTCCGTGGGTATCCAACATGGCGTGCACGTGCTGCAAGTTCAAATCGTCATCTGTAGTATTGTTAGTCTGTGGCATCTCAGAGATCTCAGACCTCTGAGACCTTAGTAGAGTGTTTGCACACGTTTCGTCACATGTCAGCCTCCATGAGACCTTAAGTTCATAGCCGGTGGTCACTTGTGTAGCTGGAAAAGTACGTGGTCACCTTCACCAGCTGACTCGTTACATAGTCCTTCTAGTAATAGAACCGAAGTCAGTCATGCAGTGAAAGTCAGTGGAAATGTTGACATCTTTTCAAATTGCTCACTTACCATGTTATTTAATATCATTGATAATTAGCTTCGTGACTGTGATAATCTCACTGCGACACGTCAGTCTGTTGTGTACTTCAGATATTTTCAAGTTTCTCTCTCTTGACGAAAACCTGTAATACTATTCGAGAACACATAATATAACTTGTTACACATGTGCGAAATAGTGATAAGATTTTGACATCCGAAGTACTGTCCGTACAAGTTGTGCTCACTCAAACGTTTTATGTTTCATTTCAGGGTAGACATGGGAAGTGTATTGCTTGAAAAAGAGGCTTGCATCTTCTTCATATATTCACTTCTAGAACAACGTACATTCTCGTCGCTATGGTGGTGTGGTTTGGATTGACATGGCTGCCTCATAACGTTGTGTCGCTTATCATTGAATACGATGAGAGTCAGACATTTTTTTCGCCTCTTCGGACGAGAAGAGCTTGACATCAGCTACCTCCTCAATCTGTTCACTCACTGGTAATCTCATTGTCATGAAGATTTTAACATGATTTTGCGCAAATTCGAATAAGCTGAAAAGCGCATTTGCCTGAATGATTTTCAAAAGTCCATTTTTTCCCTTTTTTTCTTCTTCAATGTACGTTTTGAACTTAATTAGACTTCATAACATTATTCTATTTTTTACGTGAGAAATACATGGACGTATATATTACGAAAAAAATTCCTGCTGGATCACATTTGCTTGAAATCCCTTTGGACCCCCATACACGATCGTTCACAAAAATTTTTGCTCAGTTTTGAATCTCTAGTCATTCAAAATTTCACCTTTACTTGACAGAGAACAAAAAAACTTGTTCCGAAGATCGACTTTCTATTAACCTCAGCACTGGATTATAAATCTGTTGTTCCCTTTTTTACAGCAATCGCGAGGTTGTTATTCAGCACACCTTTACTTTCTTACAAATGTAACACAAGTGTTATAACATATGTGTTATATTTGTTAGGAAGTAAAGGTGTGCTGAATAACAACCTCGCGATTGCTGTAAAAAGAGAAAACAAAAAAAATGTTGTAATTCCTACGACCTACTTTCTATTAACCTCGGCATTGATCAAATAGTTCTCGATATTCTTGTTGAGCAAACACGAGGTGTTACTTTATTCCTTATTCCGTTAACGCTGACGTTTCGGCGGATTTCGCCTTCTTCAGAGCCAACTATTCTCGTCCAAAGGCGATCCTCCAAATACAAAGCACAAAAAATGTACCTTCGTAGCACACTTCTTTATTCTGGCGAACATCTCATTCTGCTTGCTTCGTAGTGCAGCTCGAAGTAGTTTCATCTCTATGCCTCGTACTTGTTGGCTGTCCTCTGCTTGTTGAGCAAACTTCATCAAACGAAGGCGACTTCACGAGATATGCGGTCAACCAGAGGAAAGCCAACAAGTACGAGGCATAGAAATGAAACTACTTCGTGCTGCACTACGAAGCAAGCAGAATGAGATGTTCGCCAGAATGAAGAAGTTTGCTAAGAAGGAACATTTTTGTGCTTTGTATTTGGAGGATCTGCTGGACGAGAATAGTTGGCTCTGAAGAAGGCGAAATCCGCTGGAACGTCAGCCTTAACGGAATAAAGAATAAAAGAATAAAGTAACACCTCGTGTTTGCTCAACAAGAATATCGAGAAAAAACTTGCTCTTATATTGGCAACGCTTTCAGGTTCTTTTAGCCCCACTTTTCGAAGGACATTCCGTTCATCGAGATAAACACACAATTGCTATGTTTCTTCCTAATTTTCGGAAGTATTCAAGCTGTTTTACCATGTTAAAGAACAAAATACACAAAATTCACTTTTTTCGACGAGCAGCCATGATAATCACGTAGTCTTCAAGTTGAGTTTTATTGTTGCTACTCCACACAGGAAAGTGTAGTACGGTATTCAGAACTGTTGACTTCTAAATATCGGAAATATACGAAGTGTGATACAACCACAACGACGCTTAGTTATTTGCAAAATTCGAACACCAGGCCAGATTCGAACCCCACGATTACCTTTTTCCGGGAGCTCACGTGTTATGCATTGCACCACCTGAGACCTTTGACTCGCCTTTCTCTGGTACAGTTTTTTTATCCTAATGATGTCATCAGCAGTCATTCGTCAACGGAAATGATCTGGGAAGCACAAATCGGCATTAGATCTAGTTAAGCTGTAGCTGTGGCTCCTCCCAACGGTTTACCGCCTCACAGTGGCTGGTAGGTGTTCCTAGGTATCGGACTGCGATGTACAACAGGGGGGGATTCTCTCCCCAGCAGCGCCTCCCAAGCTGAGAAGGAGTCTGGAGTTCCCATCAGGAAACCTAAATGAGAGTAAACCAATACTAGGATCCATCCGCCACCTTCCTGGTATCAAAGTCGCATCGTGCCAAATCTCCCTCTGATCCACAAGGGCTGCCACTGCCTGTGGTGGTGAGACCAGGGCAGACTTTGGCCAGGTTGACCTCAGGACTTCAGAGAACCACAATGGCTGAACCAAGAATTCTCTGAAAAATGGAGATTATGCTGGGGCCCGCACAGCTAGTCAGGATGGGCCGTTCAAGTATCAAGTAAGCTGTGGCTGCAGCCGAAATCACTGTGCGTATCTCTTAACTTACTAGTTATTGCTTTTCATTTTTTATTCTGCCATGAGAAAATACTAAATAAAAAAACTAATAAACAAGGATAAAAATTTCCACGTGTATGTAGAGTTATTGCTCATTGGTACTAGCTTCTGAGGAAGAAAGATGAAGCGATTACAAAGAAATAATTACCAAAGTTGTTAACAAACTTTTTTGGTATCTTCAGCTTCGCAATGTCGAACAACGTGGTAAATCCATTGCTTTTACGCATGGCTAAATCCCACGTTTCAGAAACTCGTTATTAAGACGATATTTGGCAAAATGGGAAGAAGGAGGAAGCCGAAGTTAGTATTTCGAGCTTGTTACCTTCTCAGTGCTTTCATCACCAATCAAATTTTGCAATAGTAACTAGTTCTTTTTTCATTGTAGAAACTTATCACTCCCTACGCGATATCCTCAAAGGGAATTCACGCCATCGCTGATGATGGAAGACTTGAACATCACAATATCCACTTCTCAACAGAAAGGTAGCCCGACAAAAACTGAAATAAGATCACTTACTTTTCATAGCCAGAAATGAAGAAAAACATCCGTAAGAAAAGTTGAAAAATTGTCTTTCACTTACCTAGCAAGTGGGAAGCGAATTAGGGTGTTCTTAAAAACTTTTCTTTTTGAACTGGCATGAGTAGCATTTCTTTAATTTCAAAAAGTTCAAAATCATCAGAGCCGTTTCCGCTTGTTTTTTTGGGGGAATCAAACCATCCGTATGCTAATTTCAGCTCGTGAAGAGTTATCAGAAATATCATTAAGAATGAGGAAAAAAGTGTTAGTAATGTTGTCACCTCGTGCCAGTTTAGCAAGTTCAATTTGTGGAAACAAGATGACTTAAAACGAATGTTTTATCTCTACCGTTTACGTTTTAATTACATCTCTAAATAAGGTATACCAAAAGGTGATTCAGAGAAAGGTGCAGTGGGAGGACAATGTTACAAGCATGGTGCGCGCAAAAAGTAGGTTTCTTGTTGATGAGTTCGGTTAAGAAATTTTATCACTTCAATATCCATATATGAATAGAATATAACCTGGCGATGTAGAACAAAATTTAGGGGCCAGGTTACGCAGTGCATTTTAGTAGGGGCACTAGAAGAATGTATGTTATATTGATATTTCGTCAAAGTGCCTAGCCATAATTAATACTGAGTACCTTCAATAATTCTCTTATGCTTAATCTGTGCATTAATGACCAATTACTTAGTATCCTCGTAAAGCGTTAATCACAGTGAACTTTTTTCCTATCGTAAAAGGATAAAAAGGATGAAGCTCTCTGCGTTGGTCAATCCCCTGAGGGATGCGCCACGCATTCGACTTCATTATGGTTGGAGGTTATTGAATGCATATCTGGCCTTCACAATGACTCGCGGTGGCCTACTGATGTACCGAGCCAGTGCTACTATCCTCCCAGACAAGTCTGGTCTCAATTTGCCGACCCCGGAGGGATGGAAAGCTTGGTGAGCCATGGGTGCGGGGATCGATTCCACGTGTGTGTCGCAATGGCGCCTCCAACCACTGCGCAACACGCACCATTTCTTATCGTACTGCAAGCTTTTTAGCGAAATACGATATTATTTGGTATCAACGGAAACAGATTGAGCATGGAAATGGTTAAAACTCGTTGTTACTAGCATTTAACAAATATGATTGTTGGAAATTTACTTTTTATCTGTGCCTTCACGTTAAAAAACTGCGATGCGATTTATTCAGTGATTTCTATTCCTTTTTTAGAGCAACAAGCCCATCACCAAGCCACGATCCAAGAAATGTTAAAACCGACAACAGTGATATACTTGTTTGACGAGAACTGTAGCAATTGTGTTTGTTAGTGAGCATTGCCACCATTGGACTGTGCACAAAATGTATTACTGCTAAACAGCTGGGATCCGTTTATAGCCAGCTAGTTCAATTTTTGTTCAATTTAAATTAGTTATCGTCCATTTATATTAAGCTACAAGGGAACAGAAATAGTTCAGCAAACGGAATAGCTCTCCGACAACAAAAATTCAGACTATGGGAGTGGAATTCGTGAGTAGACTTTCATTAGATTGGGGTGCTTTCCCTAGCTGTAACTGGCAAATGGATAATACTCTCTTCACATCTTTGTATGAAAAAGTATCTAAGACCGATCACGTTTTCCTAGCAGATTTTCTACCAGCATCATGTTTCAGCAACTCCTTTTAACATCTCACATGACGTTATTGCAAGAAAAAAGTTGATTCACTTTGGTCGCAAACTTTCATAAGTCACCTCCAAGCTTAAAAATCGCCAAAAAAGCCGAATGTGTCTAAACAATAATCAAAAACGCTTATGAAGGGAAACGTTCGCTCAATAATGAAAAAAATTGAATCACCGTCAACAAAATCTTTATGGAGCATTCTATGAACGGCAGAAATCTGAAATAGATTGAGTGAAAAGTCAAAATCATAAGAAAAAAGCTAAAAAGGACCATCTCAACGTTTTATGTCGACTTCCCTAGTCATCTCGAGAGTTCTGTATATATTAAAACCATAGAACATAAAGAAATTCTGTTGATTGCGAATGACAAGATGTTCTAAAAAGTATTTTTTGCTTCAATAGCTTTACCTTGGCAAGCATACTCTACTTTGGAAGAAAGCAGTGGATCCAAGCCTGACAATCAAGGAACGGTTCTTCTCTATACCAAATAAGTTAAGATGTTGGTACGTTGATTCTCATATACCCTAGCTAGGAAGTATACTTAAGAGGAAAAAAGCCCTAACTAGTAAGCACTCCAGAGGAATAGGTCTAAAAGTAATTGCATCGAATATTACTTCATAAAAAGTTAAAGTTTTGAGTCTGAAAGCGTCATTATTGTTTAAAAAGGTTTAGTTCCAAAATTTTCATCTCTACGCTTTCAAACCCGAAGTTGCATCCAAGATCTTTCCTAAAACCACGAACTGAGCGCTTTAAGACTGCTTAGTAATTAAAGCATGTTGGGCTCTCATCATCTGAACAAATGAGACGAATCATTGAGCAGGTTGTTGAAAAGAATCAAGCACAGGCAATCGCGCACAATGAGATGTTCGCCGGGCTTGTTCCTTAGAAAGTTCAAAATTGAAACCCACGAAGACGTTGCTGCATCGAATACATTACGCACCACGGAAAAAAAATACTGTAGTGGCGACGCTCGAAGTCCAGTGACTCAACTCTCTTGTGTTACTCTGTTAAATCTCAAGCACTGACCCGGTAACTCGGTGCAATCTTTCGTCAATAATCACTTGATATTGTTATCATTCATTAAATTTCGTCCGTTGTGTCTGTTAACAATAAAACACTGTTTTCCCTCTCAATTTACTGATTCGTGTCCTTTATCCCAATAAATTTCTATGTTATAGCAATTATGACTACTATGACAAAGATATAGTAATGCTTTTTTTGGGCAATTTTCAAAATATGAGCAGAATTCAATGTTCTCGTTGTCTATTGGTTAAAACAATGGTAGACTGTTCACCAGATCGTACCAATGACACATGAGTCCAAAGAAAATACGATGATTGCACGACTTTTTACTCCATTACTTTACACATACATGTTAAGTGAAGCGCTATATTACTGCCATAAGCATTTAAAATTTCAATAAATGATGTCTTAGGGCACTAATTATCTTCTCTGTCTTTACCAATATGAATCACTTCTAGTGATCCTCTTAGTCATGGAGTGAATTTAAACAAACTCACCAATCATTCCTGTCGTGCACCACACTCGACCAATGGACTCACTCACATCAAGGTCACGACGGTCGTCATAGTTCTCGTATGGAATCCTCTTTTTACTATTGTTGTTGACTCCTCCAGTTCCCAATAAGGTGCTTTTTTTTAAACCGACCTCTCTTCATTTCCATTGTCCAGGGCCCATCACTTCATGCACTCAATTTGTTTCCACGGGATCCATCATCCTCGAGGTTCATCGAAATTTGGCGTGTTCGTTCGGTTGCTGCTTGAAGGTTTTCTAATTAGTTACAAATGTTATTAAAAGCCGGTGGTGTCGATTTCCTCTGGAGCCTTGGGATAGCCGGGCCAGAATATCCCATCCCACCTAGACTGCAGAGAGTAAACTGCTTCCATACCCATATATTACCATGTTCCCGACTCCGGAAAGATGCGAGGCTTGATGAACTTGGGTAGGTTCGAACCAGGACTATACTTATGACAAATGGCACCACTGCCACTGCGTCAACGTCCTCTATTAATGTTTAAAAGTAAAAGAAGTGTAATCTGAAGTGTATGAAAGAGAACTTTTCGGTCATGTTGACCCAACTTTAGACGTATCTTCACATTACATCGTAATGGATCTCCCACATGCATAATCCGAAGAAAGAATATGTATAACAATATTCTTATTCTTAAAGCAAAGCAATAGGTTTAACGAGAATACGAGTCAGCTATCGGAACTAGTATTTCAGAAAAAAATGCTGAAGAAATAAACTATCCTTTATCTTCGTGTTCTTGTTGAGCAAACACGAGGTGTTATTTTTATTCTTTATTCACGAACAAGCTGACGTTTCGGCGGATTTCTCCTTCCTCAGAGCTTGGAAAGGTCAAGTTGACAGCAATCTATTCGGTCAAACACCTCCATAACCAAACAGAGAAAACGCTGAACCAAGATTTCAATCACTTTGAACACAGAATAGCTTCTTTCACACTCACCGCTTTCTATGAGGCTTCCACTGAGTATGTCGCGTGGAGACCAACCGCACAGAGTTCACATGGAAGCGTAATATGCCCCTCCCATCAAAAATAACAGCCTTATATACTGCCCAATATCACGCGTGATAATGAGGCATTCTTCCCTGCGGTTCATTTTCGGATTTCTGGAATTAATAAAGAACGCCTCGAGAGTTTTGCGCGCTTGTGTTTGTGTTTGTTTGTTTGTGTTCTCGATTCCTGCGCGAGGATCGTGACACGTACTTCAGAGTCCTCCCCGCTATGTCTCTGGGTCCTATGCGTGCCTAGTGGGGTATTTGGTTTACGTTTGCCGACTAGGTGCTCTTTTATGCGGACACAAAGAGGCCTGCCCATTTCGCCAATGTATTCGTCTCCGCACGTCTTACAGGAGATCAGATAAACTGTACCCGAACTCATGCAATCACAGTCTCCACCGTTAGGGCAAATTACGCAATTTTGCGTTGCACATAGACGGTCATATAGGCGGTTACGAACTAGTTGGCGCCTATGATTACTCGGTGGCATTTCAACTACGTTTACCGATTTCTCTAGACCCGCCCTTCTTAAGCAGCGTTTTATAGCTGCACTTACATCATTTGAGATGAAGGGTAGGATAAACGGGACCATTTTGTCGCTAGAGTTGTCGTTTGGAAGCCTAGGATTTCCTCTACACCTGTCCCGAGCCACAGTTTCGTGGCCATTAGAAATGGCTATTTGCCGCGCCAAGTTCCGGCACTCCTCTCTCTGCTCTCTTCCCGTGCACACGTTGGTTGCGGTTCGAAACATGTTTCTTACCAGCGCCCTTTTCGTGTGAGAGGGGTGAGAGGAGAGGTAATGAACCAAGATGTTTTTATTAATTGGCCTTCGGTACCACTTCGTGATGTAGCCATTTTATGACAGGCTAATTTGGACGTTCAGGAATGGAAGCCAGTTTTCCTTCGGGTTCTTTCGGGTGAACTTAATATACTCTGACTGTTCATTCAGTAACTCAAACATTTGTCCATTTCCTCTTGTGTTGGGCACATGACAAAACAGTCGTCCGTATATCTGCAGTAGAGTAGCGGCCCGAGATCGATCACCGGTGCTTCCATCTTAGACATAAACGCAATGGCCAGGCTTGGTGCCAGTCGTTGTCCCATTGCCAACCCTCTTATTTGAGCGTAGTACTTTCCGGACCATCTGAAGATTGAGCAGCTCAAGCATTTCTTTTTAAGAGTGCCATCAACTGCTCTATCTTGAAGCCATACATGTTTATTTCTCCTTCGTGTTGCATCAGGAGTTCCAATATGGCTTGCATTGCGGAGTCATTCGACACGTTTGTATAGAGGGCGCTAACGTCGAACGACTCCATCACGTACGCGCTGCTGGGCTGCGCAGTACGTAGACTATCCAGAAACATCTGGGTATTCGTAAGATGGGCTGGAATGTGTTTCAACAACTGGTTAAGTATTAGGGTTAAAAACCATGTTATTCTATCCGTTGGCCCGTCTACACAGCTAATGATTAGTCTAACATTAAACAATGATGGATCGGTAGACGCAATATCATCGCTGGATACTAGCTTATGAGTTTTTATAAGCAAGTACAAGACGGGACATGTTGGTAACTCAACTTTTAGTTGAGAGATAATTGATGGTTTTAAACCAGCAGCCCTTGCCATTTTGGCCCATTAGTGGTTCAATTTTCGGTATTTACTTTAAAACTCCTTCTCGGATGATGGACGATAAAGCGAAGCATCTTCAAGATGCTTTTTCGTTATTTCAACATCTAACTGATGGGGAATTACGACAAACTCTCCACCCTTATCACTAACGGATTGTCTTATGTTTTTCAACCTTGTCAGCTTTCGTACCTCGCGCATACCACATTTTTTGCACATCTGTGAGGTTGGAGCGATATCTTTTCGCGCGATAGTGATTAAGGACTTTGGAAGTTTTATTCGCAAATATCCGAAATTTAACGTCTACTTCATTACTGGGTTCTTGTTGTCTAAAGAATGGTTGAGGAAATGGTGGTTTTGGTAGTGAGCTTACTTGCAGTTGTTGACGCTTATTTAGTGCTTCATCCTTACCTTTTTTTGCGAATTCTATCTTGAAGTTCATGTAAACTACATGCGACCCTACGCAAGGCTACCTGCTACCTTAGAAATGGGTTCAGATGGTGAGAAACTCGGTCCCAATTCTAATAACGAGAGCGCAACGTCAGGAAGACTCATGCCTCCTAACACAGTTAGCTCTGAATTTTTGTTGCACATTATTTATCCTACTGTGACTTGAATGATGCTCGTTAGCGGTATTTCTTTGCACTCTTAAAGCCGTGTTATGCGATTTACTCAAAAGTCTTTGAATTTTCTCCGCACCTTAGCATTAGACGTAATAGAGTTGCAAACAACTCTGACCCACCCACTATTCTCCTCCTGAAGCGATCCCTCAATATACTGAGCACAATACTTTTCCTTCGTCTCGCACTTCTTCCACTTGGCAAACATCTCGTTTTGTCGGCTTCGTAGACAGGTGCGTAGTATTCGCAATTCTGTCCAGTACTTGGTGACGTCCTCTGGTAGTCCGCATACATCGTGTAGTCGTCTTCGTTTGATGAAGTTCGGGACGACTCGGTGTTTTAGACAGCCGCGGAGAAAGTGTGTTCACTGTCGAGCTAAGACGATTTTTTTGTCTTAGTGACAGCACCTCTTTGCAAGTCGGAAGTATCGTCCTGGTACGCTTCGTAATAAAGTCGTTCCGATTAGTTATCGACTAAAGAGATAGCAGGTGAAACAGTAGTAAGATGTGCAAGCTTACCACACTTGCAATGATCTCAATGAATTTAATGAGTTTAACAAAACTGAAGGAAGAAAATTGAACGATTCTTTGTTGAGCAATAGATGGTTTGTCCAACATGAATATAAGTCATGAACATCGAGCAAAACAAGTTTCTGTCGGGAAGACACTTATCATAGCGATCATTGCTGAATTCAAAGTTATTTGTTGCATGCAAAGCTCGTTCAATTGGATGTTGCGAGAAAAACAGTCACAGTTGAATTGAAAATTGTAAAAACAAAACGAAATAAAACGAAAATTACGTGGCTAAATTAGTCGTCTCGAGATGATTCGGCCCTCATAGTATCCTCAAACACATCTCGTAATTCAATTCAATTTCAACGAAGCTGAGATATTTGCAAAACTCCAGACCGCAAGTGTATGAGATGGGAAACGAACGCGCTATTGTCTTTTCCGGGGAGTAACGCGTTCACCACCACACCATGCGGGTCCTTCGGGTTCTTTTTATCTGTCTGTGTAAAGAAGTGTTGTTGGCTTTAACACATTGCAGTTGGACTGTGCTTGGCAACAAATTTGCTGACACCAGTTCCTTCTTGATTTTAACATAAAATGCTGGCAAGGACGACATTCTGAAACAATGTGAACCTTGTATGGCTCATACACGTTGCTCATTTATAACTGCGTCATTGCACTTATTTCATATCAACTGAATTCTTAGGATTAAAAGTTGAAAAAAAGGAAACGAAAAAGCGAAAAGTCGTCAGTATGGAAATGAAGTAGAAGCAGCTGGCAAGGGAATCAAACTGTTCAAGTATTAATAACAGTTAGAATTCTTCAGTTAAACAATTTTTCAAGCGTCTTTAGGAAGTATCTCATAGATCTCTCCCTATTCCATTTGCAAGTAGAAGAGTTTAATCCCTTAGGAAAACGTCAAGCATTCCCACTCCACCAAGTATCGTAGGGGGTGATTGAATGCATATTTGGCCTATGCAGTGACTTCCGAGGAGTGGCCATCGATGTACAAGTTCAGTGTTTATATGCTCGCAAAAACCTCTTATATCAATCTGCTGACCATGGAATGGTTGAGGGCTCAGTTTGACATGGGCGCGTGTGTGAATTGAAGTACACAGCCGGCCGATGCAATCATTAGAGATTTCTCCCTGATGAAGCGACTTTAATAATCGGAAAGTAATTACTATGTCTTACCCAAAACGAGTACTACTCCCTTATTTATTTTGTCATTGTTTTAATTCTCTTTATCTGTTCTGGTGATGCTTCCATGGCATTTTGATATTCAGGAAATTCATTCAGAAGCAAAACGTATGAAAACGAATAGCAGTATTCTATAACGTCGGCTTATGAGATGCGCATTAACTATTCGAAGCGACAAAGTCATCCTAAAAAAACCAAAAGTTTTTCACTATAGAATGCAGAGAAACTGTCGATGATGTTGGAATACAAATACACCCTTCTATACTCTTCTATGACTTTTTTTTCACCTTATAGTTCCATGAGAACTTCTATACTTGTATGTCACCAGCAATCAGAGTCAACAGGGTTTTTCTACTCTTCATTTTTCCAAATAGTCACTTATGATGAGAGAACTAAAATCAGAATCATTCGAACAAATTTGTGAAAGTGTTGGTAAGTTCGATGATTAAACAGGAATAAGCCCAGCAACAATGATGAAAAGAGCAACATATGCTTGTTTCGTGATGAAAGCATAGTCATGTATTCATTGTTGACATTCATCAATGTTTCCCATAGTTGACAATGTTGCTACGGCGTCACGTGTTCAACGAAACGTCCGGTGTGACACAACGAATTGAGAATGTCTTGAATTTGTGACGATGTCTTCGATATTAACTACGTTTCGTTGGTGCTATTGCACCTAAACATGGGCAATTCTAACCATTGTTCTTTCTATAGCAGAGACTATTCGTATGGCAACGTTACTACTAACAAGCTTTGTTGCACTTGCTTTAACATCAGCTGGATAACAGCTTAAGAAGGGCTGTCTATCTTCGGAGAAACGATGTGCAACCTACCCACTCAGCAGTCAACAACAAATCATCTTAACTGTGTTGTGGAGTCGTTTTGTTCGGATTCCTAACATTTAGTGCTATTGTATATTTTAGAGTCCAGTTCATCGAGAACTGAAGCGCTATTTACGAGTAATTCAGGAGTAGTGATCAAAATCGATGATGCATAGGAGAGTGGTCAACCTCGAATCGATGCATTACATTAGAGCACCTGTCTACAGTGTTTTCATCGTCACCAGCTGACAACTTTGGCACGCTTCTTTCTTTGAAAGGGTAGGTTGACTCATCAAGCGACGCGATCCCTGTCGGATGAAGGCACACGAATCAGTGTTGCCTCGCAAACACAATCCAAACATGATGTGAGGGACGTCGTAGTCGCACTCAAACACTCGGCGAACGATGCATTTCGTTCTGGACATCACGTGAGATAATATCAAGGCCACCATCCGCGTCAGATAACACCGAGTTCTGGCGACACGCGATTCTGTCCGCTTTGGACGATGCGCTCCTGCACAGTCGCTTTATCGTGTCGCGTCGCGGCAGAATCATCGCGGTGTCATTCACATATTCCCTCCTATCTGTCGCCACGATCGGATTAATCCGATATTGCCTCGAAACGCACATTATGCTTCGTTTACTGGATCTTTAGCCCCACATCGTCGTCGTTGTGAATTCTAAGCACGATGGCCTTGCATCGTATCCTGATAACCTAGTCCTACTTATCAGTGCTGAGTTGAGAAAGAGTATGCCCATGTCCCGCTAGTCAGAGCCATAATTTCACCGTTTTATTCCATTCTCTAGCCCTCTCTTACACTCATAACACACACTCTCTCTTCAGATATACTGTTCACCGAACCAATACCAGCAGTAATTCGGCATTAATCTTTGCCTCGTACGCACACGTATATACAGTGGCGCAGCGCACAGGATATTTCCGGATAGTGTTATTACCACCTCCAACTACCCTATTGATTGAACGCATCTCGTGCGAAGTCTGTTTTCTGGTTCTGTAAGTGGTTGTTTTGTACAGCGCGCACAGGACGAACAACATCAACATAGGCGGCGCGTAATCGTACAACAATGTTGTCCATTTTTGGAGCATTATAGTAGCAGTTAGTATTCATACTGCCTCCAGCACTATACATGTATACAACAATCCGAATACTCGCACTACACGTGCTCTCACACTGATGATGTCGTCGTCGTCGGCGGTCTGCGTCTCTCGTTGTCGCCGACGTCGGCGTCGTCGTTGCTGTCATTTATAGCCGTCGCAGTGTGCCGCCTACTAGCCGCAACGTGTAGCTGAGCAGTCCGCGTCCTCGTTCGTTCGCTATCCGTCCGCCGTCCGCCGTCCGCCGTCTGCCATCCGTCCGCCGTCCCTCCGTCCGTCCATCCGTCCATCCGTCCATCCGTCCATCCGTCCATCCGTCCATCCGTCCATCCGTCCGTCCCCGTCCGTCTGCCCGCGTTTCGCCCGCCCCTCTCTCCCGTTTCTATTGTGCTTGCAGGGCGCGCCGATGGCGGCGGCGGCGGCTGCGGCTGCGGCGGCGGCTGCGGCCGCGGCGGCGGCGGCGATGGTAGTGGGCGCCGGCATTTCCATGCACCGCACTGTTCTCCTCCCATGGATACCGCGCACACACCACACAGCGAAACGCCTGCTCTCCGTGCCCTGCCCTCCTACCCCCTCTCATCTCCGTCACTACATCCGAACCAAACGAGGGCGAAACGCGCCATTCTGTTTTCACTCACTTCATCTTGTTTCAGACGGATCCTCCACACTCACCCGTCTTATCTTTTTCGAAATCGTCTTTTTTTTTCTCATTGTATGTATGCGTTTCTCATCAGTATGCCTTCTTTTGCACCAACTCCAATATGCATTTTTGCAAAGTTTTTCTCTTTTATTTGGCAACAGAAACTGTATTGATATCCTACTGAAAGCCTCTTCTCATGGTTTCGGTCAACGCAGCGTATTTTACTAACACATCAGTGGTCTTGTGATCAGTGAATGTTTTCCTATACCTTTTACCCTCTTTTTGTCCAAACGAAAAGTGGTTCTTGTATATAATGGGATTCTCGGTGATAGTGGTATGGGAAACCGATATGTGGAAGAGATTAGACGCCCTATCGTGTTAATGACGATTCTTCGTTTAAATTTCTTCTGTTCATTTCTCTGACACTTTCAAGCTCGTCCAACTTATTTTTCTTCGCGCAGACTTTGGTCTTGCGCAGCTTCTTGTGCGTACTCCGCGAAACAGTCGAAGCACCACGAAAAGCTGCTCATGACCATCGTCGCAAATGCTCTCGTATTCACTCTGTTCTATGATCGATTACGTCCAGGTAAGAACTATAAAGCCATGTTTGAGGTATGAGCCTTTCTGTTGTACTTTTTCCACTTCTCTGTTTTAGTTATGTTGTACGTAATTCGTTTTACCAAATTTATATGAACGTAATTTTCCAAGTTTTGTTATTTACTGCTAAATATTGTGAAATCTTCTAACATATTGTCGATATTCATAGGAACTATGCACTCAGACTGTTTACATAGGTAATTCTAGAAATGGAATGGTGGGATGCCTTGCGATGTAAAAGTCAATAAATGAACAGCATTTGCTAGACTTTACTGATTGACGTTCATTTCATTGCCATATAGTACACTGAAGTATCTGACGAACAGCATCCTAACGGTACTTCACGGCGGTGTTTCCCCGGAATACAGTATTCTATTGGTGAAGCTATTTTCGCCGACGAGATGCAGTATTATGATGCCCGTAGCGGCGTTATGATGGTGTTGATGTCGTAAATTGTTTGAAGAGGGTTACGTATAGCGAACGATCAGACGACGGTGGCAGGTGATGTAAGCAGCACTGAATGCGTGTTATCGACAGATAAGTGCTGTAAGTGTGAGAGCGTTAGAAGAGGGCAGCATCGTTCATGATATTTCCACGTTTACCATCTAATCTATTTGCGCAGCTTATCTGGCTATCGCCATCATACGTGCAGACAAATGCACACTCGTATGCTTAAGTGTACATGCATGCACCGTAAACGTGAAAATGAATAGACATATATATATATATATATATATATATATATATATATATATATGTATATATATATATATATTATACATATATTTACGCATGCACACATATACATCCATACACACGCACACACCATACATACACGCAACACAACAAAACCGCCTGAGCACTTGATTGTCGCGAACTAACTACGATCATTCCAGCCTTGCGCTTGAGCATAAGCGCATGAGTTAGTGCTCTATGTGATCTGAAAGTCTGCTACTACTTTCACTTTAAGAAGACCTTTCACATGACTGCTTACTGACCTCACATATCTTGCTGACAATTTAAGCAGTTCCTTAACTCTGTGGTGTTGTAGACATGGACCACATCAAGGTAAATTTGTTTAAAAAGAACCGAAAATTAGTGCACTCTATAGGGAAGCATAGCGCCTACGGTAATGCATTTCATGGCTGATTGAGAAATTTCTACGCGAAAATTTGAACTTCGAGGAATAAGAAGAATATAACTAATTTGCATATATTTTCCAAGAACGACCTGAAAAAGCTTTCCCAGAGTTTAACGTTTTGCACCACTGAATCTCTTCTTTTCTTCAGGATTCGTTTTCGAAGTATCACCTGCTTATTTGGTGACTACTGAAGACGTTCGCGGGAGTAAGACGGGTTCAGTTCTAAAAACTGCCATGAAAGATGGGGATTCACCGTATTGCGTTGCTTTCCTTGAACTGCAAGCAAGTTGTCCATCAGAAATTAGGTAAACAGAATAACACCATTAATTATGATTAAATAGGCCTCTATGATAAGACTTGTGAAGGCAGGTAATGAAACAAAGCGACCAGGATTGCTAACCACACCAACATTGCAATCTATTACGCCGCTATCAGGCTACATGTCTTTATGCATTTTACGTCCGCAGATTTCTTTTGATCCATGGATGCTTTATTTTTTGTTCATATCCTACACTCCTTCGTCTACGCTTTCGGACTTTCTTCTTCTTTGAGCGTTAGAGAGGTATGCTCCACTTCCTCCCAGGAGCTTGTCAAAATTTCTCATAGATAACTTTTCTGCCAATAAACACTTAGCTATCTATGAAAATGAGTTTTCCAATCATCTGGGAAATGGTGAAGGATTATAAAACAGGTGGAGTATATCTCATGAGCACGGAGATGAAGACGAAGACGTCGAAACATTAGCCGAATAGAACAATTTATCAACCTCGTGTAAACTCAACAATTTAAACAAGTTGGTTATTTTACTGCCGAGGTCAAATGACGGTAGGTTTCAAAATTATAACGTATGGAATAACGTTTTGTAGAATTTTCATGAGCTTCTTGCAAAAAAAACCCTAGAATACGGCCGAGTAAACGTACTGAACGGAAACAGGATTACTGCTAATAGCGACATTGTTGATAACATTCGTGTCAAACTGTCTATCCGCACTCGTCCTACTCCTCCATTTTTTTCAGGTGTTTCATGTTTATTTCTTGGGTTAGGATAGGAAAATCAAAACGACAACACAAAAAACGTTTAATTTTAGATGTTTACAAACAAGTCGTTAAGCAATTCTTTTACTACCTATTTCATCTACAGGATGCGGGGCGGGTTACGCGAGGTAGTGCTATCGCTTCCATCGTTGCTGTCCATCGAGATTGAAACTTTCTTTTTAATTTGACTCCACACTTGCACAGAAAATGTTAACCGCTTAGGTTACATGATAGATTTACTTTGGAAAAATACATTTAAAAATTCTAAGAGAAGCAGATTATCGTTATTCAACTGTGCCTCTATTTCACGTGACATTTTCTCAACTTTTTCTACGGAAAATTGATCTTGCTTATTCTGTACTATTCCAAGACACAAATCAATAGCCCTTTGGCAAAACAGCATCCTATGGAATTGGTATAGTTTTTAGATTATGGATGGATTTCGTCGTTGAATTATACGTGTAATCGTCCAGATACGAGTAAACGCAACGCACCATATCAAATTGATGGTTCGCTTGGATTTTTCACTGTCGTCATTCCGCATGTAATTTTTTGCACAGAAGTGAACAAATTCCGTCAGTGACTAACGTCTTGCTATGAAACCATCCTTTCCGTTTCCTAAATGTTTGCATAGTTTGTTCCCTACACACATGAGGACGTGTTATCAAATCAGAAGGGCAAAAAAATACCGATTTCTTTCGTGTTCTTCATATCGCCGTTTTATTTAATATGCCAGACTCAACCAAATATTAGCTCAGAGGCAATCGCTGCTGGAAGCAAAATAGTGTAGATGAGGACAGCGGCTACCTTAATTCCTCTGCCATCGTGTTGATGACTGTAAGAAGTGCGAAGTCCTGTAGTGACAAAAGTACCTTTTTTTTTGGTTTTAATAGATCCATTGACGTCATATTAGACCTCTGTAGTTTAAATTATCAAGTGTAATTTTCTTCCTATTAAAATGGATTGGAAAACATGATAACTTACCAAATGCTACTATATCGCTAACTATTTCTCGGCCACGTTAACGACGCCGTTTATTTTTTTACTGCTGCTTTCAATTGAATAGCAATGTTCAGCTCTTCGCTCTCGTAGACATTCGTTTATTTGTTGGAAACGATGCCGTGCGCTATTTTCCATTTATTATAAGACTTTCTCAAGGGGGTGAGTAGAGCATTTGTAACGTCATTGTTCATCATGAGCATCGTGCTGTTTCACCTCTTTGCCGGACTCACCAAGCCCTCCTTTGGTCGTTGGTCGGGCAATTGATACAAGACTGGTCGGAGAACACCTCGTTTTATCTAGTGCACACAGAAACACCGTAGTATATCTATCGCAGGACTCCAGTGATAATCGACTTGACTAGCACTCAACAAGAATCGTGACGAAGACCAAAATCCTCAAGCAACAGCCAAACACATGCGCAAAAGGTACAACCAGTTCGAAGACGTTAGTGGATGATGGAAGTGGGGAAACGAGATGTGAAAAATCCTTAACCATCAATTTTAAAGGTGCTTCGTGGCTAGAAGCATGGTGGTGTTGATATTCTGTTTTTTGATGAAGGTGTTCTTGAAATGTTTCGCAGTGTTTACGAAAACAATTAGACGACGTTCTTAATCATGTTTGTTATCTATTCCGTCGATTAGTCTTAAATTTCTAACAGTGAAAGGATCATGGGATAACAGAGAAGAAAAAAATATGTGAAATCGAGATTCTTATTAGCTACTAAACGGAGTCACTATCACTTTAGGGATCTGAATGATATGGCAAAAAAATAACAACTTGTAATGGCAAGGTAAAAAAGCGAACAAAGTTTACAACTTTCGACTTATTATACATAATTTCGGTTGTTACGAAGGTATTCGATAGAATGCAATCCAGGTAAACACCCTGAGGTGTTTCTTGTGGAAGCGACAGTCTGAACTGGCATCTTGTTGAACAGACTTTCATATCATTAGATACGTTATTCAATAACATCTTGTTATTTTAACTTTTAAATCCCTTAGACTGCCGATGAAAGCATTACGTTAAAGAGCTTAAACACTTTGAAAAAAAGACTTCTTTAAAGTACCAGTCTAATATCGTCTGTATGACGTTTCGAACGACGAGTGGAACTTCGTCTGCTTTGCAGTCCTGCTTTTTAGAGAGCTACATTTAGAGAAGTTTCGTCTTAAATTAAACTCATCGTCGTAATCTATATAACTAATGCATATGACTCAAGCATTTTCGAACCTCTAATTTTATCTCGACCTCTGAGTGATATTGCCGTTTTTAGGATTAAAACATATCTACAAGTCACCAATATATCCTGTGAAATCCGCCTTATTACTAGCACCAAATTCCTTAAAACCGTAATTCAACGAATTTAGCCGAACGTAATGGGCTGGAAACCAACAGTGGTGTTTTGTTGCGAAACGTATGTTCTGGCTCGATTTTTTTCCAATGATCTTTCAGACGTTGTTGAAATTCTGAAAAGATTAGTTTCTTTGTATTGTTGTGGAGTTAATTTTCTTCGACATCCGAAATATGCAAAACTATCTATGATTGACCTTTTATTTTCCGCCTACTATAATTTTGCACCGCAGGGTATGATGTGAAGTTCAATCATAAGGATGCTAAAATATGCGCTAAACTTGGACCCAGGGCCAGACCGAACCACGATTTCCCTTTCTGGGGGCTTGCGCATTACACACTTCGCCACGGAGGCCCATGATCCGCGTTTCTGTCAGCTATCTACGTTTGAGTCATCTTTTACTGATCCGTGAGAAAAAAAGGAATTTTCAGCCTAGGATTACAATTTCGCAACCGTTTTGAATGTGAACTAGTTAGTTGTCGTGTTGCGATTCGAGCTCTTCTTCACCGACAACGTTAAATCCACCCATAATCCTTCACTTGTCCATGCAATAACACAGAAATAATTCAGTGATGGGGTGAAGCCAGCAAATATCACATCGAAATATTACAACTAAGCTTCACTAATTGTCAGTAGCTCTCCAACAGAAATCCAATAACTCAACATTTAACAAGTCCGGTTATGATCTTCTTGAACACTTGCTTTCGCACTTTTTTTCTAAAGCCTTTAAAAAAGTATGCAATAACTCCACAGCTTTCTCGAATGACTCGTTGTATGTCGAAGCGCAAAAATGTGCACTTTTTTGTTTTTACGTCACTACTTTTTGCGCTTAATCCTACCATTCGCTTTCACGAAAAATGAATCCTTATGGCATCTTCAACGCAATTTATACATGGAACATTTGGCTCGTTGTTTTTTTTTCTCAACTATTTTGGAAGTCTAGGCACAGATTGAGAAGTCTTTCCCGTGGTATCCAGGGTCTTAAGCTTAAAAAGTGTTTAAATCCTTCTGATGTTCTGTAGGCCTAACTGAGCAATGGAATGAAGTCATTCATGTTGACTGGTTGTGGTGTCTAAATACTTTTATAAATCGACTTTCATTTAACGTTTGTGTGAGGAATCGATACACTATATTTGCTCTATTGATAAGCGAAAACCAAGTTATTAATATTTGGCTAGCGAGGCAGTACGATGTAGCACTAATGAAATCTTAAGTCCCTTTTTTAACATAAAAAGGACCTAACCTACACCATCCTCTAATGTTATTGATTTGACTATGGACAGCTCTGGTTTAAACTTACAAAAGACAAAAAGTTATCTAGCGCCATAGTAGGTCGCTGAGAGACGCAAAGTGTAGAAAATTATGTTCAATGAAACAACGAAAAGCCGAAGGTGTTCATTTATCAATCGAACGCATTTACATGATCTTCAGCTTTAAGGATTTCAGGAGTGGCAAGACGTTCCACTTCTTGACAGCTATACCGTCGAGGATCAGTAACCAAAAAGACAAAATGCACAAAAAAGGAAAGAAGGAATGAGTCTTCGAACTCAAAACGTGCTTTCGGTTTGCCCTCGGACAAGAACAGCGACAAGAGCACAGCTCGGTTTGACCAGCAACACAGTCAGTGACGGGAAAGATCATGCTAATAATTGCATCGGTGCGTCGCAAGGAATGAGCTGAATAAATACGCTTCATCAGATTGACGTCTACGCTCCGTATATATATATATATATATATATATATATATATATATATATATATATATATATATATATATATATATATATATATATATATATATATATATATATGTACACGTTTGTATACATGTATGTATATATCCACGGATCTCCTTCATATGAGGGGATCTCGAGCCTGTTAGTCGCGAAGATACGTGGCGCGTCCCCAGGTGGCGGATAGGGGGGTTAATCGCGGACCAAAAGCGACATTTGCTTCGCTGAGACGCAGGTGGATCTAGGAGATGGACTCCCTGTTTCTGCAGCGCCGATTTGGCACATTCTTCCTGCATTTACGGGGCGTATTCATGCACGCGTGTGTGGGTGCGTTCTAGTTTATGCAGATTCTATTCTACGAGTCAATTCGGCTAAAAGCCTGCAATCAAGTGACAGGGAAGTATATGGGAGGCGGTTAGGAGACGCCTCCAACAAATAAGCTCCAGGTCCACTCTGGGAGAGCCTGGCAAGCTACCCGTGAGTATACCCAGCCCCCCACGTTCAGAGCCCAGCAAGCTATACGTGGGTATCAAAAATGCTAAACACAGGAAAAAAAATCGTTGGGTAGGACGAGTACAGAAAGGCTGTTAAAATCTCAGGGGCCAGTGGAAGCTGCCTTGATCTCAAAGAACTATGGTGACGATCTGTACCTACAATGCACGTACATTTGCATCCGAGGCCTCGATAGAAGACTTGCTCATGCAAGCAAGAAGGATAAGGTACGACGTCATCGGCCTGGCCGAGACGAGACGACGCCACCCATTCAACGCCGTCCATGACACCGGAGAAGAACTGTTCCTGGGAACATGCGACAGTAGAGGAGTTGGGGGCGTCGGCGTACTCGTCAACACGAGTTTGTCCATGAACATCGATTCATTCGAACAACTTACAACTCGAATCGGACGTTTACGATTAAAAAGATGTGGATCAATTCCGGTTTTGACAATGCTCGTCGTTTGCGCGCCGACATCAAACTATGACGAAGAAGAAGGCAAAGCCTTCTACACGGACTTGGAGAAGTTCTACAGAGAAGACCATACATTCTTCAAGGTCATCGTTGGAGATTTTAACGCCAAGACTGGACCAAGAAGAACGTCTGAAGGACGTCACATTGGGACCCACGGATTAGAAAAGAACGAACAGGGTGAGCAGCTGTCTGAGTTTATCATGGCGACCAAGACAATCCGTGGTAACTCACAATTCCAGAAGCCCCACCCTCAGCGCTGGACGTGGGAGTCTTGCAGTGGAGAGTACCATAACGAAATAGACCACATCATAGTAAATAGAAGGTTTTGCGTAACTGATGTCGCTGTAGTCCCAGAATTCTACGCGGGACCAGAACACCGCCTCTCTCGTGCAAGATTGTATTTCTCGCGGAAAGGAGAAAAAGCCGCTGAAATTCAAAAAACCGAAGTCCCAGAAGCACCGACAAACTGGGACTTATTCAATTCATTAGTCGGCTGTTGGGAAGATGCCGTTGTCGATAACATCGACGAACAATACGATCGGCTCATTCAACATCTTCACGTTAACGCTATGAAAGCTGAGAGTTGTAAAGTCACCAAGAGACGTCTGTCTTCAGGATCCAGAAACACTCGAGCTGATACGCCAGCGTGGAATCGCACGAGCTGCAGGCAACCGCGAACTGACGTCCGAACTTGCAAAACAGTGCAGACAGGCGATAAAAGAAGATCTTAAAGAGAGAAGAGCAGCAGTAATGGTCGAAGCTGGAGAGGCTGGGAAAAGTATTCACAAAGCCCACCGAAGGTTCGCCAATTACAAGACCAAAATGATTGCACTCCGGCGCCCAGACGGAACAGTTACAGCGTCCAGCAAGGCAATGGAGAAAATCGTCCACGAGTTCTACTCAGATCTGTTCAGTAGCCACGTCTTCCTTCCCTCATATGAAATAAAAGAGGATGGATATGTCATACCACCGGTTCTCCCTTCCGAAATCCGACATGCCACTTCGTCGGTGAAAAATCGAACAACACCAGGTTTGGACAAGATAAGACCAGAACACCTGAAGAACCTTCCGTCAATGCTCGTGAACACACTGGCTCGGCTCTTCACACGTTACCTATCCGAATGCAAGGTCCCTACCCACTGGAAGACCAGCAGGACCGTGTTATTGTTCAAGAATGGTGACCTACAGGATATCGCCAACCATCGTCCAATCTGTTTACTGTATGTCGTCTACAAACTTTTCACACGAGTCATCCTAAACAGGATTGACAGAACACTGGACGAAGGACAGCCATGTTAGCAAGCAGGGTTTCGAAAAGGATTTAGTACGATGGACCACATCCACACGGTAACAAGGCTCATTGAAGTATCGCGAGAGTACAAAAGACCGCTCTGTCTCACTTTCATCGTTTTACAGAAGACCATTGATTGAATTGAGATAGAAGCAGTCATGGAAGCCCTTGATGGTCAAGGATTCCCTTACCCAGTACATAAAGATTCTTCGTGAGCTGTACAAAAAATTTCACAACCAAGTTATCACCAATCTACAGCGATATTAACATTGACGTCAAAAGAGGGGCAAGGCGATACCATCTCGCCAAAACTATTTACCGCCACCTTCCAGAACGTCATGCGTACATTGGAATGGGAACAATATGGGAGTGAAAATCGATGGTCGGGAGTTACACCATCTTTGCTGATGATATTGTTCTTATAACTCCAAACTTTAGCCGAGCGGAACGTATGCTTACCGACTTTGATAAAGCCTGTGGAAAGATTGGTCTTCAACTAAATCTCACGAAAACGATGTTCATGAAGAACGGATTGGTTTCGTATGACCCCATTTACGCTCAACGGAACGAATATCTCCGAATGCTCCAGTTATATCTATCTAGGTCGGGAAATCAATATGATGAACGACCTAGCTCCAGAGCTGAGCATAAGGAAACGAGCGGCTTGGGGGTGCTTTCAAGAGCATCGATGATGTAGTGAAGAGAACAAGGAACACCGGACTCCATGCCCACCTTTTCGACTCAACGGTACTTCCTGCCCCTAACGTATTCGTCAGAAACCTGGTCGCTGCGTAAGCAGGATGAAAGGTCACTTAGCGTTATCGAACGCGCAGTCGCAAAGGGCGATGCTAGGAGTATCCCTGTTTCACACAAGTAAGGGAAGGGATCCGAAGATCCGATCTGCGTCGACGATCAAAAAATCAAAGATGCCGTTCTGTACGCCAAACAGTCGAAGATAAGGTGGGCCGGACACGTAATGCATATGAGTGACAACCGATGGACAAAGAGCCGTTAGTGACTGGATTCCTCGGGATGTCAAACGTACCGCAGGAAGACCACCGACCCCGATGATCAGAGTTCTTCACAAAGAGCCTTGAAGAAAAGATATGATGCTCGACGAGTCCCTAGAGCGAGCAGAACCCATTGGGCTGCTCTTGCACGCGACAGGGAAAATGGAAGACTTACTGGCGCCCGCTCGAGTCATTCAACGATCAACGGGACTACAGTTGATGCAGGTGACAGGTATGTATATGTACATATTTGTACTTATGTATATGAAGGATAAATGATAAAGCTGTGGCCGTTGATCAACCCCTGCGGAATGCGCTATGCGTTCACTTTATTAAGCATCGTTTGGAGGTGATTTAATGCATATCTGGCCTTTACAATGACTCGCGGTGGCCTACCGATGTATTGAGCCAGTGCTGCGATCCTCCCAGACAAGTCTGGGGCCAAAATTGCCGACCCCGGAGGGATGGAAGACTTGGTGGCCCATGGGTGCGGGGATCGATTCTACGTGTGTTGGAGGGCGCCTCCGAACACTGAGCCATATGCATCCCTGTTTATGTAATGTAATACATATATATATATATATATATATATATATATTTCCGCTCACACGTAGTGATGTCAGTGCACGTTCAATCGGTCGGACAAAAAACACAGTCTCATTATGTATTCTTTCATTGATAAGCTAACACGAGGTTGGTAAAAATGATATGATAATATACTTTACTCGGCCAACATTTCGGTGCTTTCGCCTTCTTTAGAGCTGGTCTGAGTCGCTTGTCAACAGTAGTTTCTTCTTCCGATGTGTATGTTCGCATACTTTCGCATAGAGTCGAAGCCAGTGGAACACCGCTCGAATGAAGTAACCTCTCCCGGCATTACTTTTTTATGCAGGACCGCTGTTGCTGATAATGATTTTCCGTTGGTAATCAGTTGGTTTTCTCCACGTAATCTTTCCTGCAGCAGTTCGTATCGTTATAAGCGGGCACACAGCGTAATAATGCTTCAAAAACCGACTTTCCTTTAAGTTCGGCACGACTAATCAATAGCTATTCTTTAGATTCTTGACATACTGTCTAACTGTCTTCCAACAACTAAATTCACTGTTTTCTTCGGGAGGGCAGCGTGTTACCCGTCACAGTGTCGAGTTCCTTATAGCGGAATCCGTCGAGCTACTCGTGGTTTCGTTCTCGTAAAACGACCGTCATAGCACTTGTTTCTTTGGATGAAAAAAGGATAGAGAGTCTTTTGAACTAACGAAGTGAAATCTCAGATGCATCACAGAAAAGCATTTTCCTCATTTTTCAGTGGTTTTCTGAAATCTCTTCCCATTGCAACTTCCCACGAAGAATACGAGGTTTTTGACGTAAACTCAAGAAATACCTTAGGAAAAGAACAGCAACAGTACAGGGTTGAGAAGTTGGAAAGTGTCCGGAATTACCTTATTTCACTCATAACCAACACGAGGTTGCTACAAAATATTTACTTGGCCAACGATTACACGTCCTTGCCTTCATCAGAGCTGATGACCCGCGTCGATGATCCATAGTCGTATGTTCTCTTGATGTGGTGTCTTCATCGTCGTATCGAGTGGGATCCTCGTCATTAGAGCACAACTCGAATGAGGCAACACCCACCCGGCAGCGCTGTTTTATTCAGGTTTGTTTCAGATTTGTTTTTTGATAATGATTGGTCGTTGAAAGACGACTCGATGCGACGGTGAAGACACCACATCGAGAGGACGAACGACTGTGGGTCATGGACTCGAGCCATCGGTTCCGATGGAAACGAAAGCGTCGAAGCATTAGTCGAGTATTGGTGACAACTGTGTTAGCTTATCAACAAAAAGGATTCATTGATCACTAGTGCGCCAAATGGAAGCCGATTTACAATAGTGTCCGAAGTGTCTGACGGGAGCAACGTGATTGTTTTTTGATGCATATACCAAAAATCCACTGCATCCAGAAGAGCAAATGAACAGATGCGCTTGCCTTTGTATCATCTCGAAAAGAGTCGACTCTGCAATACTGTCTTTTCCAGAATGGCATGTTGCAATTTCTGTTAAAAAGAATTCAAAAAAGGGTTCTGAATTCTAGCTTTCTCCGTTACCATCACCTACGCTAGAAGTCGAGTTCTCCATTATGATAGTGTCTCGTCAACGTCCTTGAAAATCTGAATGATTAACGGGAAGAACATGTCGACGATTCAGAATGGCATCATAAAAGCATTGAAGGCCACCAAGAATATGAGACCCATACCATTCCTCTCGGTTGCGTCCCTTTTGACAGCTTAACGTACTTTAACGTGAGTGACCATCAAATAGAATAGCGATGCCATTCGCGTACCATAACGTGCTGTTGAAACGTTGAAATTCTGGAGAAATTAAACATAGAGCTTAGAGAGAATACCTTGAGTTTAATTGCAAACCATTGAAAATGTTCCAAATCAACCAAATTTTATTAGTTGTGAAATCAAACAACATGAATCAGCACCCTTACAAATACTTTTTACTTCAAATTTATGGTGTTTTTACGAAGAAAAAAAATTCCACTAACGCAACTTACATAAACTTCGATGAATACAAGATTTCTCTGCTTTGAAGCGTTACCTTCTACTTGTTTACATCATGACGTCTCCTATAGACAGTTGTCATTCTATGATGGCATGCTTCATATGTACAGATCATACCATCACTGTCGTTTCCCACTTTATTGAACTCTTCCTAAGAATTCAAGACCAACAGGACCCACAGTGGTACCAACTCATCATTCCCGGTACTGAGCATGCCACTGAGACTGAGAGAATGAAACCATTTTTCTCCGTATTTTGGGCGAAAACGCAGATGTAGTTTGTTGACATGCCAAACTGGACATAAGTCTCCACGAAAGCCACACAAAGGGTCCTCTTTGTACTTTTCGAACACTTTATCGTCAATTTTTTGCCTAGTCGAAATCAAGTACACCGTTTGTGTGCATGTAAGCACACCAGCGATCGTATACATAAATACGACTCATTTGTAAGAAACGCGTATCATGACTAGATCCACTAGGTAAACAGGCACATCTTTATCTAAGCTTCATGACGAGCACGTGGTCAGTCTTGATCTAAATCTATTCCATTACTATTAAGTCGACAGGACAAGAAGGCGAAAAATCTAAGTGACTTGACCATGCTTGTTAACTTAATAGGTTATCTTCCAATTCACCTAAACTTCAACAAACAAGAAGCTATTTTGCTTTCAATGCGATCGAAATCTCGGCTTAGTATTTTCTCTGTTTTGGTTTTTGGAGGTGTTTGGCTGGACGTGCTGCATTCAACTTGACCTTTCCAGGTTCTAAAAAAGACAAAATTCGCTGAAACATCAGTTATTGTAAATAAATAATATATAATAACAACCTTACTTGGATTCTTGGATGGCCCGTCTTCACTACTGTGCGAGCTCCCGCATAATTTCCATTCTCCGGAGATTTGCTGGTCTAGCCATTGTAGGTCACCGAAGTCCTGAAGTCAGCCTAGCCAAAGTCTGCTCCAGGTAGTCACGGCCACACGCAGCCCCTCCCCTTGTGGATTCGAGAGGGATTTGCCACCATGCAGCTAGTTTGATACCGGACGGTGGTGTATCCTGGTACTGATTTACTCTTAGCTGGGTTTCCTGTTGGAAACGTAGGAATCCTTCTCAGCTTGGGAGGCCCTGGTGAGGGATGAATTCCCTCCGCTCTGAATCGCAGTTCGACACCCAGGAAAACCTCCCAGCCACGATAAGGCGGCACATTATTAGGGAGGAACAATGACCTATTTTATGCTAATTAAGAAAAATAGCGAGTTTTTCGCTAACAAATAATTGCGAGACACATATTTCAATCCTTACGTAAATGAAGATTATTGAGCGTCTGCAGCATAAGCAAATATATCACTACTCTTGCATTACTTTTTAGGGGTGAATAGCACAGTGGTAGTGATGCTTGTCATCAAGTGCGTCGAGCTTGTTCGATCCTTCTCTGAGCTTAACAAGCTTCTTCTCCATCGACCGTCAGCAAATTAGTATCGCACCTGCCTGGGAAAAATTTGCTGTCTGCAGTCTAAGTGAGAATGCTCTAAACTGGCCATCTCAAGGCTCCAGGGAGAATCGACTGGACCTGCATTCAATGATATTCCTGATGAAAGCAAAATCCTCAAGCAGCAGCCGAAACCATAGGTGAAAAGTTAGAAGACCTTCGTGGATGGTGAATGCGGAGAAGTGGATGGAATCGGAGATGTCCTGGGATCCGCGCAGTAGATGTAAAATATGGATCGGATGAAATAAAAAATAAATAAATAATTTCACTTTGCTATTTAAAATCAAAACCTTGGAATCTTCAAATCATAGCCAAGAAACTGAAACACGTATTAATTTTTAAACAATGAAAATGTCGCTATTCTGGAATCCAGAGAACGTACTTTCTTCACTTTTTTCCGTACCGACTACTACATGGGGAACACTGTTGAGGCGATTGAGCAGCCACGGCTTTTCAGAACAGGATCTGATGTCGTAAATCAGTAAACTCCGATGTTTACAAATATAGCACTTGTGCTAAAATTCAAAAGAAAAAAAACAAAGTTTTTTCCCCAACTTTTCGGAAGTTTGGATTTTAAACTGATCTAGAGTTAAAGAAACGTTCTGAAAAAGTCATTTATGTCTTTTGAAAAGATAGGGCAAAATCTCTTCTCTAACACCATCTAAACTCCCAAGGCACACTACTTATCGAACATTTAATTCGTACAATGCTTTACGTGTATAGCAATAACTTTAGTTCTCTTCTCCTTGATAAACTTAAATTTTTTTCGTTTACATTTTTTATCAAGCCGTACTTTTTGTGCCTTCCTTATAATACTGAAATTAGGAACCTGATATTTTCTGTCAACTCCGAATTCTCTTCTCACATGATTGCTATACTCTTTCAACATTAGTACAGTTGAGTTTTTTAGAAGTTGCTGTTCCGACTTGTTCCAATACTGAACATATATTTAGTGTTGTTGAGCTTACATGAGGCTAATATAAGGATTTATTTCGGTTAACGTTTCGACGTCTTCGTTTTTATCAGAGTCGATGATCCGCGTCGGTGCTCCACAGTTCATCGTTAACGAAAGACGAACGTTAACGAAGGAACACCACCGACACGGATCATCGGCTCTGATGAAGACGAAGACGTCGAAACATTAGCCGAATAAACATCTTTGTCAACCTCGTGTAAGCTCAACAACACTAAATATATGTTCATTATTTTGCTACCGAGGTTAGTGACGGTCGGTTTGGAAAGTGTTTTTAATACTTTAATGTGAAATAGTAATCAATTCATATCCGTCCAAAACGACAAGTGCCAAATTTGTTTCGGCTTCAACGCCAATATTAGTAGTACAGCTTTTCAAATAAACTTGTTTTTTTCACTTTATTCCCTTCTCGTATATTTCCTGATATGGATTTCGTTGACACGCTTCACTACGTCATTTTGACACTCGCCGAAAATTGACCATCTAATACTAGTAATAGAAAAGTTATAATTTTTCTAGATTTCTCTAACTCCAATATTCCAGCGGAATTCTGCACATTCCACTTTCTTCTCCATTTAACTCTGTCGTTTTCCAGCGTTACGTTGTCCTCTAAGGTCTTCTTGTACACGAGATCCGTGTTCCACTCATGTTACGAATTTCGTATTAGGTCTGAGTATTGCACTCAACGTTGGATGTCTCTGCTGAAACTTTCACTGGCTAGTAAACATCTCCCTAATTATCGCCGTACTCACCTCTCACATTTCCTTCTCAAACATTTCAACATTTCGCTTAGTAGCTGCTATCTTTTTCCATGAATTCTTCAGAAATGGTGTTCAATGTGAGAGAAGAAAGCGTTGAGCATTGAACCGATTGGCTGAACAATCGGGAGTGATAATGGAACACTTTTTAGACGGATTCTGTTTAGGTGACATACAGCCACCAAAACGGCCGTGGTCTCAAAATCTCAAAAACAATAATCATCAGTCCTGTGTAATTCCTATGGCTTGCATCATGACGGCGTCAGAGGCGAAATGCAGCATGGTGCCCAAAATTGTGTCTCTTCGGGTCCTAAAGACGAAAATGTAATCAATGTTGAAGCATTTGATTTCGCAGATCAAAGACGTTTGGACCAAAACTGGTGTGTTCTCATTACGCTAAGCTTTAACGGAAGAGCTTGGCGAATGTTTGTTTTTCTTGATGAGAAAGAAGTTTCGTATTACAGAATTTATTAATTCAAAATAGCTAACGTTTCGGCGGTTTGTACTCCGCCAAATATTTTTGCAATACTGACAGAATAAATCAAAGCCAAATTCGCAGGAAACAGCTTTTTTAAACACGTACCGTTTTCTTTCCTACATGTCTTCCACTTATTAATGGAATCCATTCACGCGGATTTTAAGTGGATACGTGAAGATCCTTCAATGAATGGTTAAGAGTTAAGGTTAGTGTGAAATATTGCGCAAGGGCACATGTGATAACAAGAAGTACCTCCGTGCTATTCATTTTTTAATTTTTGAAACTTATTCGAAATGTCTGGAGTTTGGGAGGATTGAGACTTCTGTTTCAAAATCTTCTACGTTATGTCTTTGTGTCATACTCGTGCCTTAGTTGGTCAGAATAAGCGAACAACAAGTTAATTGCTGGTATGAAAATGATGCGATATGTAAGATATTGACTTTTTTCATGTGACCATTTGGAGACTGTAGGACACTACTCCTTGAAGACAATGGTTGATAAGACAGGTAATGAAGTGGGAAAGAGACTGAAAGTATAGAGAACTTCTCTCTGGGAAAGTTCTCTATCTTTCTATACAATAACATTTGATGTCCATATATGGCCGCCTCACAGTCGCACATCAAACACCGTAATGTAACTTTTATAATCTACTCGGTCTATTATGTTCAATGTTTCAGGCACAGTAGCGATTCAGGTTTGACTCCAGTAGCACACCAACGATGGCTTATCCGAAGGAGGAGGAGTAACAGTGGAACAGTTTACTAATTCCTTGCGAAACAACGAAGCCAATGACGTTGATATTTCAGGCAGTTAGGTACAGTCTACTGCAGTCCAGGATCGACGATCCAGATTGTCCGCGGTTGCATACGCACGCGGCTCTCGCAGCCAATATAAGCCAGGTGCCTTCGACGGCGGAGACATACCATCACTCACCTCACCCCGATCGGTAGCGCGGATAATCCGCTCCTCACAACATCATTCATTGTCACTCTCAATCACCACAATTCATTCACAGTCATACTCACTCATTCTTATCCATTCACATTCATCCTTCAGTAATCAGAAGATTATTGTATCTAGTTTCTTAGTTTGTTTACGGTGCAATGTCAGTAGTGGCGGGTGTTTCCAAATGCGTTATGTTTGCAACGCCATCGGTGGCATGTACCATTCCTCCCGCAATGTACGCCATGCGTACAAGGCCGCTGAGCGGCCAACTTATGCTGTGTATTCTGTTAAGCCGCTATAGGCTTATCAGTTTCCAGCCATTATCATATTGGCCCTTGACTCTTAGGCAATGGTGGCACCCATAGATGCTCAAACTTCACGTTGCTGACATAGCGTTATCGACGACCAGCCGCCTGACTATGTTCCGTAGATGACTCATCACTTACTGTCCTCATTGATCCACTAAAATGCACCTCATCGTTATAATGTTGAAATCTTAGCTCAGCCGAAAATACGGCCCGTCTGCAACCCTCTCCACCTCAGCATACTGTCTCCCTCTCCCGTCTCAGCGTACAGTCTCCTTTCTCGGCCCCCCAGCATACTGTCTCCCTCAGCCGCCGCGCTGGTCGCGGATAGACGCGACGCGGCGTCGCTCACGGCTAACCAACAGTTACTTCTTGGTAATTGTTCATTATTACTATTAATGTAATTGTGTTAATTACTTATTAATGGTATAATAATATTCGAATGCCATTATCTCGTTGTTAGCCTCACTTCACTACTAGCCTTCGCACCTCATAGCTTTAACTGACGTCATTCCTCTACCATTACTTCTCCATCGTTACTATTATGTTATTAATGTTATATTTGTGTATTAAAGGTTTAATTACCCAAGTTTGAGGCTGGTAGATCAACACATCAGCTAAAAAGACCCGCGTGGCTAATATTCTACACAAACCGAACCGCTAGTAACCGCCGCTAACTAATCGTTACAGAAAGATTGAAAGATATCTCGGGCACTTTTATTTAAAAACCTTTCACCAATACTCTTTTTAACTGCTGTTTCTTCTGAGATGGCAAAAAGCCTATGTGTGAGGGGTCACTTAGCCGTTTCCAAGCCATCACCGCCGGCAAATGCGAATGGAAGGTAGTTTTTGATGTTTTTTGCAAATTGCCGATCTTTAAACATAGAAAGACTGCGATTTCGCCACTAGTTGACCATCTGGACAGAAGTGCGGGAAAGCTTTCCAGTTCAGATAATCTGATCGATGGATTTGGCTCTTGCTCTGAATTTTTGTTCGACTTTGGCAAGAGCCACAGCACAGTTGAGCAAAAGAGCAGTGAAGAAGCGTTATAAAAGACAAAACATGGGCAGGATTTTACACTCAAACAACGACTTGCAGAGTTATTAGAAAATGCAGGCTAACATTGTTTTTTCCCACATTTACAGTATGTTCGTGCAAATTATATCAGCTGAGTTGTTAACCCGATAGTGATCGAGTCCCTCGAGTGGGCTTCATAAACCTCATAGTGCACTAGTGCTATCGAATGGACTTCATTCTTTTGAGGAACGTGATAAGCATCTGATTTCACTAACACGTTCTCTTTACCGTCTTTGGAGTAAAGGTGTTCTCGGGAGGGTCGGGCCTTGTTGCGGCTGGAATGTACTTTTCTGGACAGCCGAATGAAAATGTCGGACACCTTTTCATATTAAATTACTCTTCTGGAAACATTGACCTTCCATTGTCTATTGCAGTCAGAAAGTCAGGAATATATTTCAACAAAAAAGAATAAAGCATTAATTAAGAGACGTTCGACATAAGTGATGGTTATAATCACAATTTTGACTTATTATTTACTGCCTGCTCTTTTTAGCGGCAGCTTATATATTGCGAGATATAACTTTAATGATGCTGAGATATTTGCAAAACTCCGGACCGCAGGTGACTACGGTGGGGGAACGAACGCGTTATTGTCCTTTCCGGGGAGTAGCGCGCTCACCACCACACCATGCGGGTCCTTTGCTGACGGCAAAAGATCAATAGAACTAGCTGAGAGACAGGCGAAACGAAGGACCCGCATGGTGTGGTGGTGAGCGCGCTACTCCCCGGAAAGGACAATAGCGCGTTCATTCCCCACCGTAGACACCTGCGGTCGGAGTTTTGCAAATATCTCGGCATCATTAAAGTTATAAAAGATAGTATTAAAAATAAAGATGGGCGCACTGTAGAGCTGAAATCATTGTAGTTTCGCCACTCTAAAATGCGTTTTAATAACTGTAAAGAGCATCACTAACAGCAATTAATGTAGATTTCCCGATATTGCACAATATTCTAGCTCAAAGAGAAATTTGTTTATTTGTATGTTTATTCACTGGCTTACTAACTGGTTAGAACCTCCTCATCTTTCCCTTGTCAAATTTATTACTGATTTAAACGATTATAGGGATGAGCAGCGCAGTAATCAGAGATGGCGAGTAATAGAGACATGGGCGCTCGTCGTGTGGCAACAACGTCTCTCTGTCTTCGGAACATTGACGCTACAAGTGTCTAGGAGGGTAGAAACCCTAATCTGATACAGTGATAAGGAACCCGAAAATCATAGCATGGGTTTAATATGCATTCATTCCTGCAATTCTTAATAGGGTCAAACATATCTCACGTTGCTAAGGAATTGATCGAAGGCAAACGCTTTATCCCCTTTGTCTATTGTAAGAATATAAGCTGAATTACCACATCACGAAATACCACAAGTTTATCAGTATCTACGGGAGATTGCTTCCACTTGATTACATCTAAACGCTTCAGTAAATGCGCACACGATTCCATTCTCTGAGGTCAAAGTGCTATTCCTCGCTTTCACGCACATTTTTTCTGTTGCTCATACATTCTAAAATGTAGAAGCCTAAAAAAATTTCTTCGACGTTACTACAAACTAAACGCTTCAATGTCTCAACCGATTTTTGACAAGACGCTAATCCTTATTATTGCAAACTGCAGATTTTCGTCTGAATACGATTCTTTTCAAAGAATCGTTTTACAGCTTTTCTGAAGTACCAAGGTTATCTCGACTAAGTATAGGGAAGAACAATCTTCTAACCAGTGGTGATTTCAATCTCGTTTCATTGTTCGATTTGTAAAACCTTCTCGTTATTTATTTACACATAACGCACGACATGCACTATATGCGTTACGTGAGCGGATGAAGTGTGGACGAGATGCATTGTAAACAGTGCATTTCTTTTTTCTGTGGCTCATTTTGTTGCACAATGATTTCTACTGCAACTTTTGCATTCAATCCATAGCTTGCCCAAAATCTCCCTCATTTATTTCGTTTTCACGAAATAAATCTTTTTTGTTTTTCGAAGAGTTTATTTCACACTCATATACTATTACTGTGGAAAATATAATGCTCCACAGAAGCTGCTGCCTTTTATGAGGACGCCGAACTGGATCTACTTAAACCCAAGTTCGACACTCAAAGGCACCTTTTCGCCACGACAAAATGATAAACGATTGATGAGTCTTTTTTCAAAGCAGGTCGATGTTTACTGGGTAATCGTCCATTACTGTTCTTTAACATAGTTCCCTTTAAAAACAGCAAATTCCAGGACCGACTCTCTTTTAACCTCGGCATTGATTAACAATTCACTATTTTTCTTGAAAATCAAAGAAGAGGTTAGTATAATAGTATTTATTCATCCACAATAGAAGCCGCTTCGCCAGTTTCGCTCCCCTCAGATCCGGAAAAGGCCAACTTGACGCGCAGTTTACTTAGCCGTACACTTTCATAACCTCAGCAGACAAAACATAGTACGTAGATTTTTCTTCACATGAAAAATAGCTTGTTTCATACATTCACTGATTTGCTCTTTGTATGTCTTCTAGTTATTTGGTGGAGTCCAGTTGCAGATGGGCAAGAAATGTGCCTGGCTTAGGTCATAGAATCAGCCTGAGTTATGGCACTGGGTAAAATGTGATTACAAGAAACTCCTCCTCGTGGGAATTTATCCAAAAGGGCTTCAAGAGTTTTACGCTCTGGTGTTTTGGAATCCTGTGCGAGGATGGTGATTTACTTTAGACTCTTCTCCGTTATTTCTCTTATTTGAACAAGAAATTCATCTATGTCTTCTCTCGTGAGGTTATGAAAGTGCTTGGTTGAGTTGGTTGTATGTCAGCTCGATTTTTCCAGGCTCTGAAGAAGACAAAGTCGCCAAAACGTCGGCCAATCAATGTTTGCTCATCAAAGCAACTTGTGAATTTAAGAACGGTTATTAAATCTTGCACTCAATAACACTTGTCGCAATGCAATTTGTAATCGTTATGAACATTTCTCATAAATCTCACGTTTAGCTAACAACCCTTTCAACGGTACACCGCCTCATCGTGGCTGGGAGGTGTTCCTGGGTCCGGACTGTGATGTACAGAGGGGGAATTCATCCCTGGCAGGGTCTCCCAAGCTGGTAAGGAATACGACGTTTCCATCAGGAAACCCTAGCTTAGAGTAAACCCTATACTAGGATCCACCACCGTCCTGGTACCAAAGTCGCTTGGTGGCAAATCTCCCTCTCATCCACAAGGGCTGCGATTGCCTGTGGTGGTGAACATGGGGCAGACTTTGGCCAGGCTGACCTCGGGATTCCAGGGGAACCACAACGGCTTAATCGGCAAATCTCCGAAAAATGGAGATTATGCTGGAGCCCGCTGAACCAGTGAGGACGCGCCGTTCAAGTATCAAGTAAGTAAGTAACTAACAACCGTTATCTACGAGTTGCAATTCTTATCTACATCCCAGAATCTTCTCATAAAACCTGTAATTATTTCGTGGATAAAGTTGTTCACCTGAAGATTTCATGTAGCAAAAATGTATACTTTTGTTATTAGCACTGAAGCAAGCTGGGCGATAAGGCTTTCCACATCGGCTCCTTCCATTGACGACCTCCTCTAGCACCTTACTTGCAGCATTTCTTGTAGCGTCCTTTACAACAGCTTAAAGTTCTCGGTTTATGTACGCCACCTTCATTAGAAAAAAGAATGACAAATCAAAAGCAGTATGCACTGCTGTTTCCAACAGAAACGTATGGACGACTTGGTTGCCCTATTGCAATCTGCACACCACCTGATCGCTTGAAGCGAACGGCTTTCCCTAATTGGGTGCAAGCTGCTCTGATTAGTTGTGAACGTCATAATGTCACTCTCATATTTCTATGTCAGTATCGTTATACTAGTCCAATCCTGTCGTGCTTTCCACCTCTTTAGCTCCAGGTAACTCTGCGACTTGGAAGGTTTTCTTAAGTTTTTGTTACAAACGGCAACACAGTGGGTCCATGTCTGTTGCATGTTTTCTGCCAAAGGAAGATTAGGTACAGAATATAGTGAACGAGTTGTCGTCCTCCACATAAGAAGTGATGCTAACACAACACAATGTGAAAAATAACCATAATGTTGCTGAGATATTTGCAAAAGTCCGAAATGCAGATGTGTGTGATGGGGATAAATCAAACTATTAGTCGTTCCGACGGCTAATGCGTTCACCACAACCCCATGCGGGTTCTTCGTTCAGTCTTTCTCTCAGTCGTGCTTTATAGGTGCTATCAGCTATCGCGTGTGGCGTAGTGGTCGGAGGAGCTCTGCAATACACATGGGATCGATTCCGCGCCCGTGGCTCACGAAGCTAACCATCCCTCCAGGGTCGGCAAATTGGTACCAGACTTGTTAAAGAGTATAGCAGCACTATCTCGATTAGGCCACAGAGAGTCACTTTAAAGGCTAGATATGCATTCAATCACCTCCAAACGGTGCTTAATAAGTCGAATGCATGGCACATCCTTTTCGCATTGACCTATCAAAGGGATTGATCTGTGAACCACAAATCTACATTGAACCCCTTATGCTGAAGCTGCAGTATAAATCACAATGTAATCATTTTTTATTTGCTGCCTATTACTGTCTTTCACCGCAGAGTGTGATATGAAATGGAACCACAGAGTTAACATTGCGATTTCGACTACAGCTTCAACATAATTGGGTTTAATGCTGATTTGTGCTTTCCAAATCAATCCTGTTGACGGGTAACTGCTGATTGTAGCGTTAGGTAGGAAAGTCGCCGAGAGAAAGGCAAAGCAAGGGCCTCACTGATGCCGTTCTTAACAGGTTAGCTTTAGAACAATCACGGTTTGATATGGAGTGGGACCGAAGTTTTGCAATTATCTCAGCGTCGTAGTGGTTACAATTGCTATATTTCCAAGAGGATATAGAACTTTTTTCTGGCCTAACGTTTGCGCCAATATCTCTGTCGGATAATCCACCTATTAGTTACAAAAAGTGTAAGAAAGCGAAATGTAATATATGCAGGGAAATTATGATATGTAAATTATAGGAAATATAGGAAATTATGGGGGTGTCGAAGGAATTTCGAATATGTAGGAAAAAGGGTTCTGTTTGCCAAAATAAAGGATCAGAAGGAAAATGACACCTCTATAGCTCACCACCCTCCAAGAGCCGCGTATGAGCACTATTGCGTTCATACGTTGCGGCCAGTCGGATAGAGGACGGTAGCCCCGAAGACTCCATCACGCACATGTTCTTACGGCACACGTTGCGTAGACGATCAAGAAACAATTGGCTGTTCGTGAGATGAGCTAGGATGTATTACATCAACTGTACAAGTACTGGGATTAAGAACCGTGTTATTCTATCCGCTGATCGGTCTATACAGCTAGTAATGGATCTAACCTTAAGTAATGACGGACCGATAGACGAAAGATCGTCGGTTAATATTAACTTACGGTTTTCATATGGATAACTGAAATGGAACATGTTGGTATTTCAACTTTAAGTTGAGAAATAACTGACGATTTAAACGTTGCGGCGCTTGTCACACTTACCCATTCTTGCTCAATTTTCGGTGTTGACCTTTGAATTTCTATTCAGGTGATGGCCGAAAAGGGAAGCAAATTCAAAGTGCTTTTTCGTTGTTTTTACATATGAATGAGGACGAATTACTACCTTTATCACTAACTCATAATCTGATTCTCTTAAACTTTACCAGATCACACTTCTACTTCTGACTCACTCTTACTCCTACTTCTTACTTCTTGTTTCTTACCATATAATATTTCAAGTCTTAAGCCATCTTAAAGCTCCTATTAACATGGATGGCTTGCACTGCCGATTACAGTTTTGGCAGTGCTTGTGCGACTACAAGACAGCAACAGATATGTACGGTTGGTCGATTCGGTGGTTCATTTGTCTCTTAAAGGAGTGCCTAAACTGTTTAATACATAGATATTCCGAGAACTATTCCGTACAACTGAGAGTGCTGGCAATGGGACAGAGGCTGGCACCAAGCCTTTCCATTTCCTTCATGTCTAGAGTTGAGATCCTCGTACTCAGCTTCTGGTTACTACTCTACTGTAGGTATATCAACGGCTGTTTTGTCATTTGCGCAACACAAGACGAGATGGATAACTGCTTTGCGATATTGAATGAACCGTCGTGGTAATATTCACCTTGAAGAGACCGAAAGGAATCAGGCTTCCACCTTCGAATGTTCAAATTAACCTATCCGAAAACGGTCACAACACAAAGGGACGCCGAAATGAAAGTAGTAAAAAGCATACTGGTTTAGTACTTCAGCTCTCATACTTCGTGCACAGAGATGGCTCATGTGAGATATGCGTTTCGAATAACCACCAGTTTGTACAGAACTGGAGCACAGGTGGAAATTCCTCAGTTTGGCGGGCGAAATAGTCATTTCCAGTGATTACGACACTGTAGCTCTTCGCTATAGGATTGATGGAAAAGCCACTTCCGAAACGGCAATTCTAGCGGAAAAAGGTTCGGTTTATCCTACCCTGCATTACAAACGGCATAAGTGCAGCTATAAAACGTCACATAAGAAGGGCCGGTCAAGAAAAATCCGGCAACAGCAGTTAAAATGCCACCGAACACTTTATGACGCCCGCCATTCTGTACCCATCTGTTTGACCTTCCATGGACAACGCAAAATTGCATGATATGCCTAACGGTAGAGAAGATGATTAAACGAGTTGGGGTGCGGTATAGTTGACCGGGTGCAGTGGATGGAGGCGCCCTGCAATACAAACATGGAATCGATCCCAGCGCCCATGGCCCACCAAGTGTTTCATCTCTCCGGGGTCGGCAAATTGGTATCTGGGAGGATGGCAAACTGGCTCGATACATCGGTAGGCCACCGCGAGTCATTGTAAAGGCCAGATATACATTCAGTCACCTCCAACGATACTTAATGAAGTCGAATGCATGGCGCATCCCTTAGGGATTGATCAACGCCGAGAGCTTTATCCTTATCATACCTGACCTCTTGTAAAGCGTACGGAGACGAACATATTGGTGAAACGGGTAGACCACTCGGAGGCCTAGATGCTAAGGATAAAGTTAAACAAAATGCTCCACTAAGTGCTCATGAGGCACGAAAGCATCCGGGACGGTTTTGAAGCAGAATTTATCATCCTTGCACTGGAATTGAAAACTTCAGCGTTCAAAACTCTCGAAGAATTCTTGATAGGTTTCAAGAATCCAAAAATAAGCAGCGGTGAGGAATGCGTCGAAATCACGCCTGATCTCATAAAGTATTTAAGACTGATATCTTAATGTGAGAGGCATACTACGCTTCCATGTGATGACTGGGAGGTTGGTTTTCACGTGAAATACACAGTAGAAGACTCATAAAGAAACGGCGAACCGTTTTCTCTCCAATATGATTCAAATTTAGCTGTACGGATTTTCTGCTGTGGTTATAGAGGCATTTGGCTGAGTAAATTGCAGTCAACCTGACTATTCCAGGCTATAAATAAAGCGAAATTTTCTGAAGAGTCGCCTTCGTGGATAAATAAATACTATGGTAATAACTTCGTTTTTTGTTCTTCAGGAGAATACTGAATTGCCGAGTAGTGCTGAGGCTAACAAAAACCCGATCCTAGACACTGAACATATCTTACACGATTCCTTTAAATGCTGAGGGCAGTGTGAATAATGGTAGACCCCAGTAACACATAGTAACTGCGTCCAAATTTGGACATGGCTCGTCATCACTGATGGTGCTGGTCCCACTCGTTTCTTTCTCGCGCAATTGTCGTCTATGATGGCGGTCTGCTTGGGGGGACGTGGTGACATTTGCCAAGCCCACTTCGAATTTTGCAGTTGGTTGACCTTAGCCACGAGCACCCCAGTCCATTGTTTGAGTGGTCTTTCAACAGGACGTTTGCATTCTCTTGGAGGCCACTCCACTGTTCTTTTCGTCCACCTCTCATCTGTCTTTTTTTATTATGTGAGAAGATCCATCTTTGCTTCACCATCGAACTCTGTTCTCAAGGATTATAGCTCTCGAGGATTTGAGGTGAGGATTTGATTGAGGTGCCAATTCCAGCTAGACGTTGTGGGGGCCGGTAGAATTCTCGAAGATATCGTTCGAGCATTCTATGTAGATTCCTTGACGTGGTTGTATTATCATCCCATGTCGGTGCCGCATAACAGAGCACTGGGAAGATTTTGAATCGAAAAAGGTGAGCGCGGAGTTTTGGGACGATTAGTTGTTCGCTGGCATCTTTGAGGCATACATTTGCCCTTTGTGTGGCAGACGAGTGACTTCATCAACCACTGCAACGCGGCAGTAAAAAGCTTGGGGGGTTGCTGTGTCACCGCTTCGAACTCATTTTTCCTTTGGGTATGACGATGCGTTGATAAAAAAGTTGTGTGTTTGTGTTGCAGCTCCTATAACAATAGGCCAGTAATCGGTAATAGGACGGGCACTCACTTTAGCCGACGAGGGCTGATAGGACTGTGTTCGTTTCGACACTGTCAAATGTTTTTTTTGTAATAGATAGAAGTTATGACAAGCAGCAAATAGTACTCTTGACAAGCTTCTATAACCACTGATACGGTATGGATGTGGGCTATACAGCCGTACCCTGTCGGAATCCTGCTTCTTCAACTGGTTATGCTTCATCGAAGGTCTTCGATATGCCCAAAAGGATAAACTTCTTAAGAGCTTGTAGAGTACATTCAACAAGCTTATTGAACGGCAGTTACGAAAGCCCCTTCGATCATCCATCTTGGGTAGAATGACCGTGCGCGAGCTCACCCACTGGTCTAGGATTTCCTCTCCCTGATGGAAATACATCATGTTGCTTGCGGGTAACAAATGTGATTTGCGGTTCAAGTTCTAAGGAAATAGACGGTCATATTATCGGGTCCACGAGCTGTGTCTTTTCAAGGTTTCTCTAGAAACTCCAATAAGGAGGAAATCTGGAGCGATTATTCGCCAGAGTTTATTTCGGAGTTCGAGATAAGTGCTGTGGAACGGAGATTACTGATATAGAACCTTTCCACAAGAATGCTGTGATATTTGCAAAACTCCGGACCGGAGGTATCTGCGGTGGGAACGAACATGCTACTACCCTTTCCGGGGGCTAACGTGTTCACCACGACACCATGCGGGTCCTTCGTTTTCCCTGTCTCTCAGCTAGTTCTATCGACCACTGCCATCAGCAATCACCCGTTAACGGGAATGATCTGGCTAGTCCAAATCGGCATTGAACCCATTTAGCTGAGGCTGTAGTTGAAATCACAATGTCAACTTTTTATTTTCTTTTGTTTTACAGTGTTTTGCAAATATCTGTATCATTTTGGTTGTATTTCGCAAAATATCCTGCCGTGAAAATTGTTGTAAGCAGCAAATAAAAAAGTTAACATATAACTTTTCCTTTATCAATTCCATATCATGGCATACTGAATGCATATCCAGCCTTTACAATGACTCGCAGTGTTTTGCCGATGTATCGAGCCAGTGCTGCTATCCTTCCAGACAAGTCTGGTACCAATTTGCCTATCCGGGAAAGATGGAAGGCTTGGTAAGCCATGGGCGCCGGGACCGATTCCACGTGTGTTGAAGGACGCCTCCGACCACTGCGCAACATGCGCCCTGGGGTGAAGACAGGGTGAATTAACAGTGCGACATGGTTCTGGAAATTTCGACCTGGTGATTTCGATTTCGAAGATAAGGAAGGCGGCAGACGTCCCAGTGAACTTAACGACGACGAATTGAAGACACTAGTGTAAGCAAACACACGAACAACTGTTCGAAAGGTTGCAGAACAGCTTGGCCTAAGCACAGGAACAATTTCCACTCACTTGAATGGCATAGGAGAGGCAAAAAAACTCGACGAGTGGGTGCAGCACAAATTAAAAGATAATCAAAAAAAATTTGTCGTTTTCAAGTGTCTTCTGCTCTTATTCTACGCAACAAAAACGACCCTTTTCTTGGTCGAACTGTGATGTGCGAGGAGTAGTGGATTCTGTATGACAACCAGCGACGTTCAGCACAATGGTCGGATTGCAGTCAAACTCGAGAGCACTTCCCAAAGCCGAAATTGCACCAGAAAAGGCTATGGTGATCCTTTGGTGGTCTGCAGCCGCGCTGATTCATCATAGCTTTTTTGAATCCGGGCGAAACGATTAAGGCAGAGAAGTATTGCGAACAAATCGACGAAATGCACCGTCAACTCCTACAACAACGACCAGCATTAGTCAATAGAAAAGGGCCAATCCTTCTCCACGACAACTCCCGAACTCACATTGCGGAACCAGTGCTGCAGAAGTTGACCGAGTAGGGTTACGAAAATTTGATTCATTCGCCATATTCAGCAGACTTCTCGCTTACCGACTATCACTTCTTCAAGCACCTTGACAACTTCCTGCGCGAGAAATGCTTCAACAACCACGATGACGCAAAAAAATGTTTTAAAAGAATTCTTCGCTTCCAAGGTCTAGAATTTTATGCAACTAAAATAATTGAAATTGTCTCTAATTGCAAAATGTGTAAATTGAAACGGTTTCACTTCGTGCAATAAAGTTTTGTTTAAAGCAAGTTATGAAATTTTGAATAATTCAGTTAAAAATGCTCATTTGTTTCTGAACAACTTAATATTATCAGTTGTTATATTTATTTATTTGGTCTTATAAACTGATCTTCTTTCGCTGATGCGAGGTTGGTGTAGGTCTTCGTTGTCGTTGTCGTTGTTGTTGGTGTTGTTGGTCGATGGCTGACGTTTCGGCGATTTCGCCTTCCTCAGCGCCGTGATGTGATGAGTGGGACTCGACGAAGACCTATACCAACCTCGCATCAACTAAAGAAGATCAGTTTATAAGATCATATAAATAAATATATCAACTATCTATGCTGAGGTTTATAGAAAGTCAGTCTTTTGAGTTATTATCAGTTGTGTTGGCCGCACTGTAGTAAGATCAGGCTTGAGTTTTTTTTGTTTTCGAACAACTCCGTAGTGGTAATGGATATGTTGTCCAGTATCCTTGTTTGGAGAAATGAGGTGAAATTGGCGCAAGCTTTAAGTCCTTTGACAAGCAACTTGTGGTCCTAGGTCGGGTCTTCCTTCATATGGCAGTTACACGAGGAGAGGACTTTATTGAGAATATCGACTTCATATTAAGGGCGTATGTGGCGCAGTGGTTGGAGGCTCCACTGCGACACACAAGTGGAATCGATCTCCGCGTCCATGGCCCACCAAGCATTCCATCCCTCCGGGGTTGGCAAATTGGTATCAGACTTGTCTGGGAAGATAGCAGCGCGCTGGCTCGATACATCGGTAGGCCACTGCGAGTCATTGGCCATTGTAAAGGCCAGCTATGCATTCAGTCACCTCCAATGATACTTAATGAAGTCGAATGCATGGCGCATCCCTCAGGGATTGATCAACGCCGAGAGCTTTATCCATTATCCTTTTATCGACTTCATGCTCGACCTTTCTCGTTTTTTCTTAAAAGAAGAGCTTTCCAGCTTACGGCTGAATCGAATCATCACACGTAGAAGGTGGTGATCGGATCCAGGATAGAATTCAGTTTCCACTGAGGTGTCGAAGGAGCACCACTTTCTGTTACTAAGAATATAAGTATGATGGAGCTCTGCATGAGTTTTGTCGTTATGAGTCTCTCATGTGAATCAGCGATTTGCTGTCTTCTCGAAAAATGAATTCTCATGGAACAAATGTGCTGCACCGCCGAGGTGCTGCGGTGCGGTTTCATCCACATCTGTTTCTGTTGTTCGAAATGACCTTAGCTTGTATTCGTTTTCACTGCCGTTTCTGGCATTGAACTTTTCAACAACGAATTTACAGAAGGGTTTTCGGTGTGAACTATGGAAAGAGAAGTGTAGACATTTTTTAAAGCATGTATTTAAATCGATAAGACAAAGCCTTTTTTCTAATTTTGCAATAGATTCAAGCCCTCACGCTCTCTATCTAGCGTAATTTTATCGTCTATTGTCGAAAAACCAGAATTATTCATTATATGTTGGGTTTCAATAGTGGCCAAGTTGCACTGTTTGTGCAGCCGACGTGAAATTAAGCGTCGTCCAATGCGGCATCCACACAAATTTTAGCGTCGGACGCTATGTGTTAACAAAAAGAGAGATATATGGAGTGAACTCTAAAATAAGTTAAATAAAAGCATTATTAGGCACACAAGTTGATTTCTGAACAAAAAATACAAAATGAAAATAAAAAACGACAGTAAAATATCCCAAAGTCGAAATCCAAGGATGTACAATGAAAGAATGCATAAAGCCTACTTGAGGGCTTTGAAATTGACCTTCTAAGAAGAAGGAACTTTACGCGTGCAATTTTTTCAAATTTGTGAAGACTGAATATTCCTCTGATCACTCATTAGATATGAAGGCAATCCATTTTGATAAACGTAATTTTGGCCAAGAAAATGGTAAAGCTTCTCAGAAAAAGTTTTTCTCTTCAGCAAAAATGTTCTAGTAAAGTGGATAAAGTGTAAAGCTGTCTTCGTTCATCAATCCCCCGAGGTATGCGCCATACGCACGACTTCATGAAACATTGAAAGATATCTGGATGCATAGCTGATCTTCTTATACACTAGGCTCACGGTGCCCTACCGTATCAAGTCAGTGCTGTTGTCATCTCAAACCAGTCTGGCAGGAATTTCACGACCAGCAACGTTAGAGGGCTGAGTTTGCCCAGGATGAACGATGACATCAACTAGCATTAAAATTGGCGTTCTGACTACTTTATACGTACTCCATAAGCATGCAAAGTTCAGTTTTTTGACCAACAATTCATTGCTTTACACATTGCTACGTTGGATTATGGTTATCGAATGAAACAATCGGGTATGAGAAATGCCTAAATATATTTCACGTTGTTTGCAAATTACCTTCATGCACTGAAAGTAATGTGGTTGAGCTGGTTTTTTTGGGCACGCTTGATGAAGTATCAATCGAGACCGGAGCAGAAGTTTTATATACCGTCTAGGCGGATATTCCAGAACATTCCTGAAATGACGTAAAAATAACGGCACCTAGTTTCTTCAGTGAAAACTATGAACAATCCCACAGAATCACTGAGGTTGCGAATTCTTGAAACCGTGAATAATTTTCAGCTTAATTACACAGGCGCGAAAGCAGCTTCTCTTTAAAAAAAAGACGTATCCTAGACCATAGCAAAAAATTACCAATCAAAATAAGAAATACCGGAATCTTGAGGCTGTCGCCTACAAGATTCTCGTTTTCACATTCTACTAAGACTAAGCAGTCACGTGTAGCGCATTGGCTAGAGGTGCACTGTAATGCAGACAGTGTCGTTCGCCGTTTTTTTTTACCGCATTGCGTACTCACCAAGCTTTGTATCCCTTCCGGGTCGGTGGATTAGTTTCAGACTTATCCGCGAGGATGAAAACAGTGATGTTTTCAATCACCTCGTTTTCGATGAATTCGAATACATGGAAAATCCCTGTGGGATTAGTTTATGCCTTGCCGCTCATCCCTTATCGCTTCAACATGACTAGAACGAATTCTTTTCCGAAAATTTGACATTTTGATACCTGAAACCACTCACAACCTTAAAAGGTTATATGTGGAAGGTTAGAGCAGTCGGTTCCACAAGGCTGTTCTAAGTTCCGTCTCTTTCGTCATCGAAAAATCACCTAAAATTGTCGGAAATGCAGCATCGTCCGTTATGTTTGAAATTGAAGTCCAAATTCTATCTAGTAATCAACTGTTATTTTATATGTGAACAACATTATTAATCATGGCTATGGGCTGGTGTAAAAAAAGGAAATAAATTCAACGTACTTTGCAGGATACTCTGCAAAGAAAACACATGCTGAGCATTGTTATTGGATGTTGGACCAGAGTAATGACGAATTACATTGCGTGTGTAAAACTTTACTTGTTTTATTAAAAGGCCACTCAGTAAAGAAAAAAGCAGATTTGGTATGTGAATTAATGACAGTTGATTTACACACCTTGATTTGTTCGGCGAGCCCCCCACACAGTGTAATCTTTATGTTTTCCATAGCTTTGTCTTCAAGAAATGGAATATGAGGAACTTCAATCTAGTAGGAGAATATCGGCGTGGACCCTGCCTTACCAGAATCTTTGACGAGATTGTTCATCTCTTCAGCGGCTCGAGTTTGGTTCTCTTTCATAAATCGTTTTCTCTTATGGTAACCAAGTATTCCCGTTCATTTTCTATTTAGGAGCGCCGCCACATGTCAACGCTCAATTTGACATGGTCAATTCACCTTGGAAAAATTCTGTAGAGAGGGACGAATATTTCGAATTCACTCTTTACCAACACTTTGACAGTGTAAAGTGTTGCTCCATCGTTTGCAAAGTAAAGAGTGTTCCTCCATGAACAACGATTTCTCTAAGCTCTTCTTTTCATTTACACGTCCTAATTAAGAGTGCAATTTTTTCAACTAAATTACAGCGCCATTCTTTTCTTACAACGTTGAGTTGTGCATTCCATAAATTTGTCATCGAGCTCTTAAGATACATGTCACCAAACGCTTCATTTATTACTATCCTCTGGCAGAGTTAGTCAAATGGGCTATATGAGTTCGAAGAACAGAAGGAGCTTCACACTTCCTCAATGGCCCATTTGAAGCCTTTCTAAGTACTACAAGTAGCTTAAGTTGATATGAGACTTTTTTACTGCAAACAGTTTCGAACTACAAATGCTCCCCAATCACTTCAATGAAAGCTTCTGGTGAATCCAGGGTACAACTCGTATTTACGCAACCACGTCCGCGCACGATTCCATGGATATCATTACGTTACGTGCGTGCGGATAGCATAAGTCAATCTAGAACAAAAGAGACAGAGAATCTAAAGCAAAATTTGGTTTCGAAGCACTGTTTAGCTTTATGGATCACAGGAAATATAATTATTTGTTGTTGATCTGACTAGCAGTTCCTAGGATCGAGTTTCTATTAACCTCGGCTTTGGATTATAAATTCGTCGTTTCCTCTCTCAGCACTCGCAAGGTTGTTAAACAGCATACGTTTACTTCCATACAATAACACACATACAACACAACAGTGGCTGACTGTTCGGCAGCATCGCCTCCTTCAAAGCGCTTTTTTACGTGCCTTCCATTGAGGAAGGCTCTTCCCTGGCGATTGCTGAGAGAGAAAACGACTGATCTGACTAGCATCTACTGAGTTGTAGCCAAAAAAGTGTGTTATACAATGATTGTTGGATGGAAACCAATACTTTCGAAGAGTTGCCACTGCATAGAGCCTTTTCGAAATTAAAAATTTAAAGGTAAAACTCGTTTCAGGTATTGCACTTGTAGCATAGTTGCAATAGATGCCTTACAATACATATTTCTTCGTTAGTTCAATCACTTGTGTTGGTTAAATCGAACCGATCATCACCCTAGGTTATAAAAAATGAATGCCACATTCCTCTTAAAAAGTACCTCTACACCTTCTCCAGTCATTGTATGGGCCAGATATGCATCCAATCATCTTACGATGCTTAATGGAATCCAGTGCATGGTGCATTCGTGAGGGATTGATAAACGCCAACGCTTTTTCTTTTAACTCTTTTTTTTAATTTAAGCAAATATCACAAGGTCATTATTATCTGGTTCGCAATGACTTGTGGTGATAATCATATCTGTGAGTGTTCCTTAGTAGTTCTACTCCTAATATATCACCAACCATGTATTGCAATTACGCCGCTACCAATCCTGCTGCTAAGAGCTGCTGTAACGACACGATATCGTATCAGTTCGATTCTGCATTTTTGGGCGATCCAGTGCATTTTCATGGCTTTGTGGTCAAAGCAAACACTAAGCCCTTTTATAAAACATACTTCCTATTGTCCACTTAAAGTCCACGTAGTTTCTTCCTCAGCTTAAATTTCATCAATAATTGGCTTGCGATTATGTCTTGAAGAGGGCTCGTTTTTATTTCCGGATCAATAAGACAAAAAAAGTAGAAATTCTGTGTCAAATTGCTCTTTGAAACGATTTTTTTTCATCGCATAGGAAAACTGGTGTCGGCTCATCAAACGTACAAAGTCGGTGGAGTGCTCGAATGACAGGCATGCGTGAGTGATTTGATCGTGAAGTGGCTGAATAATAGCCGAGTCTCTTACTTGGTATTCGACGCGATGAACCCAATTGTTAGTGAATTGAATAAGGCAATGGCTAAACGCTTCTTCGTCGTTCGACACTTAGGGCACGGCAACTTGATGCAAATCACTAGCCGCGCCCACTCACGTACGCCGCCGAATTAGCCGCCAGTGTGGCAGACGGCATCCGTCATGCCGAAAACACTTCTCACCGCTGTTCTGTGACGATTTCACAACGAACGCGACTTAACTGCGATAGATTTTTCCAAACACGAGCTGTCGAAACCATGAAGATGTCATCGAGTTCTAGTAGAGTTCTCAGTGATGAACTTTGTTAGTTGGTTGCTCACGTAGTCTTCGTCAGTAAACACGACGATTTGCTTGCAAATCGTCACCAATCGTGGAATTCTTAACATCATTCTATCGAGTAACATTTAATGCAGTAGACCATATGTTCTACGATTTCAAACTGGGATGATTTTTGCTGAATGCCGCTGCTTTCCTGGAACGCAAACCGTCGATTACACCATTACAAGCTTGCGATTAGTTGAGATAACCGCCAACGATTATTGGTGTTTTATTATAAACTTAAATCCTTTGTTTTTCAAATTTTAATTCGTTTTCAATACTTTTTGAAGAAAAAAGCAGAATGACGGATGAAAAAGGATTGCATTTCCATCGTTATATTGAAAACTAATGAATGTTCGTCAAGCTGTATTGCCTCTTTTTCTTTTGTCATATTTCCAAGAAAAACAACTATCGCTGGTGAGAAATCAATAAAGAAATATTTTTGTAATACCGATCTGATAGATCTGCAAAACAGTGCTAGTGTCGTCGCTTAATATGTATTTTTTGTGCTTCAAAAATCCGTTTTTTTCTTTTTTTGGAACGTCGTTCAACAGATTACAACACTTAAATGAGTACTCTTAACTGTAATCGGTAATTCTCCTTGCATCGTACATTAGTGATAAATACGCATGGAAGCTAAGAGAACCTATTACAGGGATAATTTGACTGCTCAATTACTATGTGTGTGTCCAGATATTCAAGAAGTATTGAACGACAGGCATTTCTCAGCATTTGTAGAGCATCTTGTTGATTGTAATTTTTCTTTTCTAAGGCCTTGTTGTATTAAAGAATCCCTTTAACAGTGAAAATTCTAGGCATTAAAAAAAATGGGCTGTGTGTGTGTGTGTGTGTGTGTTTTTTTTTATAGCGCTTAGGAGCGTTACAAGTGATACTCTATAATTCGATGAAAAATAGTCATAGCCGTGGAGGATTGCTTGAACAAGACATGTTCAGACGGTTGTGCTATTTATCATAATTGTTTGATGAAATCCATATCTTCCTGATGAATATTTCAATTGTTTTTCCTGTCACACCGTAATCCTGTTCCAGTCACGCCACATTGTCTCACAAAATTTGTCTATATTTAATTTTGCTTGCTACAAATTCTACGTTTGCATAATCTTGCGTAGGGTATTTTTTCATATCACTTTTTATGAATACACAAGTTCATGCGAGAGAGCGAGAGAGCGAGAGAGCGAGAGAGATAGAAAGTGAGAAAGAGTGAGAGGAAGCAAAGTAGAGGGTCTCAAGTAAAACGAATGCTAAGACTGGGAAATTCCTCTACCATAACATGGGTGCCTGTTCATCCTCAACAATCCACATCTTCATGAATGACGTTTTCACACAAAGACGGACTTTGTCCGTAAATTTGCTGGAATTGTGAAAAATAACTTTTAGTTTCCTTTCACTTTGATTTCCCTAAATATCACAAGCCACAAATTCGCACACACCTGCCCAATTCCTTCGTCTAGAAATTCGATCCGGGAGGTTTGATGCACTATCACGGCGATGCTCTCACATTTGTCGAAATTTGTTGGAGTGATTTGTTTTTATTAAATAAGCTCTAACTTTCATAAATGCCAGTAACTAAAGGCTCTATCGTTAAGTTTGTTGGCAAGACAAAGTAGTGTAAATATCTTCTATTGGTGCTTAACTCCATCGAAAACTAGAAATGTCTACTAGCTCGTGTAAGTTCTTTGTAGCTCACGTGCAAAAGTAATTTCCTATGATAGTCGACGTTTTTTTTACAGTTGATGCAGTTTCGTTTAAGAAACGGAAACTAATTAATTACATCCTGTTTCTTACACATAACATAGGTTTATCGGATTTCTTGATTGGATTCGTTTTTACAGACGTATGACGGTTCTCATTATGGTCAGACATTTTCCTTTCCCAAGAGCACTCAGCTCTCGACTTCAGACTATTGCCAGCTTTTCTACTTCCCATGAATGCATCATAGTCGCAGTGTTTTCGGACGGATTTCAGCGGAATTTCCACGATGCTACAGCAACTGTTCGCGTCTTCTTTGTTTTGATTTCGCGTCATACTCATCGACTTGTGGGAATCTTCGTGACATCAGGACTCATCACATGAGAACATTCTCCATTTTCAATTCGTTTTTTCTTTTTTCATATTTGCCACATCTGTTATCTCGGTCTGTTCTATTTCTCTAGTCAGTACACACTACGAGAGGAATTGCTATCTTTCTAACATTAGAAGCACAGTAACTGAATCCACTTTCATATCAGGGCTTACAGTTTGTACACAGTACTGTCGACGACTTGTCATTATCTTCATTATTTATTATTACTTGATCGTACTAAGTAGGAAGAGAAAACCCTCCTGCTCTGAAGAGGCTAAGAATCACAAAAACCAAAAAATTTGTGCAACGAATTAGTTGTTCCTCATAAGACCAGGGGAAAAAATACTGAATTGTAGAAGGTCAGAAGTCATGCTGAACTGTAGGCGAAGATTCGTTTCGAGAAATTGTAAGGAATTGTAGACTAAGGTGATTTTAGAAGTGGCTGTTCTATGGATTTTATTAACATGATTCGCTTAGTGTAATATGTTGCAGTACTTTACAGCTGTTGCCTACTCAACAGGTAGTTTAGGGACTAACAGATCTAAGAGAGGAGAGAGAAAGAGAGAAAGAAATGGTTTAATATTTAGGAAAAAAGAGGAAAAAACAATTGTTAATAGGTGATAAAAAGTATCACCATAAAGACAGGGTTCTTTTGAAAGTAAAATGCAGAACTTCATGTTACTATAAACTTTAATATCTAAGGTTTCACCTGTCCCCTAGTCTGCTTGTGATTGTAAGCTACACATGTTTTCTTTGGTGTAACTTATTGTTTTGTTTTTGCACGCTGACTATTTTGCACTAAAAATCAGTGCCCCATGCGGAGACTCTGTTGAAAATTTTCTCAATAGCATAGCTTTCCAAGAATTTAATTTTATCCAGATGTAAGCGCTTGCATTCTTTACTCATTTTTTTCTCCTGTCATGATCCACTATAATGAGGTGGGAAATAGAGCCGTATCGCTTTATTAAACGCCATGTGAACTGAGGACAAATCCTAACTTGTCTTCATATGTGCATCTCTGTTCCTTTCATGGATACGATATGTATTCACGACTTACTAGTTTGATTGATGGGCGTGCATGTTTGTACTAGGGGCCAGGCCACAACGAAGTGATCGACTTTAGACAGATGAAGAGTTCGTTAGTCTATACAAGTGACCGCAACTAGTCGAGACAGAACCCATGTTACATCAACTTATGTAGATCACTGCTCCAACTTACTTTCTGCAACAGCATTCCTAGGTTTTGCTGCTCCTACAACTTCATTCGTACCCTTTGTTGCCTTACAACAGTTATACATGGAGGAGGTTTGTTTCTGACTGCTTGTCCCGTTACAACATAGGAATTTATAAGCTGTTCTCCTTCTTTATGTGTTGAATGGTCGCCGAAATTTTGATTTTCTCTAAGGACGGGAAATAACCGAACTAAGGCGCTATTAGCTCCTCTCTCACCACAAACGGCTGTCACCCTTTGTGAATCGGAATGAGGCTTGCTGCTTTGCGACTCGAATTCCTTCTACATGTCAGCGATCCGTGTGACGACAGAAAATCTTCGAGGTCGATGTAATAAACCAAAGGTGCTGCTTCATTGAAAAAACAACGTGGGAGAAATGTGAAACGAGCCAAAGGCAATTGTAACAGAATGGACAAGGAATAAAAGAACACGTTGTAAATCACTTAAAATATTGATCTTCTGCGCTAATCAAGCTAATTTTTACTTGCCAACCCAGAAGAATTAAACTCTAAAGAATAGACCTCATTCTTTGTAGATGTCTATTTTTCTGCAATTTAATGTTTAGTAGTTGTTTTGAAATACCTTGTGATTGATCTGTTGAATGGCTTTTACTACCAATTTATTGACGACAAAGAAACTGTTTTGAACACTATTTTTCATTTCTCTTCTTTTGGCAAAAAGAAAGGACGTTCTTATTCCTCTCAACCGAAAATAGAAAAATGAAGTACGTGTTCTGCAAGAACTCGAAACTTTACGAATTTGCCGAGGGCTTTTTTGTTGGCGCGACATTCGTCAACTACTGAATTAAATTTCGGAGCGAGTATATGTGTTGTGTCCGAGTAGGAATTTTCTTAGCGTTTACGTCGTTTTTCACAAGGTTTCGTGAAACAGCCGTTGTCATCGCTGAAAGCCGAATGATATTCGCTCTCGTCTCGCAGTGCACAGCCCCTCGTCAAGTGGGCGGTCCAGAAACCGTCGACGAGCCTGCGGATACAAGCAGGGCTCATTAGAATCCAAAAGATCATGTTTCGCAACGAGAATCATACGATGAGATGATTAAAAACGATCCGCACGCATCATATAAGTGCTGGAAAATGGTATTCGCTCTAGTTCAAACCATCCTCTATATGTAAATATATATATATATATATATATATATATATATATATATATATATGCCTGGTTGTGCGTGTGTGTGTGCTTATATATGTGTACGCGCTCATGTAGACATATATCTTTGTTGGTGCTGTATGTATATGTATAATTGTATATGTGTATGTATAGGAATATGGGTTTGTGTTTCTTCGTATATGTGCATATGCAAATATGTGTTCTATTGTCAGCTCTTCACAGAAACTATTTATAGTAACACCAAAGATGTAACACGAGTATCGCGGAAGTTTCATGGCGACCTTGGTTTCCGAGATTATCACGTTTCAGGCACTTTTAGTTTGTGGCCTTATGTTTTCAATCCTCGCCTTGGCAACACATATACTAGCAAATGTCACTGAAGCTGCCAAGGTGCTGCAATGGAATGAGCGTAGAATTTTTTTCTTTTTTTCAAATTTTATACTGCACTATCTCAACCAGTTTATGAATTCAATGCTTGCAGATTGTCGACGGCAGTGACCTTGCTCCGTCAAACAAGGTTAATCTGTTCACCGTTCTGTGTCGAGTTCTTTTTTTGGTCCATTCATTAGATTGGAGGCCAAGTTGTTATTATTTGTGATCTCTTTAATTCTCTTGTTATGTTAGCTTAAGCAAGAATGTGGCAGTTGTTTAGACATGTCTGCACCTGAAATATACGTAAAGGTCATTAGAGAAAGCAAAAAATATCCACTGACATCTTTGTCGGCTCAGGTTCGTCAGATTCGAATAGCAGGGGATTTGATGTTGGGTGGAGTGTTTCCGGTTCACACAAAGTCACAAAATCCCGACGAACCATGTGGAGAAATTGCCGAAACACGGTAGAAACTTTCTATACCATTCATGATACATCACTTTTAGGAATTATGTTCAAACAGATATGATTGCAGAGGAGTTCATCGAGTTGAAGCTATGCTCTATGCTTTAGATCAGATCAATGCTCAAAAAGATTTCTTGCGCGGGTATAAACTGGTTAGTTAAAATTCCGCTACAAATGCTTTCATTTTTTTTAACTAGTTCATTGCTAATTGAGCATTTTTATTAAGGGAGCTTTGATCCTCGATTCTTGTTCGAATCCGGCCTATGCCTTAAATCAAAGTTTAGAATTTGTTCGTGATATGATTGGTTCTTCGGAAGCTTCCGATTACGTTTGTAGGTTCGTCATTCAAGAATGGGTACCACAATTCCTAATAGTAATATGAAATAAACCTAATGCTTTTTTTTAAATAGTGACGGAAGCGATCCATATCCTAAGAGCCCTAGTAAAAAGAAAAACGTGGTGGCCGTAGTTGGAGCAAGCTATAGCTCAGTTACCGTACAGGTAATACAAACCAAGGATACATTCTGAATTGTCCCCATTAGATTGTGTGAAAAACAACGGTTTCAGGTAGCAAATTTACTAAGATTATTTCGAATAGTACAAGTAAGTCCAGCTAGCACAAATGCGGATCTCTCGGATAAAAACCGATTCGAATACTTTGCAAGGTTAACTGTCTCTTTTGGAAGACCATGTTGCATTTAAATCTATGGAACCATTGTATTTTTTAGAACTGTACCATCAGATGACTATCAAGCAATGGCAATGGTTGAGATTGCTATCCGATTTAAATGGACATACGTCTCCCTTGTGTATTCCGCAGATGAATATGGAGAATTAGGTACTAATGCAAACCTGTGAAAAAAGTGTAAGCGAAATTTTCCGTGAGAACCCTCGAATTTGCTCAGGCGCCGATGCGTTCAAGAAAGAAGCTCGCAAAAAGGGTATATGTATAGCGATCGAGGAACGTATTCAGAATAAGAAAGAGAGTTTTGAAGAATCCATTGACAACCTCGTTAAAAAGTTAGTAGAAGGTGTTGTAGACTTTTTGTTTTATCTTTTTAAATGCTGTTAACAATCACAGATGACAGTTTTTGGCAAAGTAAGACCGTAATTGCTCTACAGAATGCAACCGGACAAGAAAGTCGGCGCACGGGTGGTGGTGTTGTTCGTTGGAACTGAATACGTTCCAGAATTACTGAAGCACACTGCCGAACGTATGAAACTCTCAGCCGGTTACAAGAAGAAGAAGATCATCTGGTATGACCTTTGCACCGACATTTATTCGATATGTGCAATAATTGAACTCGCTTCAACTAAAACATAAGACTCGTTTTCGCGATGAACAATTACTGGTTCTAATTACTCTCATAGCAGTATGAAAACAATGAAATTATCCTCTCATGGGAAGTAGAAATAATTTCCAACCAAAATATTGACGATTCCTCTTGTTGTTAATACAGCGCTAACCATCAGAACGGCTTGATGTTTGATGTTTGGTGCAATATAGCTTCATTGTCGACGTAAAACTTTTTTTTACAACTTGAGTAACTTCGTCTGTTTTACTAACTTTCCTGCACTATCCCAAGCTTTATATAGTTTTCGTAAGATACTTTTTTCTGTGCTAAACGTTTTTAAATTGAAGATTCGGCGAAGTTGAAAGCAGGACTGAAATTACCAAGAAGTCCAGTACTGGACCGGCAGCTTAAAGCACTAGCGAAAGTTTCACCGTTTCCAGAAAATAGGGATTTCATCTTTGTAGAACAAAAAAGTCGCTTCTAGTACGTAAAGGTCTTTAGGTTCAAATAGCTTCTTAGTTCCAAGTAATAAATTTAAATATTACGGAGATATAAAGGCTTGGAGTTGAAAGCAGCCGTCACTTTAGCACAGAATGCATTGTTCTCGATGCGTATCAGGTGTTGTCCGTTGAAAGCCACCATGCGCCTTAGAATTTTTTTCCCTTTCATTTTCACTTTTTTATCATTTAGATGCAAACTGATAGGAATAATGTCCTGTACAGGTTAGCGTCAGAGAGTTGGGATCGGAACAATGAGAAGTACATGATCGGACAAAACAAACTTGCTGCTCAAGGTGCTCTCGTGTTGATGCTGGCATCGCAAAAAGTTCCTTCTTTTGATGAGGTGACTTGTACTCAAGCAATCTTGGTCCTAAATCACAATCATAAAATCCATTATAGCTGCCCTTTGAACCCAATGCAGTCATTTTCGTAGTGCGAGCCAAGCAAGTTTCATATTCTTTTTCTACAAAATGAACCGAATCGCATTTTGCTGTTCCACTTTTTCGTATGAAAATCTCTCATTATTTAGGTTTCCCATCTTTTTTAACTTTCTAAATTCTCATCAAATTGGTAAATGTGACAGAATATTGAATACATTTGGCATCTTCCATGCCAGTTGAATTCTGTTTTCCTTCCTCTATGAAACTCTTTTCTTTCTTTCGCAAGTAGTGTAAAAACCTAAATTTAATTTAATGAAAAGCGACGGAAATGAAACTACGAAGAATTTTAAAGAGTTTTGAGTGCCATAAATCTAATGTACCATCATTGAATTGTTAATAGATGGCCGTTGCGCAGTCAACGATTTTCAACAAAATCTCTTAACAAATAACTCATACTGAAAAATATTTTCAGTATTTGTTGTCGTTACATCCAGGAACGGAGAAATTTGAACGTAACAAATGGCTTCGAGAACTTTGGAGATCGAAGTACAAGTGCGATTTCGACTTACCACCGGAATCAACAGAAAATCGGTGAGAAAGGAGGAACACATTTGAATAAGAGAATGGTAGTTTGTGTGTCAGGCCATTTTCGTTATTTTATAATTTTATGTTATCCTCTTATACATCGTTTTTGCCTTTCATTTTGTCATATGTGAATCTTCAATTAGTCGAAGAAAAAAAGCGCTTTTAATTAAGCATTCATCATTCCTTTAGGAGTATGCCATGCACTCGACTTCATCAGTTACCGTAAAGGTGAATAATGATTAGGTAGCCTATTTATTGAGTCACGATGGCCCACCAATGTAAGAATGCAGTATTTTATGTTCACATACGACCTTAATACTAGTTTGCTGAGCCTGAAGTGATGGAAGGCTTGATTAGCTTTGAACGCGCGTTCAATGACCGATCCTTGTTATTTCTATAGCAATTCAATGTTTATACTCGTTAGTGTCAAATACGTTCTTCCCACGAACAACTGATTAATGGAGTGCTTGACGACTCAAATTATTCACAAACCATAATCTCCCACATATTGTGACAATTCGCTGAGAAAGGATTAGTTCATGTGGCTTGTGGCTTTGCTGTGCCATAAGTGGGAATCATGTTAAAAACATCAAAATAAACACCAGCCTGTAAGGGTTTTTTGTCGGAACCTACCGTAACTAATACGTAAAGTTTCAGATGTGAAGATGCACGACAAACGAGTGATAATTTTCATTCCGATGATAAAGTTCAGTTTGTCATTGATGCTGTCTATGCCATTGCTCATGCTTTACAGGTAATTCTCGTTATCGAAGTATTTAGGCCTTCATTGTCTGTAATCTTGAGAAAGCTACATTATGACAATGCGGAGATTTCTTATCTTCCTCTAAAGAAGAACTTTTAGTGTATTTTGCAGGCAATGAAGACTGCAGTCTGTCCGGATGACGTCATCGAAAGCTCGTGGATTTCACGGTATTCTAAGAAACCAGATATTTGTCATGCTATGCAGAACATTGATGGAGATGAATTCTACCAAAAATACCTTCTAAAAGTTCGATTTCAAGGTAATTTATGCATTACTGTCTATGTTACAGAAATAATACGAGCACATCCCTCTCATATAACAACGATTTCATTTATTACCTACTTATTTTTTTTAAACATCTTTGTCATTTCTCATTAATAAATCGTTCTCGCTCTTTTTCCTTTCCTTTTTCTTTCCTCATTCCTCATTCATTCTTTATTCCATTAATTGTTCTCACGAAATTTTTCACAATGTTGTAAGTACACTTTGTGTATAAATATAAAAGGCTTCTATGCCTTCATTATTCGGCTTTTTTACAACTTCGTCGTTTAACGCAAACAGCGTGTTTCTCCTTCCTTTTTCTTTTCTCTTCCTTTTTTTTTGTTATCTGGCTACTGCTTACATAACCCTGCAATTTTTCAGACATCGTCGGAAAAAATTTCAGATTTTCACCTCAAGGAGATGGACCAGCCAGCTATACAATATTAACCTATAAACCAAAATCTCTAGGTAATAGTTTTTGCATTGAAAATACGAGAAGTCTTTATCACTTGGTTTTCTGATTGTTTCACAATAGATGGTGTGTTTTTCTTATCTAGTTCCTCTTAGAAATGTTAGTCCTAATCCTAATCTCTTAACTCTTTTTAACGAACTCTGCTATAAAAAGTAAAACGTGAAAAAATATGGACAGAACCATCATTCATTTGGATATTCGCGCATGCGTCTCTTAACCAAGCTCAGTAAGGTGTGGAACTAGGGACTAAGCGTCTAATGCACGGCATGTCTAACCACTGCGCTTCCCATAAGCACATGTTACACGAGTAGTGGAAATTTGGATTTGACGATGTGAATGTGTCCACAGTGTAACCTATCATCTTGAGAGAGGATGTGGGAAGTACTACTCGACTGCCAGTTTCGGGAACGGGATTCAATCACGATACTAAAGAGTGCCACTAGTTAGCATATTCTTCATTTTTAAAAACTCCCAATACACACAGATTCTCTCAGAGTAGTCCACTTGCAATTGTCCACACTTTGTTTCGTACATTCCCAAAAAATTTGTAGTGCTCAGAAATGCTTACGTTTAAGATAAAAAAACGCCGTGTTCTTGATGGCGACCAGAGCGATGGATCGGACTATGTGGAAATCGGTCGCTGGTCGGAAAACAATGTGAGATACTTTTTAGCAAATTAAAATGATGCAATAGTAACTCATTTTCTGGTCGAAAGCTATCGAAAACCATTTTGTGAAGTTGTTTAGCATTTGTCACATAGACGCCAGCATTCATATGCCGATATCGTTTCGTGACCAGAGAGCATTTTCTAGCTAACAGTTGATGAGGAAGAACTCTGGTGGACTGGCATAGAACAAATGCCGTTGTCAGTCTGTTCGCTGGAATGTCGAACTGGATACAGAAAACAAATGATCAAGGTTTCTAGTAAATTCACTACACGAAAACTCATCATCAATGTGCAGAGAACGAAATTAGGGAAGAATGGTGGGAAAGTCCCAATCGTTGAACAGTTTTAAACATCAGTTTCTAGTGAAATCTTATTGCAAGTGGCAATCGACTTACTTATGAAGCTAAGTATGACCTCACTCCAAGTATGATTATACGATTTTGTTTGTGAATTTTGGATGTAATCGCATATTCGAACAACGGGTTTTTAGATAAATCACCCAAGTATAAGATATGTTCTAGTGTAATTGTATGAAAAATACGGATATACGTAATTGAGTACGACGAATGGTCTAGAATGGTAGGTAAATTGAGGTTCATGCAAAGAATTTCAGGATGAACAGTGCTGTTGGGCTTGCAGTAAATGCGAAGACTATGAGTACTTAGTAAACGAGACATATTGTGCAGCGTGTGAGCTTGGATGGTTAGTTGTTCATTATTTTTCTCTTAGAAGTGTTTCTCTTAACAACTTAGAGTCCAATGTTTCTATTTTTTTATTTTTTGCTTGCATGATAAAGTCACGCTGTTTTTTTTGTATTATTAGTTTCCTCCTCTGCATAACAACTATTGTTCATCCTTCTTCTCTTTTCTTTGTTTTTTGCTGTATATATATATATATATATATATATATATATATATATATATATATATATATATATCTTCCCAACGGCTTAGCTCCTCATCGTGGCTGAGAGATGTTCCTGGGTGTCGGGTAGCGATGTACTACAGGGGCATTCTTCGTCTCGGCAGGGTCTCCCAAGCTGAGAAGGAGTCCGGCTTTTCCATCAAGAAACCTAGCTAAGAGTACCAGTATACACCAGGTTCGACCATCGTCTTAGTATCAAACTAGTCGTATGGTTGCAAATCTCCTTCTGATCCATAAAGGCTGCGACTGGCTGTAGTGGTGACGGCCTGGACAGACTTTGGCTATGCTGTCCTCGGGACTCTAAGGAAACACACTAACTGAACAAGCAGAACTCCGAAAAATGGGGGGTTATGTTCGAGCCCGCACAACTATTGAGGACGGGCCGCCCAAGTATACAAGTATATATGTATATATGAGTTGTATGGAAAAAAATTTAATTTTAACTTTTTTTGTTTACTGCCTATTCTTTTTAACGGCAGGGTATATTGCGAAATATAACTTTCTATAATGCTGAGATATTTGCAAAATTCCAGACCGCAGTTGTCTGCGGTGGGGAACGAACGCGTTATTGTCCTTTCCGGGGAGTAACGCGTTCACCACCACACCATGCGGGTCCTTCGTTTCGCCTGTCTCTCAGCTAGTTCTATCGATCTCTTGCCATCAAAAAAAATTTTAATTTATTGTCGATGGCGAAGTTCAATTTACAGAGGAAAGAGTGAACAATGTTCTTCTCTTGTGTGTGAATAGAAATAAGCCTTCAGGATCTGCTACTTGCTCCTTTACCAACTATTTCCACTGATATAGTCAGATTTATCGCTTTTTCGGCACGTTTTCATTTATTAACTCATTTGTTAACTCCATAAATCTTTTTAGTCATATTTTAAGAAAGCAAAAAGAAAGTCGACGCTTAGTTGTATTTAATGCTCACGTTAGCCGAAAATTTTCTCAGAACCCAGCAAAATTTATGAATTCCACCAGTAAGTCTAAGTTTAACTAAGCAATTCAACTGAAGTGGTATTCTTTAATAAAATCTTCTAGTTTTAGAAAAACACTATATTAATTTCTGTTGCATATGAATGTGCAGGGAGATCGTGCTTTTGTGAAGGCATAGTTTATCCCTTCGAAGGTATTTAGTGTACTGCAATTACTGTCACTCTTCTCCACTTGAGTGAAAAAAAGGAATGAAAGGCAAAAGAAAAAACAGCGAGATTTGAAAGGATATGACTTGGACAAGAGCTTTACTCCATACTTCTCTTTCAAGGTGGCCAACTGAGGATCGAAAAGGGTGCTACGATTTGTCGATCGCACATCTGAGGTACATGAGATGGAACTCACTCTACTCCATTGTGCCGGCAATTTTTGCAGTGATCGGAATCATTGCTACACTATTCGTGGTTGGCGTTTACATTATGTAAGTTGCTAATACAAAAATACTGTACTGATAATGAATACTGTCACCACGGTAACAGACAACATCGGTACTTGGATATGAATTCTTGCAAATATGGCGCGAAAGTGAAACAACAGTTGTTTACGGTGTTAAGACCATTTTTCCTTTAAAATTCAAGTGAAATTTAGAGAGTGAACAATGAGTTTTGGGTGCATAGATGACCTTTAGTTTATATGTGTCCATTTACACTCTTAACTTCACTCTTCTATAACAGCGTATTGATACCTTTTTCCACACATGTGAGAAAAATACACCTGCACTTATATGATCTAAATTCCAAGTATTTTAAACTATTTTGCCGGTCGAAGCACTCGTTATATCCGGCTCGATGTCTCGCTTCCACAATCAACGAGAGGGAGGTTTTCCATGTGTGGTGTTCGTCTGCTCAACTTTTTTATTTTTTCATGGATGTGGTCTGGGTCCCTTTAGTCCTATATCTAAAACTCTGAGAAAGCTCTACTAGATCATCTCAAGGCTCTAGGTGTTCATAAAAGGAATTGATGTATGACGTCTTATGTAGATCGGTGAGAATTTTTCGTAGACAAATGTCGTAGGGATTTGCCGATTCTGAACAAAAGGAGGGATTGGTTGTGGCGTTGAAGCATCGATCATGAGTGCATTACACAGAAACCTTGAGCACTGTGCCTAACGCGTCCTGTGATTTAAGCAAAAATGCTAAAATCTGTGCAAACACTGTTTTCATAATTCACTCTTTGAAAAACTTCCACTTTGCATAAGATGTTTTTTCGTATTTGATGAAAAAATATTATTGTGTCTACTCCGTTTGCCAAACATGTGTTGCTAAGACATAATAGAAAGCAAATGGAGAAGAGTCCATGAGTAGCAACATATGTTCGACATGTTTCACTTTCTAAGGAAAGATACGTGGGATGTGTTAACGGTTTCTCAACGATATTTAGGTACAATGAGACTCCAGTGGTTAAAGCGTCCGGTAGAGAACTGAGTTACTTGCTGCTCATCTCCATGATCATGTGCTACGCAATGACGTTTGTGTTACTTTCCAAACCAAACGCGGTTGTTTGTGCCATAAAGCGAACGGGTAAGGAAAACGTTCTTGATAATAACCTATAAAGGATAAAGGATAAAGCTTTCGCTGTTGGTCAATCCCTGAGGGATGCGCCATGCATTCGACCTCATTAAGCATCGTTTGGAGGTGATTGAATGCATATCTGGCCTTAACAATAACTCGCAGTGGCCTACCGATGTATCGAGCCAGTGTTGCTATCTTCCCAGACAAATCTGGTACCAATTTGCCTACCCCGGAGGGATGGAAAGCTTGGTGGGCCATGGGCGCGGGAATCGATTCCACGTGTGTGTTACAAGGCGCCTCCGAGCACTACGCCACACGCGCGATAATAGCCCATATGAAATTCCTTTTCAGAACTTAGTGTGTCTTACTAAAGAAAACGTTTGCCACGTAGGTAATTTTTGTAAACTCCGTCTTTATTCCGTTGGAGAGATCTTAGTGCGGCAGTTCAATATTTTCAAAAGTTTTTCTCAATAAATTCCATCGTGACCTATTTTGACACCTTTTGCGATTGCCATTTTGATCAGCTACTTCAGCTCGACGTCTAGGTTAAGGATAGATGCTTTTCCTTTAGAGCTACGATTACTGAGGTTCGAAGAATTGCTCCGTACTTGACCTTTTAAATTCTCGAAGATGGTGAAATGGATTTCGAAAGGTTCTCATGGTTAGGAAGAGATACAGACAGGAAGATAATAGGCCCTGGATATTCTGCACCAATTGGCACCGTTAGTTGGCCGAATGTGTCTCACTGTACAGTTAGTGGTTGAGTGTTGGCACCGGACGGCCCTCGAAAATTGGCGCGTATCTATTCCAAGGTGTAGTTGGTGGCTTGTCATCATCGGCAAAGACGTGTCGGCCCAGTTCTTCGTGAATTCCGTGGATTGTGGCGATTGAAAGTCGTCGAACTGCATGATCATGGGAAAAGAACTAGTGAAGTAAGTCACCACTTTGTTATTGATGTTGACAGACACAGTCTCTATGATGTTGCTGAGAAGCTACTCGCCGTGAGAGATGACCACTTCCGTCCATTGTCTGCTCATTTTGTTTTCCTGTTGTAAATCCTTAACATTCCCGTTTCCACTCATAATTTTTTTTTACAATATTCTATAATACACTCGACCGTAAGCAGCACAAGAGGTCTTTTCAATAATAAACAGTTTTTCAAAGGCAAAGCGATTAATGTTAATGTTTATTTCAGAAAAAAACCTGTCAATAAAAGGCATAAAGTTTATTTTTTGATCGTTGACATAAAGCATAATTGAATAGTTAACTGTAAATCTCCAATTTGTATTTTATTTCCTGGAAAGTAATGGTAACATTCGCAAACTACTTTTAAACATCCATATTTCACTTTTTTCTTGATGAGCACACATAGAAAACGTACAACTCACATTTCCGCTTGAGTTTGACGTTTTATACTCACAAGAACAAATGATAGAGGATAAAGCTTTCGCTGTTGGTCAATCCCTGACGGATGGCCATGTATTCGACTTCATCAAGAATAGTGATTGAATGAATATCTGGCCTTCACAATGACTTGCGGTGTCGTGCCGATATATCGAGCCAGTGATGCTGTCCTCCCAGACAAGTCTGGTACCAATTTGTCGACCACGGAGGGATTGAAGGTTTGGTAAGCCACGGGCCTGGGCATCGATCCTATGTGTGTGCTGCAGAGCGCCTCCGACCACTGCGCCTTTTTACTCACAATAGGTCATTATAATCAGCAGATTTCCACCAAACTGTGCTTTAGCATAACCTATTATATTATTGTCTACATGAATGTGCAATTTCAATTTTTTATGGTCTTGAGGTCAACAACGGATGGAGTAGTTCCAGAGGACTATTCTACGCTTTCTCGATCCTTGTGAGTGAATGAAAGGTAAAACTTGTTTGAAATACGTGTCCGGAAAGCATGGAGGATGAGAATGAAAATCGCAGTGAAGCCTCTTCATCTCTGCGATAGTGAAGTGCGAACCATGCAGGCTCATGTTGTCGTGCGCCGTTGCGGCCGACCGGTGTTGGCTACGTAGGTGTGCCTTCGTTCGCCTTCATTTTCGACAAGTACTCATAATATTACACTGATTTGGTGGTATAACTAGGCTAGAGACTAAAGAGGTAATCCAGATTGTGTGCTCCGAATTTATCGTGGTCCTCTTTGTGCGTATTTTGAAATGGGAGATTTGTTCTTCAACTAATTAGTTGTCCAACATTAAGCAATTCATTTGTTAACGTCGTTTATAACCCAGTCTTCATCAAAAGCCACAATCCGCTAAATTAACAAGTCGGTAGAGTTCTTTGCAGGAGAGAATTAACATTCTCTAACCTCTTCTGTATTTTACCACTACGCGTTAAATTATGAGTTACCTAATCATGTACTTGGATATTTGATGGGCCGTCATCACTGGTTGTGTGGGCACCAGCACAATCTCATTTTTTTCGGAGTTTTGTTGGTTTATCCATTGTGGTTCCCTAGAGTCCCGGGGTCATCCAGGCCAAAGTCTGCCCCATGTCGTCACCACCACGGGCAGTCACCGCCCTTGTGGACCAGAAGGAGATTTGCCACCATGCGACTAGTTCGGTACCAGGACGGTGACGGATCCTCGTATTGGCTTACTCTTAGCTGGACTTCCTAGTGGAAACGGTGAGGCGGCAAGCCACTTGGAGGATAGCTAGACAATACAATATATAGTAAGTAATGTAATATATAATAATATGAAACATCGCATATAGTGTAATATATAATTATACGATATATAAACTACCTGTTCGTTGATCTCATTCAATTTCAACACTATTATGATGTGCTCAGAAACCAAAATATTGAGATCTGTCCATTTAAAGCCATCTTCATAACAGGATATAGCGATCTTTTTTCGAATACTTTCTTCACAAATCGATAAATTGTCCCAAAACCTTTCAAACTATCCCTGAATAGCTTCATTGCCCTATCACCTTTTTGATAATATTTCCAATCTCTTTCACGTTTTTGGTTACCTGCTCTGTTGTACGGCAAAGTCTGGGCTCATAGTGCAGAACCATCCAAAAGGCAGGCCCCACTAATTATCCATTTTTTGCAGTCCAGAATTACCATAATCAGGGCTATTCAATGATATGTTGATTCCGATATATTAATCCAAATCTTGGTAGCAAAATACAGCATTTGAATAACTTTCCAGGAAACCATTTTCCATAAAGCCTAACGTGTTGGTCAAAAAAGTCGGAAACAAACCGAGGTTCTTTCTCCATCGTATTTGTTTCCTTATCGAGGTGGCTGGTTGTGAGCACAAAACAGTGCAGATGGTACAAATGCGGAAATAACCGAGGCAGCACCTTTCCCATGGTTTGTCCATCCACATGGAACAGTTCTCAGCAGGAGGCGTGAGCGCTTTTTCGCACAATAGTTTAAAATTCAAATGACCGCCGATCGTCATATCAGAACATAGAGATATCCAGGAACCTTCTAGCATAAGACAGAGGAATAGGTGAATGATTGAGGAGATTATTTGCATCACCTGTAATGTTGCTAACCTTCAAGATGCTGAAGCACATCTGTTTAAAGTACTCATTCTATTTCTCATCAGGGCCATAAAATCCACTTTGCCCTATCAAAAGAACGCGAAATGAACGCTTTGATTCTAGGCCCATCATTTTACCGCTTTTTTGAGGAAAACGTTTTTTTATGACTAACTGAAATTGTTTTGCTAAGACTGCTAGTTAATCTTACGGTGAGCCTACCATGTTTTTCGTAGAAGTCAGCGAGCATTTTTTTTTCTGCCGAGGACCTGGATCCACTTCCGTCTTCACTCAAGCCGTGTGATTTTAGATTTGTGGTGAAACTGGCACGCAAGTTGGATATACAGTGAAGCGTGCCAACTCATATATTCATGATGTATGAGTATATGCATTTGTAATTACATTTGTAAGGAAAATCGCATGGAGTTATCTTATTCCTCACGCTGTCGTGGTTTTCATTCTTCTATCTTCTAAAGCATTGCTAGAATCCTTACAAAACTTTATATTGGTCAACAATTTTCCGGCATACTGCAACTGGGTCTTACCTTAGTCCTCTCCCTTTCCCAAATGAAGCTCTTTGACGATGTTAATTTGCACTTTTTAAGTGAACAGTGTTTTGTTTTGGCATATTTGGGATACATCCGCATCACAGTGAGAACTCTCTGGTTCTGAGACGTCGGTGGCTTGTCTTCACGGATAATAAACTTTTCTTGGCCCTATTCTTTGCTGATAGAGTACAGTAATCGATAGGCTTCTTTTGACTCAAATATGTTTCTTGAAGGACTGGAAAATTTTTCGCTGGGATCGAAAAGGCGAGAAGCCGAAAAATCGACGATGAAACAAATGTTGGGACGTTTCAGCAGAATAAATGAATTGCTATGATGCCTACTGAGTTTCTCACTTCGTGAAAGAAAATAGCATAGAACTTGACGTAATGAGCTTTTTTGACGGCAGAATTGAGCTCAAGATCTGCTTAAGCAATTCTTACATTGTATTTATCAATAAAGAAGCACTCTATGTACCACATTGGATATCGTGTTTCTACACAAAGCCATTGACGCCCTGTGTATATCGCTTTCAGGTTCAGCGTAAGTGAAAAATAAAAGTAAAGATCGGGATGGGTAACCCTAAACTTTTTGTAGCACGATATGACTCGACGCTAATAAAAACTGCTTTGTTCGATTCACCTTTTCAACTCAGTTCCAATGAAGATGATTCTCCAGAGACAAATGATGAACAAACTCAACCAATAAGAACAATCCTTTTTAGTACTAAAAAAGTGGAAAATGAAAGCGTTCCATTTGTTTAGAAATGGTCTTAAAAAACAAACTCAAGTTCTTTCTGAAGTCGAACGACACTTGTTAAGGTATTGGTTTTGCGTTTTCATGCCTTTACGCTGCGATGTTGGTGAAAACAAATCGAATTGCTCGAATTTTCTCTCAGGCCACAATGTCTGCACGACGACCGCTCTTCATTTCACCACTCTCACAGGTTTGAAACTCATACGGTCATGAAAATCACTATTTTCAATTAGTCGATGTCTTTAAGACATTAGTCACACTCAAGAATTTGTAAGAGTGGTGTATCTAACATATGTTTGCGTTTATCCAGATGAAACCTCTACGTCTTTAGCCCTGAAAATAAGCAGCTTCCGATATTACGCATTGACCTCAATGCGTGCGGTCACTTTTTGCAAAGAAGTGATTTACACACTAACGAATCCTTTTTCTATTATCTATAGCTAGCAAAAACTGCAGAATTTCATAGAATTTGCCGCTAACTATTGAGCAATGTTTCTTTTGATCACTTGTTGTATGTAGTTTCTTATGTAATCTTTCATAAGAGAATTTCTGTTAAATGGTGAGTATATTCGTTGAGTGCCACAAAGGGACTATGAGATAACAATTTTTATGTATTCCAGCTGACTTAATAAATCGTGCACGTTTGGTCTTTATGATTCGTTTTCATTGTTAGGAAAAGAAATTAGAATATGAGATGCTCGACTATCTAATTTCGTTAGTATTTAGGTGGTGCTGACAAGTATGCTAGCTGGTGTGCAGCTGATTGGTAGCTTGATATGGCTCCTTGTTGTACCACCAGGTAGTGTTCAGGTTTTTTTTTAAATGTTTTCGGTTAGCAATTTATAATAAATCGTTATGATCGAGAAACACTGAACGAAGAAAGCATGATGTGTGAAGCTGCTAATAAAAGTATAAAGGATAAAGGATAAAGCTCTCGGCGCTGATCAATCCCCTGAGGGATGCGCCATGCATTCGACTTCATAAAGTATCGTTGGAGGTGACTGAATGCATAGCTGGCCTTTACAATGACTCGCAGTGGCCTCCGATGTATCGAGCCAGTGCGCTGCTATCTTCCCAGACAAGTCTGGTACCAATTTGCCGATCCAAGAGGGATGGAAGGCTTGGTGAGCCATGGATGCGGGGATCGATTCCACGTGTGTGTCCCAGTGGCGCCTCCAACCACTGCACCACACGCGCCTTTCTAGTAAAAGTAAGTCAGCAGTATTAATGAAAAATACAAGAACCTTATAAGTTCGTAAACCCTGACAGCCGCTCACCCTGCTCATTCCGTTGTAATCAGAGAGCCCCCAATGTGACGTTCTTCAGACTTTCTTCTTGGTCCACTCTTAGCGTTGAAATCTCCAATGATGACCTTGAAGAATTTGTGGCCTTCGCTGTTGAACTTCTCCAAGTCTATATAGAACTTCAACGAAGCTGAGATAGTTGCAAAAGTCTGGACCGCAGGTGCCTATTGTGGGGAACGAACGCGCTATTGTCCTTTCCGGGGAGTAACGCGTTCACCACCACACCATGCGGCTCTTTCGTTTCGCCTGTCTCTCAGCTAGTTCTATCGATCTTTTGCCATCAGCAATCACCCGTCAGGCGAAACGAAGGACCCGCATGGTGTGGTGGTGAACGCGTTACTCCCCGGAAAGGACAGTAGCGCATTTGTTCCCCAACTTTCAACAAGGTTTTACTATGCTGCGACATTCCTAATACATATAAAGACCCCATCGTGTTCTGTCCTTTCGAAATCGCGACTTTTCTGTTGCCTTCTCCTTTCAAATACGATCTTCCGCGGAAAATAAAAGTGGAAAAAGAATGGCTCACTTGAGCTCCAGCACATAAAAATTTTATCGTTGCAAATAATTCCTGATTGGCAAGGGTCTGCAGATCCTACTGTTTTTTTTCAATAAGTTTATTTCATCATGAGCCGAAATGTGTAGATCTTAAGTAGGAGGTGGCAACCCTTTTCGCACTAAATGCATTGTAATCATTTCACGTAGGGCGCTGTATGTTGGTGGAAGGGTTACTGTACGATGGCGAAACTAGGTTGGACTTGTTATGGAAGTCTGTTTCGCTTTTTTCCCTTTAGTTGATAATATTTTCTGATATTGCGTTTTATTTACTTTGAAGAAGTCCTCTTATGTATAATTAAGCGAAACCAAGATCTTGAAGCTCCAGTTTTTTTGTGGAAATGACTAAGTGTTGTCAACTAATAAAAAGCTGAGCGACAGTGTTGATGTACAATCAAACAACGCCCTTTGTTTCCAGGTTCTCGTCACAACTACCCATCTCGGGACCAAGTTGTTCTGACCTGTAACGTTCCCGATCATCACTTTCTGTATTCTCTCGCCTACGATGGCATTCTTATTATCGCATGTACTGTGTATGCAGTTAAAACTAGGAAAGTAAGTCCTTCCCTTGTTGGCTAAAGACTGTCTGACTTCCTTGTAAACTTTAATCAACTGCATATTCAACTCTCTTACTTAGGTGCCAGAAAATTTTAACGAGACGAAATTCATCGGTTTTTCCATGTACACTACTTGTGTTGTCTGGTTAAGTTGGATATTTTTTTTCTTCGGAACTGGGAGCGACTTTCAGATTCAAACAACTTCATTATGCATTTCCATCTCAATGTCAGCCAACGTTGCTTTGGTTTGCATATTTTCACCTAAACTCTGGATCATTCTCTTCGAAAAACACAAAAATGTTCGTAAACATGACGGTGACATGCTAAACAAGAGGTGAGTGATATTCGAGCATTTGGTTGAAAGAATCAAGGAAAGTATGAATCTATTGACAGGGCGAAACAATCTGAGGAAAGTACACATTAGCAGAAGTACTGCACTACACCTGTGTCAGGTTGTTTGTCATCGAAAGCTGCCTTCGCTTGCGATTTTCCCACAAACCTGCATGCTCTAATACGACATAGGCCTTCGATATACGCATGTATAACCATGTGCTCTTAAAAAAATTGGCTTTTTTCACCTTTACTAGCACAAACTTTTCTGTTTTGAATAGCCTCGAGTTGATTCACCAAAAGGAAACGTGATATTTACCTCCTGGTGACCAAAATAGGTGTGAAACATGAGTAGAAGGGTCCTCACAGTTACAGTGTGTTGCAAACGGATTTAAAGGATGATATCAACATCTTTGTTGGGACGAATCACCTCATACTTGCCGTATACACTTAATATATTCATTCATACGCGGGTGGTGTGTGTGCGTGCCTATATGCCGATTGTATGTCGTTCTCGAACTGGTACCAACGACCTAGCACTAAGCGTTTGCGAAGTGTACGGAATGATTAGGCTACTTTCGAAAAATAGTCCCATCTGTGGTTTGATGCTTCTGACAGTTTAACCTAGAGACAGATTATAATCAATATCCATGGGAAAGGTCGTTCTTCGTGTCTTAGCGTCTGGTTAAAAGCAGTCAGCAGGCGCTTTGTCCGAAAGACCTGCTTTTCGGGTCGTCTGAACTAAGAGAAGGCAGAGAATTTAGTGTAGCCCACTGTGGACACTCTGTCGCTAATTCAAATTGGAATGTTAGAGATAACAGATGATAACCTCATAAAGTCGGTGGTCATGGTTTCAAAACGTTTTAACTTTCGTCCTTCATTTTTCCTTGTTTTTTCTTGCTGAATCAAACACGATTAACAAAAGAAACAACCTGGTTTTCGAATTAATCCTTAATTTTTAAGATCTCTCGGAAACTGCGCCTCTCGTCTTTATGGATCCACAACCGAAGAACCGAATCAATACACAGCACTGCTTGCCAGTGATCGGAGTCCGGTGACACGAAAGTTTTCGCCTCCGATGAGTACAACGAGTTCAGCTCAAGACACATTCCTGTAGTCGTGAGCTTTCAACAGCATATTTCTCTAGTCTTGCATAAGATGTACTGAAAAACTTGTTTGTTTCGTACTGTACATTTCGTTTTTAACTTTTTCATTGAAAATGCACGTAACACTTGAAGAAATTGAAGCCATTTCATACGTAAATATGCCTTATGAATAAAGTACTTACCTTCTAAAAAAATTGATTGGTCGCTAGCCTGTGCCCCTCTTCAGAAAAGCTGAAATTCTGGAGCACTATCAGTTTACTTGATACATCTAGTGGTATGTTACCGGTCTAAATCTATTAATATTATTAGCTAAGCTTTAACTTGCCTCCCAGTGATTTCTTAAAGATTTGGTCCTTGCTGTGGCCACGTTTGACGCTCTAATCGGTGTCTTTCCAGTGTCAATAACAGTTCACAGTTTGGAAATTTTAGATATCGATTATCTAAAAAAATCATATTTAATAGTAATCCTTCCTTTAGAAAAATCATCACGGCACGGTGAAGTGTTGGTATTGCACCTTACAGTGCTTAGAACAACCTCTTTTCTTACAAAATTTTTTGAAAAGCGGCAGAAAAGACCAAGGAATTCTGTCTAGCTCTAGAAACATCGCAGCATTTGTTTTACCTCTACTTAAATCCAACCTCCAATTTATATTATATGCAGTTTTCTTGCTTAATCCTCCTCAACAATCTCGTCATGTGCATATAAGTTATTCTGTGATCTCGACGATTCTCGTATGAGATCTTCTATCTTTTGTATTCCGAAGATGACAACAATTTCAAATCATAGAAAATATTTCTGAGAATAAATTATATGTAATTATGAAAGCCCGACGTTTATATCTTGATTGTCTCTTCCAGCTTGAATTTTTTCAACATGGCCGTGGTGTCACTACATTGCATTTCTGGACGACCCTAGGAAGTGATGAATGACTATATTCAAAAAATGTATGTGCCATGCACCGCCACTTACTCGGCGCTAATGAACTGCTCTATGTACTGCGCTTTTTTCCACATGGGACCACTCTCAGCAAGTCCGGATGGGAATTAGAGCTGAATAAAACTTATAAAGATGATCCTCTCTAGTGGCCTAATATTGATGAACATGTTAATTCCTAATGCATTTAATAATTAAGACTGTTTGGCAGTGGAGAGCACAAAGTTGTAGCTTTGTAATCTAAAAATTAATATATTTCGCACTCCTTGACTTACACCATCAATGAGACGACTGACTCACATTTGTTCAAATTCGTTCGCCCGTTTGTCGGATTTTCCATAATTTTGTTCACATTATAATGAAAACTACTGTAGCTCAAACCCAGGACACCTCATTCATGACATTGGAACTGAGGCATTCAGCTATGAATTACGTCCTGTTTGCATATGAACGGATTATCCTGCATTATGCAAATGAGGCAGCCTTTTATTTATTTCATATGCACCTGTTACTGGGTTACGTGGCCAACCAAGATTCGAAAGTTGTTAGAAATCCCTCAACGTTCGTTTATCGTTGGATCGTAATGCTAACGAGCATTATTACCACAGTGCTTTAACTACTTCTAGTATCTGGATACTCGAGAATTTTCTGGCTGCAACACACAGACATGTTGTTATAATTATTTATTAACATTAGTTTTTTTCTTCATCCAAACAAACACAACACATCACTGTACACGGGAAGAACGTCCTCTATTTTAGAAACGGAGAAACAATTGAATACAACAGATTTCACAACCTTTCCTCCTAACTACACTTCTTAATAATTGAACTGGATGCCTTCATCCAGAAAAAGAATCCTGGTAAATAATTGCTATGGGAACTTTTGCTTCTCACTAGATGACATTCCACTAACAAATTTAGATATTGGAAATATTCACTGAAATGATAAGAATGATATGGCAGCAGAATGAAATTATGACTGAGTGTATGAACTCACTCGGAAGTGCATAGTAGAGAAAGAAAAGCGATGGCTATAAATGAAAATACGAAAGAATAGAAAAAAATGAAGACAAGGAGCAAACGTTTTCGTTCTATTTTGACAAATACAAAAAAATTTTCACCACTGTCATCAAACGTCAAGACTTTCAATATCGTCTTGTGACCGAGCAGTGACCGAGTTTTTTCACGTTTAGCAAAACGCAGTACCTAAATGGATTCTTGAAACAGTCGACAGGTCCAGCTAGATAAAAAATACTATCGTTTTTCTTATATTCTTGTTTAGCAAGCACGGGTTCCCATTTTCCCTCTTTATTTAAGCCTGGAAAGGTCATGACCTTCCATTCTCTGAGGAAAGTGGAATCTGCCGAAACGTCAGCTTGTTTGCAAATAAAGAAATAAATTAACACCCTTGTTTGCTAGACAAGAATATAACGAATTGGTCGATCAATGCCGAGGCTAATAGAAATTTGGTCGTGGGAATCACTATCGTTTCTGAGAAGAAGTCTTCAAACCTTTTTCTCTAGATTACAAATATATTCCCCTAAACGGCCTACTTCAGAAACGCCCCCAAAAAGTGATTAAAGGTCTAAAAAGTCTCTAAACTTTTTATTTTGTTAATTTCTAAGCAAACAGTAAATGACTTCTGGAATAGATTCGGTGAGTAAAAATTATATATTTTAATTAGTCCACCTTATCCATGGTACCTTCATTCCATTCAGAGAGCACGGTTTTCCCATTTACTACAAATCCTTGCCTATTATTGCCATCGTCATCTTTGCCTGTAAGAATACTAATAAGTGGTCATATTCCAAAACATTTACTTCTGTCCATTTAGCGGTTGTTTAGTTTACATCTTCTCACATGCCACATATAAACTTAGTTTTTTCTACGGTCTATCAGAGTTGTCTACTGCTTTGTAGTGATGTCCTTAGAACATCCTGGCACGACTATCTTAGGACTAAGTGGGAAAAATAGCTTTCCCTGCCAGCAAAATATCAATGAAGTGGAAAATATTCCAGGATCCGTGCTCCAACTTTGTCGAATTTTTCTTTCTCTTTCTTTACTGATATCAATAGTACGACTTTTTAAGCATTCAGTGACATTTTAGTATGTCATTTAACATCTGATACACTGAAACTAGTGTATATGTTTACCGATAGCAGCTCCTTGCATTTCCATGTGTTCATATGACTTAAAGCACAGGTGGATCCCGTTCGAGGCGACTATTAGGCTTCGTGAGTTAGTTCGAGCAAACATGTAGAAGCTATGGAATTGCTCGAAAGTGTTCACAATTCGTCCGAGAAAGCCGCAACATCTCCCTGTCGCGCCATCATCTTCGGTCGTCATATTGCGAATGCTTATGGTGGCGATTGGAAGTGATAAATTTGGCATTCCCAAGAGACCGATGAAATACGTCGAACTGTCGTCGCCGAACGCGTTCGTAATCGATGTGACATAGAAATTTGCATAATTCGAAAATTTGTCTCTCACACCACACAGAAACGCCCAAACATAGCACGGTCTGCTAAAAACATAACAATTGGATCGGCTAACGAACAGCAAAATGCTCTTATGACCTTTGTAAAAGATTGCGATTCATCTGCAATGCCGTACATTCGTATTAAAATTGCTTCTTTTAATTAATCGCTGTTTGTCACAGCAACCTTCACTCATGTCTCTTAAGAATATACTTTGCCTGAAAGAAAATGATATGCTATCAATACATGCTACTGAATAATCATTACAACGGTGGGTATTCTCAGCTGAATTGTTCTCGACGGTCTATGAATCGATACCACGCAAAAAATGAAAAAAGCCTGCATTTCTAAGAGTGTGCTGGCATCGCAATCAATGATTGTTCAATCATTGACTTGGAATCTGATGAGGCACAAAACTTATCTTCCCCGCTCCTGAGAAGACTGGGTGGATATCCTGATACTTTCGTGCAGCATTTTTACATCGATGGGAAGGATCAATTTACAGCCGGTCAACATTTCGTCAACAAAGGCAAACTGAATTTTGGATTATAAAAGGATTATACTTTTGAATTTGTCCTACGTTTTTTCTAACAAAGTAAGTGTGCTTAAACCAACCAAGTAGTATGTATCGATGCCCGATCCGAATTTTCGGACATTTACACATCACCGAATGCGTGGACATCCAGAGTGATGTTTCTCCTCGTCTTGCACGCATACCACGCTTGAACATGTTCTCCACCACCACACGGTACCGCGCCCAACCGTCTACCATTTCTCTACCTATCACTACGATTTGCAGTGCTAAAAAACAATGTGCAACTCCTAAAACAGAAATGGTAGAGGAAATCGGAATAATAATTACCGTAATCTCGCTTGCAATATTTTTTTTCTGATTCAATCGTTTCGGCATAACTCTGCATTTGGGACATTCTCCTAAAGTACGCTAAGAAATCATTACAAGGTTACAATCTCCATCGATTTTGAAAGAGGCTTCATCAACTGAATTTCGTGATGGCCTTGATGGCTGCGTGTGTGTTCGTAAAGGAAAATAGATGGCACCTTGTTCGGCGGATCCTGTGACAGAGCCGCTAGCTTTCACCGGAAGTCCTAAAGTGGAACAAAGATTTGCTGAGACGATTTGTAATTTTTATGGTCGAAATTATCCGGCAAAAATTTAGTTTCGTTGTTTTGTTTCTGTTGTTGAACATGCCCTTCCACGTTGTGTAACGAAGGATTAGCATCGTCTAAGATAACCAAAGCCGGCCTGCGCCGTTCCGCATTGCGATAATTAGCTATTAGCCGAGGAACAACAATGCACTTCTTATGAGCAACCAGTTTTATCTTGGCATAATTAGGATAAAAACGAGTAAAACTTGCTGATGCATGGAGTTACGGTCGACCTGCTCTGTTGATAACCTTTTGCACATCGGTTGCATGTCAACCCAGTCACTCCCCTGCTTACAAACGCACTGTCCAGACGTCTGATTACAGCTTTTGCTTAGTGATCCAACTGGATGACAACCACAACCTTTAACAATTGAATATTGAAATTGTGTGCGAATTGACTTGAGAAGACAAGTTCGAAAGTAGTAGTAATCTCGACCCGTGTTTTTTGGACTCCACTGCTCTTATAAAAAAAAGAAGTCTACAACTTTTCCTCAATAGACGGTTTATTTTGCTTTACTTTTTCTGAACACTTCTAAGGAAACGGAACGAAATTCGTAATTCAGTTAGCACCCTATAAAAAAGGCTTCCTGTCGAAGATTTATTGCTTTAGATATTTTAATTTCGGAACACTCATTAATTAATGGACCATAAAAATACGAGTACAAATGTTTGATGCTGAAGATTTGCTACTCGCTTTTGTGGTCTCATAAGATTACTGCATTTTTTCAGAAGATGAGATGCCCTAAACTCCCGACCCCGGTTGTGCTCTCTATCGTAGTCAGTTTCCAATTCAGTAAATGGTGAACCATACCGTGATTTCCAGATTTTCCCCCGTCTTTGTTTCAAATATAGGGGTATATTTAGATATATAAATGCATATATATTGTTAATAAGCTAGAGACAACTTGGATATCTAATGAACTACCCAAATGTCTTCACTGATTCAGAAAAAAACATTTAAATATGAATGAAATTATTGGAATACTGCATCTGCCCTTTAACCAAAATTGGAGATCGACATGATCTTTGGAAAAGAATTCGTCGAATAACTGAGAACGAGTTCGGGCGTAAGACGGTCCATGGACATTTAATGACATACCCTCCCACCCATTCCACTCCCCGGAGTCGACGACAACAGCTTGTAATCGAGGCCGAGGTTGTGTAACTCGATGTTTTACGGACGCATCGCGTTACTCACATCGATCACCAGCGATCAGTCGCTGCCGGAGGGCAATTTGTCGAGGAATTCGATTCCCGACAGGAACGAGCAGTGTGTTCGCTCCTTTGTCTGTCTGTTCATATAGAGATATCTGACACAAGTGTGTTCAAATTAAGCGCTCATCATCAGCAACCTCAAAATGCCACATGATACCATTGCGAGTTTTGCAACGTAAAAACAACGCTGACCAAACATTATAAATGGTCGCATTGCAAGCAAGAAACGATTCACCAGCAAGATATATAGCCAAAAATTCCCAGATCCGGATGGCATTTCTGGATCAGCAAAATCGGATTTAGCTCTCAATCAGCTAACAGAGAGTGGCGTCGATCTAACGAAGCATACCCAGAAGTGGCAAGTTACTGCACAAATCATAAAGGAACTGCCAGCCCCCAGCCAAGGTAATGAAATCTCCATGTGTAACGATGTATCATAACATGATTTTCGTTAGTCTGTTTTCTAGATTCGACAACATGATTTAGAAATGCTTGTTACTACTAACCCTTAAAAGAAAGAACTATTGAATAGAATTCTGAGCCATTTGCAACATGGTGGTCAGAAATTCAATCTTCGTCCAAATGAATAGGCCGGTGGCTGAAATTGACCAGTGAGTACCCAATAACCTCTCAATATGGGACAATTGAGGTATTTAATTTAGCAGCGTCGATGCCATTGTAACTTTAAGGATCAATGTAATTTTACCTGTAAATTATCAGCATTCAGCTATTCTATTCTTCCCTTCACTTCTTTGCGGTTATAAAACGAACGCGCATCGTATGAGGATAACAGTCGTAAAAAGAACTAATCGTATTGCGTGTTCCGAGGTTATGAACACCATTTTGATAAACGAGCGCGTACCAACACATAAAAAAACCCTCTAGTCTGTCCGACGTAATTACTATCGTCTTACTGAATCTGGAAATATGCCATATTTGGTGAGAACTTTGACAGATTTTCACTTATTGAAGACCTTCTCTTGTTTTCTCAGTATCTCATCCCAAAAATTCACTGATCAGTCCCAAAAAAATACGAAACTATTCGTGCTTAGCCACTAATACAAAAAGGCGTCGTCACTAACGCGTGGCACATGTCTACAATGTGTTCAACCAGTAACTGCATTCTGACTCACTACAAGTCATCGAAATTATTTCTCCTTATTTATAAGTAATTGTAGTGCTAGGAAAACGTACTTTTGCATGCTTTTCTTTGTTGGTGATAGGTTTGCTGATGTCACGAAAGAATCCTGGCTTACAAAGATGACAGTTACGTCCAATGGTGTTATGCCGACAATTAATGCACACACCACCACTTCTGAAGTGTAACCTTAGCACCTGATAGGAAAACGCTTTCATAACTTTATTAAAAGACGGACCGGCTCTCGCTGAGTTGGTACAGTTCTTGATCGAAACGGCATCGCTTTGCGTGCAGATTGCAGTTGCATGCTGCAATATGCATAATCATAAATGGATGATTGTGGGTAAGCCTAAGAACATTCACTATCTTTAAGATGGGATAATTTACAGCACATCTGCTTGCCGCAAATACGCAATCTTCACTGCGTCTCGACAACATTCACGATCACAGTTGCGTTCGACCCTCACAAAAAAACCTCTCGGTCAGGTGCAGTTCATTTCATTACGGCAGTCATGCGAAGGTGTTAATTGTTTCAACTTATCCGTCTTGTTATAGGCAAATTTGAGTTAGACGACTTGTTTATTGCTGGCTAATATGGGGTCTGAGAACAATAAACCCATCACCTGCGCTCGCGCACGACTACCGTATTGAAGCGGGTCGGCTTTTCACTTGTCAAAATTCATTTGATCATGCTAAATCTATTAAGACAGCACACATCCAGTATGTGGAAAAAGTTCTAAAAGCAAAACACTTTAACATATACCAAGAAAATTGACGAACACATTATATTACACTCTACTGTAATCGCTTTCACCTGACGTGTAAGTTTAACCCATAATTATCCAGTTATCAACAACCATTTCAAGCTCTAAATCGCTAGAATATAGGATTTCTTTTTAAAAGAGATAGAAAAATATAAGCAATTTTTTTTCACAGATCTCAACGTTCTTGACCACCCGGTAGCGTCATAAATGTAAAGGGTTTCATGGACGACTCATTGCCCCCCTCTAGCGCGTGCTAATCCACTTTTATTTATTGCGAGAACAATAATATTCAGGCGGATGAGATACAGAGGGTCAAAAAAACAGCGGTAAATGCTTTGAACGACGGCCTACCTGAAATGAGCGACAGAAGGGAGGATTTTCGTTGACGATTGATTTGGAAAATCATTAAAATTATTAGTTAGTAGAAGAGGTAGAGCAGAAACACAGATAAACGAATTATGAAAACCGTACTACAAAATTTTCTAGTGGATGTGGTGAAACATGCGATGAGGCATTCTTCTTGTGTTGGTGCGAACTCCTATTTGGATAGTGCGAGGTCGACGGAAGTGGCCGCGTGGTACGATACAAAAGCCGGTGAGCCGTTTCCCCTTCAGAGGTGTCAATAGCACGCCATTCTACCCCACAAATTGTCTACCAAACAAAAGCTACCACATAAGCAAAAACGACCATTATTAACGCATGATAGACCACCAACATAGGCTTCTTTTTTCAAACGATCTCTTTTTCTTGCGTGCTCTGCTTGAACACTGAAACCCGAAGAAGGACGTTCGTCACTGAGTGAAACGATCATGCAGCAACCTTAAAAGTGTGTCCACAAACGAAACAGGAAAATGCAAGACATGCACGAAACACATAATGAACGCGAACGCGCAGCGCAATTTTCAACTGATCGAAAGACTTTTTCAATCAACTTGACGCTTCATTATGAACGCTGAGAAGACGAACATCAAAAAGATTTCCAATCAACATCATTCACAGTTCTCCTACCTACGCAAGCATTTGCATTTTGTGAGGTGGCTCGCCCCCCAGGGACGGTCGAAATGAAACGGTTTGCATGTCTCGCACTCCGCTCCGGCTGTATTGTGTTTGCAGTCACAGGTGAACTGAAATTATCATTTGTTGATTGTCCACATCGTAATGCACATGACTCTAACAGCATACCCTGCCCATCTTGTCGAATATGCATCGGCTGGCATGACCATTGCACTTGCATCTACCACCTACTGCCAGCTCTCCCATTGAGTAAAAGTAGTGCTGTTTATTAGTATCACTAGTATTATTGGTTGGTAATTCTTCCACATCATTAGATAAGCCATATAGATTCCTCTGAATGAGCACAGTCATCTAGCAAATACCTTGATTGATGAAACTGTTTGCGGAGCAATGATGGAATGATCTGACCTGATCAGGAGTCAACCGTGTGAAAGTAATTCGTATGTCCGTGGCTGTCACCCAGTCTTGAAGTACAGGAGATGACTCAAATAGCAGCGCTGATGGACGATTCTCTAAGAAAGGGAAAGCGATTCGGTTCCCCACCTGGAGCGATGTTATGTGCGTTTGTACACACTGCCTCCTAAAACATCAATTTGCTCATACCTTGTGACAACTGTGGTTCATTGCTCTTAAAATATAAACCTGCTCGTTATGTTTTGTTATGGTAACGTCAGGTGTCTTTCCAAACGTTTTCTTGCAATCAGAAGAGTAGTACTGGAATGGAATCCATGACTTGCCGTGATCAGTTGACTTATACAGTGCCATAGAGTCAGGCAAGCGTGAACAGAAATACATCGAGATATAAGTAAGCTCGAATTTCTTTCCCAGTGACAAAGTAAGAGAAACATTTTGAGGATTGAGCGAAGGCTCCGACACCCAGCAAGTCATATTTCCTGGAGAGTTCAAGTCGGTGAGCAGTGAAGCAGGGTGTGATTGCTCCTGCACTGATGCATCACATGTTTCACATCTTTCTCGCAATATACCATCATCGCCTTCTTTTATGGTGCAAAACCTGAACGGCTTCGTTGTAAGTCGATTTTTCTAGCAAACAATTATTTTGAAAGACCTAGGTTCGTAATGTCCTCAGCAATCGCAATGGGACTCCTCGTCCCTTTCGCGCTAATTTAATGACGAAGAGAGTAAAGAATAGCACGAAGTTCTCGTAAAAAATTTGACCAATTACGTCGAACGATGACAAAGCTCCATAGAGGACCGAAAAATGTCAAAGACACAATACATATACATTTATACCTGGATGGACCGTTCATACCACAAGTATCTGAAGCGATGACCGGTTTACCAAAGGCCGCATTAATAAACTCCGGTACACATCTGACTGGTCGTCCAGTGGACTCATAACAGGGATCATGGTCAGGTTCCCGCATTGAGAACTGAAATCGAGAAAGTCACAAATACTGGTTGCTCTGGTAGAGAATTCATAGTTATGATCACCTGCGAGAAATAGGCAGCATGTGCCAGTTGCAGTGAAGCCAACACTGCTAATAACATTAGCCACCTTTTTCAGATTCTGGCGCTCTGAAAAAAATGGGGAGCCTTTACCGAATTTCGTCCCTATTTAATGATGATCAGAAGAAAATGGTCCTGAAACTTTTGAAAAATACGGTGCTTTTAAAGAACGGTCTGTTCTCTGAAATAAAAGATCGATGTGTTTGACATTTTCAATGAAGTGAGTATGAGGTATTTAATTTTTATAACGATAAAAAAATCCCTGATAGCATGTTTTAAAAGCGCCGACTAGCACTAACGTAAAAAAATTCGTTATCACAAGGGACCGTTCTATCTTAAATGTTCTGGCGAGTTTTTTTTCAGAGAAAGTAGGTAATCTAAGTGGGAGGCGACGGAGAAAAAGACGCGGCAAGTGAAGGGGGCTGGACGAGGCGTCGCAGATTACCCCGCCTCCTTCGTTTCTACAGTAGGCGACAGCGGATTAGAACGCAATCCTATCAAGGGATGCGCAACCCTCAAGAATAAATGTCATGCGGAAAGTGGCATTGTCCATCACAGGTGTGTGAGAGATAACGAAAACCTGTGAAAATCCTCTTACATTCGGGTTGACTATCAATTTTCTGCTAAACGTCAAACCTCAAAACAAAACACTGATCTATTCAAAACATTCGATTATTTAGCGTATAGCTTACAAGTATCCATAATCTTTGATTTGGCTAAAATGCGTGAACTTCGCACGTAGAAGACGCATTGCCCTAAACGCACCGTCGTCTATTGGAATAATATATGATCTCTTCATACGATATCATTAGCGATGCATCAGAGTGAACGCTATGTTTCTTACACTTCCAGCCCATTCGGAATGCCACAGCGCTTAATTGGTTATGCCCATTTCCCAGAGCTGCACGTGGTACACGAGCTAATTCATCACCGTTTTTCTGGATACTAGGTAGTAAATACCAGGTTGCAAAGAAGATACATTGTGCACGCTCTGAATGAAACGAGGCCGACCTCACTAAAAAACTTATGAAATAGGATCTTCATGGAGTAGACAGAATATGTAAAGCAACTCAATTCCACCTAAGATAAAACGTTTGCAAAAAACAGCATGGCGACGGCATTTAACCTGGTTGAGACAACTTGTTACTGTTTTGCACTGTGCGAACAAAAAGGATTATCCTTCCTTCTACAAAGTGTTCTTTGATATGCCGCTTTGGTTCCAACTTTAGCCATCCGAGATGATACTTTTGAGAAAGGAAGAGAGAGAAGAAGGAATAAGAACAAGAATGGAGAGGAAGAAGAAAAAAAGAGCGGTGTTAGCTTCGCCTACGCCTAACCCATTCAACAATTTTCGTACACAACTAAGATCCAGATCAACGAGCATCGATAATTCCCTAAATGAGACGTCACACCCTCCACTGAAGAATACAATTTCCTCCACTTAGATCTATTAGAAGATAAGAATGCAGTTGTCAAGAATCTACCATGTGAAGACCTAATCAAGTCAGAAATCATGAAATTACTTGTTATCTGTACCTCTGCTCCAAATATGCCAGCACAAACGCCGGCCACACTTTTCGCCAATTCATTTTTTTTGCCTTGTTCTATGAAAACACTATGATCAGAGAAAGCTTCTACGAAGGTTATTGCAGACAAACATTATGAAACTGTGTTCATAACGCTGGAACTTGTCGCTACATTTACCATCAACAGTGGTTGCCTATACAAATAAAGAATCTTAAGGAAGGATGAAGCTTGAGCAAATTTCTTTCCAGAAAATGACAAAAATATATGTGGGAAATTCATAATCGTTCTTATGGCGCCCGACACCTACAGGATGTCCACGTGTTCGTGCCGTATTGAAGCACTGGGGCTCATGCATTAATCACCACGATGACGGCCTTTTAGAATGGACGGATTCGTGAGTGGCAGCTGAAAATTAGAGCATACAAAGGCAAACATGGGATTTATTCCAGAATTCCACAGCGGTTGCTGTTATCGAATCGAATTATAAACTTGTAAAAAGCATAGCGATCTAGTCCTTGTTGAAATATGCGAATAATAATATATGTGAGTCCTTGCATTTGGGGATATTGCAATACTTTATACTGTCTAATGTCTAAACGTCGTCGACTTCTTCAAAGCTGAAAGAATAAGCCTTAAAAACAACCTCACGCAAGCTTGTCCATAAACAAAGACAGTGACCATCCATGCTGATATTAAACGAAGGTCGGAGTTTGAAACTACTACAGCTACCAGTACGGCTTTCTTTAGTTTCTCAGCTACTTGTATCTACTGGATCTAAGACCGAATACGAATATAATAGATGGTTCCATTGCTATTTATCACATTGCAAGTTTTTCCTATGGAGAAAACAGTCGTTAGTGCTTCTGTAACAATAGCGGAATAACTCAGCTTGGTTAATATTTTTCTTCGTATAACTCGAGATATGATATTTCGAAGGCGGATGGATCGCTTTTTTCTTCTTTTTTTTGTTTTTTTTCTGCAATTACATTAATTGACCCATAATATAGAGGTTAATTTCAATTTGACCTCATTTTTCCTTCCAACTGCAAACAGCCTTGGGCATTTCTATTTTTCGTGATAGTGATCAAATACATTCCGACGACACACATTTCTACTTCTCTAGCGGATTTTTTATCTAAGGTTTTCTACGATTGTATACAGCGCTGGTTTCCTTGTTCATTTATTGTACTTAGTTTACTGAAAAAGAAAACTTCGTAAAGTCATCACCTCTACCTCCGTTGATATATTTGTGTTCTTATCACCAGCCTTGAATATAGAGCAATATCCTAATAGTATCTTACGATCATTGAAAGACTCTTGTCGTAAAGACTATGGGGAAGCAAATGCCTTCTATAAGCATTTCATCTGTTATTTGAGAAACGAATGCTTTAGTAAGAACATCTTTAAATCATTCAAATACATGAAATTTTCCTTTTGGCAGTGGTGAAATCTTCAGTTGGAATTTAATTGTATGTTGCGGTGAATTTTTTAATTACAACTGAACCTTACGAGTGAACTGAAGGGTGAAAATAACCAGCAGTGATCACGAAGGAAAGGCTACACCTCTATTTCAAAAAAAATCTAAAAATATATAAAGTTTCGTGGAAGAATAATACCTTAATAACTAAAATAATTCCACTCATGGCAATCTAAAAAGAAGGAAAAGCATGCCAAAAGTGCAGTACAAGAATTTCCATGGATTTCTTGAAAATACGGAGTGCAATCACCCAAATTTCCCTCAAAGTAGGAAATCTGAACGTCGTTGAACACAAAATCTCCGACGTGAATTGAAAACAATACATTGGTGCGAAAAGGGTCTATCGTGTCTAGGCGCACTTCCCATAGTTCATCCCGAGATTATTTACAATAAAAGCCATTGGAATCTACAAGTTTTAGCCTACAAGAGATAAGTTTTCTCGTTCCAATATGAAAAAACCCAGATTTTTCTGAAGCCGAAAGCCGACAAACGTATTGCTTTCATTTTTTTTACGTTTAGGCTCGTATTTCGAAAGCGAAAGAAATTGAATAAGCGGGATTTCGTACTGCAGAACACTATGGTTTTCGCCAATATATCGCTGACGTTTGCAACACCATGTTTGTGTTTGAAATCTTCAAAGTGTAAACTTTCGTTTCCAATTTTTTTGAGCACTTCGGTTCTAAACATATTTAAGAGCGGAAGAATATCTTACAGAGATAGACTACATGAGCGATTAAGGACTTTCTTATGTAACACTGCCAAGTTCTCAGCTCCACAAATATTTTATTGGCAATTGTATACCTCCATACAATCACCCTGCAATAACTTAATGCTTCATCACGGATGGGGGGATGCTGGCTGTCGAGTTTCTTTCAACGTACATAAGGTGCTGGTTCATTCTTGCAACATGGTCTTTTAATCTGGAAAGGAGCTCGTAATTTCCATTTGGACGTCTAGTAAAGAGAAAGCTGACAGCAATATAGTCTAACAAGCTCTTCACGGATACGCTCTAGAGATAGAAAAAAGCTTGATACTAAAAAGCACGATCCTGTAGACGCCCGAGTAAAAATAGCTGCCAAAAAGACTAAATTTGGTACTCCCGTGGGAACGGATCGAGTTTACTGGTCTCTGGACGAGTTAAATCATAATTAAGGAAACCGAAGGCCAGACGTGTGATACAAGTGGTGGAAATACGTTCTCACTTGTGCAGTGGCAATTTTTTCCAACTTGCCATAAACTTTGTGTTAGCTTCTGTTTTGTCGATACAGTATGAAGTTCACTGTGGCGCGCAAAATCACCTTTTCAAGTAAAAAGCGACCTGCACCTCCTGTTTAATCGAATTTACTAAAAAATTCCTTTTAGGTTTGGTCCGTCCATAAATCACACGTTATTCCCCTCTATTCAAATCAGAGAAATACAGTGAAAGACGCATTCGTGATAATCGACTTTTTCGTTTGAACGAAGCATCTGCCTTTTTCGAGTGGTGACTTTAGAGCGGCGAACAATTCTCTGATGCAGTCATATTGATGCTGAGATATGAGCAAAACTCCGAACCTCAGCTGCGCTTCGAACACTCCATTCCGAGGGATCATGTCTTATTCACTCGACCAACCGATGTCCTTGCTTTGCCTTTCTCTTGGGCAATTTCTCACTCTTATGGAGCTATCAGCAATTATCAGCAGTCACTTGTTAAAGAAAGTGGTTTGTGGAGCGAAAATCTGCATTGGTCTTGGTTAACCCAAAGCTGTAGTCGAAATCTTCCAGTGCTGGTAGCACCATTAGAGTAACTCACTGAGAGAAAGGCAGGCCAAGGCTGGTGTGTTGGAAAGCAGGTGAGCTCCCGGGAAGGGTATTCACGTATTCGAATTTGGTCTAGAGTCTGAGATTCGTAAATATCTCAGCATCATTGTGGATGTATTTCACATAGGACCCTTCCATTCCATGGCGCTTGTGCAAGGCGCTCTGCAATACAAACGGGATCGATCCTGCACCTCAGGGATAGCAGCATTGGCTCGATACATCGGTAAGCCATTCCGAGTCATTGCATAGGTCAAACATGCATTCATTCACTTCCAAAGATGCTTAAAGAAGTCGAAGGCATAGTGCAGCCACCAGGGATTGATCAACGCTGAGAGCTTAATCCTTGATCCTTACAGCCTTCCATAGAGAATGAATAAGCAGTAAATAAAACTTGAAACATTATGAATCTTTCGATATGTTACGCTGCTCAGTTTGACTTAGTTTCTTTCCATTTCCGCATTTGATGTTGAAAAACAAGCATTCATAGGAGTTGCTTGTTTTCAACGAGTTGGTATTCACCGGTCGGTTATCTGCAATTACTTCTTTTTATTTTCCAAAGCTGGAACATCTTCTGAAATTAAACGCGAAGGCTACTTCATATCCTACGTCTAGTTTTTGAATACTGAGGAGATTGTCGTCAATGCCACCATAACAGTTATATAAAAACTAAGTAAAGAAGCAATAAAACCAAAATGCAATCGTCAAATAAACCAAAAATGCTTGCATTCTGTTTTTTCTTTTCTAACTTCTACTCTCTGTTACATCCACAAAGACTAAGAATGAACATGAAGAAGTGATTAGATAAAGTAAGGAGTGTGGAACATTTTACCAGCGTCCACAGCCAAACTCAGCGAGAGGAAGTACTACTTACCGATCAGAAGTAACCTATGCCTGATTAACTCACATTCGTCAGACTTACCCATTATGGCACCTTCTAACAGAATCCTGCTCAGAAGTCGGTGTAAAAATGTCTGTCCAAATCTACAGTTAGGGAAAGGCCATGTCGCAGCTTTAAGAAACTCTCGTATTTATTTGGTCGATCTTTACCTTCTGATATATTGTCAAGATCAAAGTGAATTTGCTTATCTTCCCTCTATTACGCCTCTTTGAGAAATATGTTGATTCTTATGTCGTTCTTACTATTGAAATTGTTGGGGTTGTGGATCCTGTAGTGTTATTTGCCATTCAATACGCTCACGACCTTGGTTCGATCCTTCCCGAGCTAAACAAACATTGTCTTTCTCATTACTCTGGAAATTGGTAGCAAACTTGTTAACGAAGACCCTCTTCGGATACATAAAGGCAGGCGAATGCTACTGATGAACACCTGGGAATCTCCTAGTATGACTGTTCTAGTATTCCAGCGCAAATCATTCAACTGGAATTCACTGACGCTCCTAAAAATGATAAAATCCCCATTCAGTGACATGACACACATGCAAATTCCAAACAGCGTTGTGAATGACGGATTCAAAGAAGCGAATCGAACGAACGTTGTGCTGAAACCTGCAGAATATGTGATATCTGCTCATGTGAAAAAACCACCATTGCCAAGATTTCGATTCCAGTAGGAATACAATGAGCTCTTCAGTATCCCTTCATTCGGGGTTAGGTCACGGAGAAAAGTTTCAGCTCTTCTGATTAATTTTCGCAACATGTTCATATTTTTACTATGTCCTTATTCAATTGTTTTATAAATAGTTACTATTTTTCAACATAAAGAATCCATTTTGGAAGAAAAAGTAAAATCACTAGTATTGAGCGAGTTTCAAGTTGGATGCTGATTTCTTTCTAATACGAGTTCTGCTGTGCTGTTGGATATCTCTTCAGTAAAATAAACTTTACGAAAGCAAGAGTAAGGAACGAGACACTTACTGGAATTGTAGCGCCTAGAAGAAGAAGCCATTTGGATTCCTCCCCCTTTCACCACTATGACTGCATTTAAACAACTGTGGTCTTTAGAATCATCGATTCTTATCTACCATCCAACGCCCGTTAACAATCCGTCTTCAATGAACACCATTGTTTAGGCAGACCCACAACAAACCTCACTGAACAAAGCCATCTAAAATCACAAAACTTTCCATATGTAAACGCTTTCAACAAAGTGTTGCGGTTACTTTTTTGAAGTAATTTTAGCTCAGATAGATTACTGAATGGTAACAAGGCTGTGTGTAACCAGCACAATATACAATATGCATTGGTCCTTCCATGCACTCTTAATCGGTACAGTCAATTTGTTTGTTTGCGTTCACTGGACCAAAGCAAAAATAAGCTGTTATCACTAATTGATTTCGAACTAATCAATGTTCAGCATGTTAGTTCAAACGTTTCATCCTTCTCCAATCAGTGAAGGCCAAATGAATGCCAGCTTTGCTTACATACTTCTGCTTTCAAAATTAAGGGGTCAGTAATCACGGTGTTTCGGGGAGTGTCGAGTTGAAATATGCGAAATCTCCTTCCGTGCTTAAAATACGAATGAATGGAAACCCGATGTTGAAAAAATAGTTGGAAAAAGAATTTACAACTCTCAACAGTCACGAAAAGCACGTAACATATAATTTTCTTTTTTCATACTGCCTTAAAAATGGTGACATACTGGCGCTCCATAAATTTACAATATTCTTGAGGACAAATTGAAAACAAAAAGAACTGGGTAAATCGAATATGTTCACTTAATAGTCGTATAACTCGTCTTTCGTCATCTTTTTTTTCCCCAACAGCACTCTAGATGGGAGTTTTATTATAGTTTGAGTTCAAATTTAATATTTGTCCTAGTCAGTGTTGTTCCTCTGATCAAAATCAGCGCCCACAACTCAGTCCGTACGATAACGGCGCGATGACTGCGATGTTTGTAATCAACGTCTCACCAGATTCATCAACACATTTCAGTTTCTCACTTTACTCTCCTACTATTTGGCCCTTGTATGACTGGATTGTTTTTTATTGGTTTGTGTGGTTGTCCGCTATCAAATGTTCAGAAGTCGTCGTATCGTGTGGTTGGAATCATGCTTTTTTCATCCACGCTTCTATCATATCGTTAGTCTCATGTTTTTTAGGCTTCATTTTGTGAAATGTGTTCTATCACTCTTTTCATCAGTCTAGAAACTGCAGTTTGTTGCAGGTTAACATACTAATAAATAGAAAAAAGTAAATGATGCAAGTGGTGTGCTGTGTTCCCTGTCGTCTGTAATGGTTTCCTCCTTGACCGCGCTCAGACGGTGTTCCTTGGTTGCAAACAGAAATGTACAACACATGCTCAACATCCTATTCTTTCACACGAAGAAAGAATAATTGAAATACTTTTACCTGGAAGAGCGCATAGCGCTAAAACAGAACAGAAAGCTACTACGGGCCATTCAGAATCGCGCGAACTCTTTAACAATTTCCATTCGAGATTTTGCACTTTGATTGTAGAGTAAAATGTCGTCTCTCTGGAGTCTCAAAGTGTACTAGCGCATCCTGAGGGCATCACAACATGCCAGCTGGCAACTATTGTTGCAAGGGTGCCAAAAACTTCCGACACCAGTTTACTCTTCTGTGGTCCTTCAGATGGAAATGTCGACTTCCTCATCCATTGCTATTTCTCGTTGGGAACTGAACATTTCGCTGCTGATTGCAGTTTGACATTTGACACCCAGGAAAACACCACTCAGTCGCGATGAGATGACATACCATTAGGAAATAGGAAAAAAAAGTGGAAAAAGAAAGAAAATAACGGAGTAGATATAGGCACTGCAAAGTGTTACTGACCTATATAGTAGTACTACTGGACGCCTATGCGCATAATCCCATAATAAACAAACGATGAAGAATAATTCATGTAGAAATCAGGATTAGTCAACCTTTCAAAAAAAGCATGTTTATAGCAGTCTTTTTTCCATCTAAAGCTTTATTATGAGCAGAAACTATGAAATCGTCAGTTTTAAATCGAAACTGTGAACAAATGAATGCGTTAGTGATAACTTGGAGTGGATATTAAGCGCGGTGGATAGTCGATCTTGAGCTAATTCTTAGCCATATTGCTTATAAATTTTGTTGGTGCTTAAAACGTCTTCAAACCTTCCATTATTTGTGAAGTGCAAATTGAGAAAAAGTTTGCGTTGAGGAGAATGAATAGATAGAAGATTGCTAACATGTTTAAGGGTACAGAAACCTTTGTATGAAGGTTTTGCTGATCGCTGAAAAAATCCTTTTCTTCGAATTTGTTAAAGCTTTTTTGCACCATTTTCACTTCGCTTGCTTGTATGTAGCACACATTGTCGATTTTTTATATCGTCAGAATTTAATAATTTCTAGTCAACGCCAGATATTTTTATTACTCGCTTGATTTACTGAGAGTGTTGTAAAGCCTTCAGCAGCAATAGCAGACACGGTCCACGGACTGGTTTTTCAAATTGGACCATGGTGGTGGACACAGATCGTCGCCTGTTTTGTGATAGATTTCATTTTGCCGTGAGTGTTCTTTTTCTGCATTTTTTTACCATAAAGTATAAAAAATATGACGCGTTTAGCGTCGATCTTCCCTTAGGAATGCGCTACTCAATCGTCTTTATTAACCATTATTGGAGGTGGTCGAATGCACATGTAGTTTTTTACAAATACCTGTGAGTGCGTAGCGATGTATCGAGTTAGTGCTTCTATCCTTCCAGACAAACTTTGTACCAATTTCTCAGCTTCAGAAAAATGGAAGACCTGGTGAAGTCATACTAACGAGCATTTTCGACGTGTAAATCACAATATCTAGAGACGATATTCAAACACCGCCAGTTTCCAAGGAAATCCTTGACCCTCTAGCATCGGTAGTCTTTAGGAGATTCACGACATTCAATGGTAAGGTCAAGCATGTTCAGATCTGTCAACGACATTGCTGACGCTTCTCAAGATTGATCTGCCAGTTACATCAAATGAGATGTTAACCAGTGTTAGACACAAATGAGAAACTATTGTAAAATCGGCATAAACCACTGCCTCTTTGAAATTAAATTCTTTCTGGCAAAACGAACTCGCTGATGACAGAAAGTTAGCTGATCAATTGCTGAAAGGAAGCTCCTAACTCTGCGCCATAGAAGTGGTTAATCTTCAAAATATTAACGCCGTTTAACGCTACTTCGTATTATTGACGCGGATAAAAGAAAATCATTCATCAAAGGAGCTTAGAGTGCCTCACATAAATGAATTTCAATAACGCCTTCATTCATCTTTGATACGTGTTCCCTTCTGAGCTCTCTTCACTGAAATGACATAACGAGCGTCGTGCGTTATTTCCGTGCTGTTCGCCGCGATGTTTCGCGTTTATGTCGACAGGTCTCTTGTTGTTCGCTTAACATCCAGCTTAATACATTTCGTTATAAGTCCACACTTATTTATTTCTAAGCCGCATATCACATCTCTATAACATTTCTTTGACGGTATCATTATTGCGGTGTTTTCTACTCCTGGAATTTCACGTAGCTCAGTCCGACGTTGTTTGTTTACTAGTTTTAAGTGATTATGCATCTTTTCTCCAACGTTTTAACGAAGCTGTTTGATCTTCTTCGTCGTCCAATTATTGAAACGGAATACAGATACAGCGACATTGTATCACTTTATTACGACGTTCAGGAGCCCCTATGGAACGCATTGGTTTCAGGCGACCAGCAATAAAAGCTCTGTTTTTGGTTCCGCCCCTCATCTTGGGCAAGCCAAGGTGGCTACGCTTCATAGCTCGGCTAAGTGTTACCAGACTTCTCTGAAGCAGTAAACGGAAACACTCACTTTATTAATTGAGAAACATTCATAACTAGTCGTATAAGTTAAAAATGCATTCAGTCGCCTCCATCATACATAATGAAGTCGAAATCATGGCGTACTCCAAAAGAAGTGATCAGCGCAGAACGCTTCATTATGACCAGACTTTTTCGAATTCTCTCCTTATTGCTTTTTTGAAGAACATGAGCGTTGGAATAAACCTTAATGAGATGGACCAAAGTCGTAAAACATAACTTTTAGTCATTAATCAGGATGGAAAGTAGCATTGTCAGAGTAAAATTTTTTAGAAGGCAATGCCGTTGCTCGACAAAGGAATGCAAACCACGGTCATTTTGATGACTGTTAACTTGAGCAATATTTTTTTGGTTGTTATAAAGGTATGTTCAGTTCTCAATGGTGAAGCAGTTTCAAGACAAGTTCATGTAGAATTTCTCCTGGAAGTGCAATAAGGTCTTAAAATGAAATCGGTGATAAATGGAAAGTTCTCCAAAAATCCACTCGCATATTACGTTGGCGAGAGATTAATGCCGCTTTCACATAAGTTTTCCAAATTACTTTAAGTCCAAGGCTTTGTGTGGAGCAACACTTTAATATTAAGCACAATATTTATTGGTTACCACAGTGTTGACCGACTATAACGTCTAATTAAGAGATAAGGTTCGTTTGCCCTCAGGACTACGACCGCTACGTGGAACGACTCGATTGTCGATGTGTTGTCCTTAGAAATGCCACCGGACTTGCTACGAATTGATACTGAAATCTCGAGAGAAAACGGAAATCTTACTCTAAAAACCTCCAAGCCATACATTCATTATAATTTTCAGTCATATGCTAATATGACACCCAAATTGCGTTCGGTTATGGCTGATGTGAGAGCGGTAAAGTTCTAAATATCTTGAGCCTCTTCTCTGTTAGCGCACTAACGAGGCAGTGAAGCTTGCTCTCGTAAAAGCTTTTGTTTATAGCATACTTTTCTCTATCCACAGAAAAGCAGACAACTTTAATTGGCGTTTTGGTTCGACCTCGACTGAGCTGATTGCGTTTTGCGTAAAAACTGGGAGGCATAAACGTTTCGCGGTCTGGAAGGCATAAACGTTTCGCGGGGAAAAACACAAAAGTACCGCCTTCCTTTAAAAAATTCCTTGGTCAGTTTGTAGTTGCACCCGGATATTTCCAGTCAATGTCGCAGCCCATTAGGCTTTCAGCAGACGAGTGTCATTCTTTGACCCCCGAAAGTCTCATCACATTTTACTAGAGACAAAATATGAAAACCTACGAGGGATCATGCAGTCGTAGACAGCATTTTCACCTAATGCGCGGCTGATGTTGACAGAGACAATCTGTCCACCGGCACTACGCATTTGCTTGTGGAAGATTATCATTTGAAACATATGTTTGTTAATCACTTTCATTTTTTCAATATAAGACCATTTCTCTTTATATTTTCAGCAGAAGAAATTCTCTTTGGCTTCTTTCAGCGAAGTCGAGAACAACGTCGAGAGCCATTTAGCATATTTATAACTGCACAAATCATATAGCGCTTTTACATGACTGAAAAAAAAATTAGCCTTTAAGGTTCAAACGATCATGTAACGTCTCAGAGAAAACCTGGTCGTTTGTAACAATCAACCGACCTGTGTTAACCAGATACAATTCTTGCTACACCGCTATAAAATTTCCACTCTTGGGCTGCTCAGAAATTTTCCCATTCTTCCTCTTATTCTTGTCAAAGATTGTTTTTGAGAACAGAAGCAATACAATAACAGGATTTCTTATACCACAATTCGATGTAGTCCTCGTATAAGCCATCCATATTTTCAGTAGCCACCGAGAAACTCTTTTTTGATTTTTGTCCCATTACAAATCTTCGACTTTCAACTTAAAAAGCTGAAATAAAATCAATATACTGCAGAAATTACGCATAGAGCTGTTCTACTAGATTGTTTGGAAATAATGACGGATTTCAACCTGTACTTTAAAGTGACACAAAATAAACCATGCTGACCAGATGAAAATCCTCAGAATCTTCATTCTCTCAGCAAGGAGAAGAAAGTCTATTTATGTCGGTAACATAAAAACGGTGCACTCCTAAAGGTGAAGGCAGTTCGGTCATCGGCTTTTGCTTCCGAAAAACTTCTCGCAATGGAAGTTTCGAGACTCTTTCAGAACTGGTGTTCGGTAGGTGAGAGGTTTAGCGAATGTGGTGGAGGCAGAGTTTCCTTGTCTGGTTCGTTCTACTTTTTTAACCATCGCTAGAGCGGCACGTAGCTGGGTATATCGTAGGAAGGGAAATGTGCCTCTATTTTGAGCAATGTAGTGCACAGCCATTCAAGTTGCCGGTGCATTTTGCCGACTCGTTGGGCGTGGGTCTCTGCTGTAAAAGTTTCATCCGGACACACGAATCTGTGATGGAGTAAATCGTTTATCCTTAAGTCGTTTGACGCAGTACGAATGGGTGCACCGAGTTTCTTCTGCAGTTGCTACAGTTTTCGAGCGGTTGTTCATATGTTTGAGTTCACCTAAACTCTCAAAATTCATCGTCGACAGCAGCAGAAGGTCGTCCGCGGCGTCCCATACTTGGAGTGTCAAATTCGCCGCGACGAATTTTTGAAACAAGCATGGCACTGTACACCCCGCTGCACGTTCCTGGCCTCATAGTTCATTAATTTAATGAATAATGTTTCGAGCATTCTATCCTGCGTACGTGCAAGTTCAAAATTACAGAAAAACATTTGTCGAAGTGCTGTTCTGATATTTAAAATTATAATCTTAAAAATCCATCAAAAACACTTTACTTTACAATAATCTACAACAGCGCAGTGCTCGAAGAAATAACTAATGTTAAAGCACACAAGAAAAATGAAACTGCAAATGCGACATTGATTCCAGAGCAAAGTAATATGTTCCGTTCAAGTATACAAGTTCAAAGCTCCTCATTCACAGAAGGCCATTGCAGATATAAAAAAAGAGAAGAGGAGTTTTCCCTTGAATGTAACCTGTCGTCCCTTTGATCCTATAGTAACTGGAGCGGCAGCCGGTAAACCTTCCATTTCTCTCTGTCGCGCGCAAGAGTAGCCCATTAGGTGCTGCTCGCTCCAGAATCACGTTGAGTATCATATCTTTCTTTTTAGCATTCTTGTGATGGACTCTGACCACAGGGGCGGTGGTTTTCCTGCACTATTTTGAAAGTCCCGAAAAATACAATCACTAACTGCTCTTGTCCACCGGCTGGCGCTCATACGCTTTACGTGCCTGGGCTGCCTTTTCTTCGACATATTAGCGTATGCAACGGTCTCATTGATTTCCGGTCGTTGACGTAGGTCTTTGCTTCGGGTTCCCCCCACTTACTTTCGTAATACGGGATACTCCTAGCACCGTTCTTTCCACTGCACGTTCTACAACGCTGAGTGATCTATTATCCTGGTAACATAAGGACCAGGCTCCTGGTGCGTACATTAGAGCGGGAAGAATCGCGGAGTCGAAAAGGTGAGGTGGCAAGAAGTCGGGTGTTCTTTGTACTCCTCACTATATCTTCGATGCTTTCGAAAGCTCTTCAAGCCGCTCGCTTCTTCGTACTCATCTCTGGGGCCAAGTCCGTCATCATGCTGATTGTCCGATTTAGGCAGACGCAACTGGAACAATCGAAGGCATCCAATTCCTTGAGCGTGAATAGGGTATGCGAAACCGTTTTGTTCCCCGTTCTTGCGGGATTTCGTTGAAGACCAATTTTTTCACAGGCTTTTCCAAAGTCGGCAGTCATTCGCTCCGCTTGGCTCATGTTTGGTGTTACTAGAACGATGTCATCAGCAAAGAGAAGGTGATGTAACTGCCAACCATCGATTTTTAGTCCCATGTTGTCCCATTCCAAAATTCCGATGACGTTTACCAGGGTGGCAGTAAATAATTTTAGCGAGATGGTATCACTTTGCTTCAGTGATATTTTGGTTGTGGAACGGCCTCTTATACTCTCGCGATATTTCACTGAGTCTTACTAGTGTGTGGATGTGGTCCATCATACCGATTTTTTTTCGAAGCCATGCTTGTTTTCATAGTAGTCCTTCACAAAGTGTTCAGTCAATGCTGCTTAAGCTGATTCGATAAGATTGGAGCGAAGAATTTTTAAACGGCAGACATAAAGCAGGTTGGGCGATAGGTCCCAATCTCGTAGAGGTCACTCTTCTTCAACAATAGCACGGTCTCGCTGTTCTTCAATAGAATAGGAACCATCCATTTTGACAGACAGTATATGAATAACTGAGAATATGCATTTAATGAGAACTGGCGGAAGGTTTTTGATGTGTTCAGACCTTATCCTGCTCGAATCTAGAGTTGAACGACTGTTCATCGAGCAAATCGGAAGCCGGATTTGGAAGGAAGGCCGGCTTAGACGACATATCTATCCTCTTTTTTATGTAAGGGCAGGAGCACGTGGCTATTATAAAAATCTGGATAGAATTCGTGAATGATTTTCTCGCCTTTCTGGAAGCTGTAACTGTTCCATGTGAATGTCTGAGTGCAGTCATTTTTGTTTTGTAATTAGTGATGTTTCGATAGGTTTCGCAAATGCATTTCTCAGCCTCTTCATCTTCGACCATTGCTCCTGGTCTTCTCTCTTTAATATTTCATTTTATCTGCTATCTCTATTGTTTTGCAAGTTCGAACGTGAGTTAGCGGTTGCCTGTTGCTCGTGCGATTCCATGCTGGTGTACAAGCTCAAATATTTCTGCAGGCGGACACCTCTTGGTAACTTTCGAACTCTCAGCTTTCACAGCACTAACGTGAAGACGTTGAACGGGCCTACCATATTCTTCGGCGATGTTCTTACGTTAACCGAACCTTTCCAATAGCCGACTAATCAACTGAATACGTCCCGTTCGACGGTGGTTTTCGGACTCGGTTTTTTGGATTTAGCGACTTTTTCTTCCTTCTGTGAGAATTAAAATCTTGCACGAAGGAGGCGATGGTCTCACCAAATGCAGAATTTTGAGAAAACATCAGCTTCAGTTTGAAAAAACCTTCGATTTACTGTGACACGGTTTATTCCGTTTGGTGTCTTCCACTAGGATACTCCCACGTCCTTCGTTGAGAGTAAGGCCTCTGGGTCTGCAGGTTACCATGAACGATTTGGTCGTTAAGATAAACTCAGTCAGGTTCTCATCCTGCTCATCCCATTCTCATCAACGAGTCCTAGTGTCACGTTATTAAGAGATTCTTCTGGGTCCAATCTTAACCTTAATGTTTTCAATGATGATCATAAACAATGTATGGTCTTCTCTGTTGAGCTTCTCCAAGTCCATATAGAACGCTTCGAATTCTTCTCAACATGGCTTGATGTCGGCACGTAGCGACGGAGATTATCAACTTTAATATTAGTCCACATTTCTTCAACCGTCGACCTCCGATTTGGGTTGTTTGTTATTCGAAGAAGTCGATGTTCACGGCCCGTTGTTGAGAACGCGGACGCCGTCGACTCTTTTGCTGTCGCACGTTCCGAAAAACACTTCTTCTCCGGTGTCATAGGCAGCGTTGAAAGGGTGGCGTCTTCTCATCTCATACAGTCTGGTGACATCGTATCTCACCGTTTTTTCCTCCGTGATCAAGTCCTGCATGGAAAACTTAGATACGAGGGTGCATGCGTTAGAGGTAAAGACGGTCACCTTTTTGCCTTTCCCCTTTTTCTCAGCCCCCTTGCGATTTAGGTAGCTTAGAACTGCACTGGGATTATAACAGGCTCTCCGTACTCGCACTGCTCAACGCTGCTGTATCGGGCGCTCTTTCGGCGTCAGGGTAATGAGGTTCGTTTATTTTTACTGTGTTTAGCTTTTTGACACCACGTATTGCTGGCCATACTCTGAACGTGAGGGCTGAGTATACTCATAGGCAGCTTGCCAGTTCCTTCAAAAAAACACGAGGATCTTATTTGTTCGAGGTGACTCTTAAGCGTCTCACGTATACTTCTTCGTCACTTGATTGCAGGCTTTTGGCTGAATTGACTCGTAGAACACAATCCTCATAAATGAGGAAAAACCCAGGCACGCACGCAAGAAAACGTCCTCGTTCACACAAACAGCGTGTAATCCCAATCGTTGTGGCAGAACATGGATTCGATGTACAAGGTTGCTTTTTGGTCCGCGGTTAACCCCCTATCCGCCACTTGGATAGTCGCCAAGTTGCCTTTCCACTAACCGATATGAGATTCCTCTGTGAGGGATATTCGTGGCTTTCATGAATAAGTTGTATTAAGTTCTCGCTAACATAGCATGAAAAGTTTAAGCTGCGTATTTCGTATGGTCATTATATCTTTAACACAGCAATTGTTAACAGGTTTATAAGAATTTTGCCCTACTAACTTTGTCCAATACCTGTTGGTGTGCTCTTTTGTACTTATTCTTTCACTTTTTCTGACCTTAAAACGTGCAACAGAGATATTTTAAATAAAACTCGTGAAACGCTGTCGCTGTTATAGTTTTCAAGCTATCTGGTTCTATCAGGATTATACTAACTTTCACGAAGTTTTCATCAAAGCTAAGTACTAATTAATTTCTCGCTAAACTTCACATCCACTTCTAGGCTATCGCTGCCTATCACACAGGATCGTTCTCGATTGCTAACTCAACGATAGAAACCTTCGGCGATGTCTTCGTCGGCTTTCTTCTTCTAGTTCAAAGAATTCAGGTAGCTAGCGGTTGATTTATTCTACAACTGGGCTACGTCATTAATCTTAGTGAAATTTAGGCACGTGTTCTAAAAGCTGAACACTATCCACGTGGTCGAACAACAGAATCACTTACAAATGTATGCACTTACTTGCTTAAAACTTATTGCGGCTCAACAAGATTTTTATTAGTTCGGCTGTATTCTACTATATTGTATTGTTTAAAATGAATTATTTGCTTCATTTGAAAGGGAACGTGTAAAGAAGTGGTCAGAAATTCCCAGATATGACTGTTGGTTAGATCCATCGTCCTAACTAATCACCCACACTCCCTCTAATTTCGAAAATTTGTGCTTCGTATGTCTGAAATGAGAGAAACCCTGGTTTCATACATACGCAGTCCCTAGGTACTTACTTCATTTGCCAGATATGCATTCAACCACTTCTATGATGCTTGGTGAAGTGAAATGTGAGGCGCATTTCTAAGGGATTGGTGGACCCCAAACCCTTCTTACTTTATTTGTAATTAAAGCTATTATAAGTACAATTCTTTTTAACGAATTTCAGGTAGTTGCCTCAGTTGTTATGATTGTCTTAGCAGTTGTCAACGCTGTTCAGGACATTGACAGATTTGTGGAAAAGAGGTATTCATAATCTACAGTTTAATAATCTCTTGTCTTTTGAGTATCCTTCTGTTTCAACTCTAGGTGATTTCAGATTTGACCCATATATGGAGCTCGAGGACATCCTAGTTGTTGCATTCAACATTCTGTTAAAATTATTTCTATTTGGAATATGCTACATGTGAGTTCTTTTTTAAAGTAACTCTAAATAAAACAGCTGGAAGCTGACTGAAGTTTTCATTGGTGGAGGAATTTTTATTCCAATTTAAGACCATGCTATGGAATACCATTGCCATGAATTCAATAGTCGCAAATAGCGAATAGATTGAGGTTTTTTTCTTCTTTATTTCTATTGTTTGATATGGTTGGATAGTCTAACTTCGCATGTACCCCAGCAACTCATTTAGTTGCCTTGCAACCTTCATTTGAAGAGGTGGTGAGTTTCACTGACGAGTTCATCTTCGACTTTAGGACATCTTTTCACTACTGATTGCCCGCTACTTCACTTTAGAACCCTTATTCGTCTTAGCACCAATTCCCAAATCCTCGCCAAATACTACCGCCGACCATCGTGAATCAAAAAAGGATTTGATGGGGTGTAACTGAGATTCATCTCGAATCGCGGCACTTTTTGTGCAGACGACGATTCGTATGATTTGTTAGCCATCTGAAAAAAAATGTATCTAACTAATTCAGGTTAACATAATGGCTACATTATCAGAACAAGTCAAGTTGAAGACATTTCAGAGGCATTAGAAAATGCTCTCTCTATTTTGCGCCTAATCGTTGCCCTCTTAGATTGCCACTATACCTTCTTCTTATGAATAACGTCTTAAAATTTGTTAGACTCCTATGTCTACTCTATTAGCTGAATGACCATAAAATTGTCTCCAAAGATATTATTTTGGTGGAGAATTCGTAAGATGGGAAGGAAACACAACGGTGTTACTTAATCTTATTTGCATTTAACTCTCATTCTGTAGTAACCGTCTGTTCTTGTTAAAATCGATATAATTCTATACAATGGATTTGTGGCGAGTGAAACAGTTCGGCATTCAACGGTTTTCTTCTTGGAAATATGCTTCTTAGTCACCTCCATTCTTCTGATCGAGCGGTGGTATGCTTCTTAGTAATCCACTCACTTCAAAACCACTGAGGAGAGTGTGAGATGATTAGAAAGAAAATGGTAACACTGAATTGATCGTGATGCGTTAACTAAGCTGTGATGTACTTTAAAAATCTTGACTTGAATACTTTGTAAGTTTCACTGGCTCATTGTTTCGGTGAATTCATGCATAATAAGGAAGTTCGAGAGGAAAATGGCGCTATACTATATCTTATCCCTAAGGGTTTACCTAGTAATTTGAGAATGTTGTCCCATGATGAATAATCTGTCTAATGAAACATCAAAGCCCAATTACTCTTGTGTCACAACCTAACTTCAACACGTTTCTCTAGTCTCACTTCTTCTTTCAGTATCCAAGCGTTCAATATAAAGGCTAGAATATTCGCAATTTTACGCTACCTTCTTTTGAATTTTTTTTAATCAAAGAAAGATCAAGAAATAAACAGTGACCCTTTTGACGAAGCCGAAAAACCCAAAATTCTACCCGATGAATTCAATGTTGCTTAACATCTACTTTCTAAAAGAAATAACGAAAAGAAAAAATTCGTATCCAGGAAGACAACCAAGGGTGTATACAATTTTCTGCATGACGCCACGGGTTTGTTTTTGACAGATTTGAAGTACATTCAAATATGTTCTTCAATCAGTGATATGAGCCTAACTTACAGTGTTCAGATGAAGTCTTTTAGTAGACGAGATGTGTGTCAAATTCGAATTCTACTCAGAGACCAAGGTGTCGATGTGATCACTAATACAACTGCTATCGTATTCGTCCTGCTAACTAGATATCTTCATAAGGTTTTTAATTCATTCAAAATCTTACGAAAGAAAAAGCCTGCTTTGCTACTGAATAGTTATCTTACAAACTGATGTTTTAGAACTGGGATATAGTTGGAGCAGCGATCATCTTTCTCACGATATGCAGGAACTGGTTACCAATTCTCTTTTCCAATTGTAGTAAAATTCACGGAGTTGTTGCAAAACCGACGGAGACTGATCAAGTACAAGAGGTTCTTCCTTATAAATCTATGCAATGTTTACTAGTGTGGGAGAAGTTTGCTGCTGATTTTTTTTTGCTCAAAACATCGTTTAGCTCACACAAAGTGTTCACCTTTAAGGTTATTAGAGAACTAGGTGATATCAATGCTGTGCACGATCTGATTGCTTATCATCGAGGACAGGGCATAGTCGTCGAGGTAATATGTAATGGACGTTTTTTTTCTCAATCTATCCCATTGTCGTCGTCATATTTACCTTTCCAAAAGGAAAAAACCATACAATTAGTAGCTTTGTCAGCTCTTATTTCCCTAAGTAATTTCACGCCTGTTTAGTGATATTTGGCCTTTTTGTTTCTTCAATTACTATTTTCACGTTGTTAAGATGAAAAGAAGGAAATGAAAAAAATGGTATGATCGATTAGCGGACAACCAAATTAGATTTAGCACTTGCGGTCTAAGAACGAGCTGTATAGTACCAAAATACATCATAATGTCCAAGAAATCTCTTAAAGAAATGAGTTTCAGTTATATGCTGAATTGAAAGGGTCGTGCTCACAAGCAATTGAAGCAGCTAGGAAAAGAGCAACACTCCAACTAGAAGAAATTGACTTGGTCGAAACTGCTTATGTATTTCATTCTCAATCATATTCTAAGGTAAGATCTGACGAGAGATACTCATTTAAAAAGTTTACTTAGGCAGAGTTGCCACTTATGTGACCCAAATGTTTTCTTCACTCTTCAACTTTCCTCTATCTAACTTGGTTTGAAACGTAATTTGTTAGGAAAGTACCGAATATTCTTTTCGGATATGGATTTTTCATTCTTGTATTTGGGCAAATGCAAGTGACTTTAGGAGCCGTCTGACAAGAATATAAAACACACTGCGGTTGCGGAATATGATGTGCCTCTAGTAGAAGTTGCCTAGAAGAGCTGCGGCTCGTCGTCTCTGATGTCGTGCAAATGCTGTCACGAATTAAACATGGCGTAGCCTTTTTTCGTATTCTGCTCAAGCAAATTTCGAATGTTCATAAGCATACATATGACGGACTAGTGACAAAAACAATCATTGTCAAAAATACAATCATGCTTGCTTCCGACACACACCAGTGAGTACCAACGCTTCACATGCTAGTACTGAAGAATCGATGACGAATAACGCCATTAGATGACGCTGGAATGGCGTAGGTATACGAGTTAACAAAGGAATGAATTATAGGTCCATGACCTCACAATAACAGTAACAATTATGCACAAACACCAATAAAAATTGAGAGACAACGACTCGATTCAGAACAGTGCTATTGTACAGCATAAAAGCAACGGACGGTAGTTACACATTAGTGGTGACAAACTGCGCTCAAAAACATGTTACATAAAAGCCTAACGTATACAAACACACTACTGATGAAAGGTTTGGGATGATAAATAGGAGATGCTGGTATTTCACCGTAACGATAAAGATAAGTGATTAAAATCGGTTTTTTCTAACCGAACAAACGATATGATGACTGGAGTAACTTCAGATACAGCTATTAGTGATTTGGGGTGAACGTCTGGTTGGCAGTGGATGTGTATGGTGGTGGTGGAGTATCACGCGGTATCGGCTCCCATGCGGAGCCCATCCGAAGCGGTTCACGCCTTCTTCGCATTAGAGGTGGACCCAACAACTGAGAGACAGGAGGAATATGTGGATATGACGGTGTTGGCTGTAACGCTCTTGGATCTAGCGCCCTAAACATATTAGATTTAAAATTGAACTTAAAAATTTCTAAACTATGACTTTGTTATTAAATCCTGGTGTTATGCTAAGAAACGTATGCCACGAACCGGCGCAGATGCTCAACGCGATCCCGCGAAATTGCTGCACCTTCATATTTCACTTGACGAACATCTTCGGTCCCTATTGCCGGCACCAATTCGGTAATCTCCCTGTGATGAACAAGCTTATCGCAATGTTTTCCATTTCAAAGATCATTTGAAGCGATTTACCTGTGACATCTAAAGATGTTGTATGCGCGCTCACTATAGCTCACATACGAGTCAGCAATTCCCTAAATCACGTGTTATTAGCTAGGTAATGAGCAATAAATTCACTTGTGAGGCTTTACCGCCGCTTTTAGTAGGGCTGCTAATAAGGGTAACTTACCTTCATTCCGTGTCGAAAACGATACATTTTAACTACTTCAGACTCAGCTCTAGTAGCATCTAGTTCACGTTCCGCTTTCATCCGCTGCTGAATAGCCTGCAACAAGAGAAACGAGATCACATTTGGTTGGATAAGAGGCACCCACGTGATTTTGCCGCAGAACACTTTAGATCTATAGAGAAAGTATTCTTAAACATAAGTTCTTCATCGACCATATTTACAAAGTCCCATCTAGAAACAGGCAGTAGTAGATTTCAGAAACCAATTTTCTTCATGTCTCATTTCAAAGGAAAACTGTATACAATGACGCTAGCCAAAAGTGCTTAGCAATAATTAATAAGACGGACTACGTTGAATTCAAACATTCGAAGGCGAACGCCCCTTAAACAAGCATCCTCTAGCGTTTAATCTCGGTATCAGCATGAGCAGCAGGCTCGTTTTTGGAACATGAGCAGAAATCAAGATCTTATCGCCTTTTAAATCGTAGAGGGGCTAAGAAAAACCGTTCTCATACTAGAATAGATACCAAATCTTACTAATTAACCTCTTGAAGTTGGTGATGTATCACCAGGCTGTCACCAGGTTTGCTTCTCGAAAAGAATCCTGGATTTTGAAGACGACGTAGTTCCTTCCTGATTCGTTTCTCTTTATGCAACAACGCATTCACTTGGTTCTCCAATTGTTTCACTTCCGACTCTGCGTCTTTCATCATTCGAAGGTGCTAAAGCAACAGCTAACGTTTTTTATTCATTGCTATCGAATGGAACGTTCATTACGAAACCACATAAAGATTTCAGTCATAGAATGCAAGCAGCTAGACTCCCACTAATCTATTCCTGCTTGTAAATGTCATGGTATTTGCGTCTCGATGACGAATCACGCATGTCTTATTTAAAAAAAGAAAACACCGACGACGGTGTGCTGATCGTAAAAAACCCCTCTTCGACACCTTCATTCACTACTCAACATTAAATAGTCCAGACAATCAATAAGATTTACGCAGTTAAAAGAAAACGTGATAAATTGAGATTCAATCAACGCATTGTGTTCCCAGGTAACACCATTGCCCATAACTTTGACGCTGCTACATGAACTTGTTACGGTTAAATTTTCAGTTGTGCACCTTTCACAAGCTCATAAATGTTGCTATGAGCCACCTTCTCATTTTCATAGCTCACCTCTACATAATTAGCCACTTCCACAGCGAGTACTACTTGTTGTTCAGCGTGTAAATGTACCAGATCCCGAATTCTTCCCGCTATATCGTCAATGGCCTCATTTCCTCCACACTGCGCCCAACGATGGAATCGGTCCGCTCCACGACGTTGAATGGCAGCATTCATTTCCGTCAGCTTACTGAAATTAATTGATTGCAAATAGTGCAGGGATCACTTTCCTTAACATATGACTGGACATCGATCGAGCATTGTGATTAGATGTATGAACTGGAACATAAAGACACTCAGAACACACGTTGTTGTTTCGAAGTCGTCTAGAGCATCATCAAGGTTTGCCACTCCGTTTTTGAATATGTCGCTAAGTTTGCTTGTGATTGACAAGCGACGATCTCTTCCATGCGTGTTCCCACCCTCTGAAATGTTCTTGCTTAGGAACACAACAACAAAAAAAATAACAACAACAGTAAAGACAACAATAATAATAATAACACATACACACAGACACCTGGAAAATAAAGCACCTATTTAGAGTAGATTTGCTTACAAATTTCGATGTTAAGTTTCGAAACTAGTAAACAGTGAGAATTAAAAAATAAGAATGTAGTCACAAATTCACAAACCTGCTGGACCAAGCACAGCGGCAGAGCGTCGTCGAAACATCCGGGAATACCCTCCTTTAAAGATTGAAGAGTGGAATTTTTAGTTGAAGAATCGGCGAATTTAAAGATTAATAAGAGGAAACAAGATAGAATACGGAAAAGTATCTTAGACATGGGAACCAGAAAGCTTCACTAATGGAAGGAATGCGAAGGAAAAGATGATCGTGATAAAAAAAATAACATCAGTGGTACAGTTTGTTATTTTTCAACAATTTTATGGAATCTTTTTAATGTCAAGAGAACACCGCGTATATGAACGAATGTCTAGTGACGCCTTTGTTGCGTTTCTTCGTCTCAACCTCAAGGTCGTGGAAACGCAAATGGTGGAAGGCAAGTGGCTCAATGAAAATAAGATTAATTGATCACATGAAAACACGCCAGTTTTCAAAAACCACCCATCTTGTCTTTGGAGTAGTAGTGTGTTGTTCACGAGAGATGATGACTGAGAGCCAGCCATAGAGATGCGGATCAAAAAATCATTCCGAGATAAGTTGACATATCACATGTGATAGTGATGCATTCGCCTTCCCTGTTCATTTTTTAGATTAAAAGATCATGATTTAAAGGTCACTGTTTGGAATTAGAAGATTATCGACCCGTAAAAGAACAGATCCTCCAATATTAAGAAGATGGTAGCGCCTATGATTCATTTAGGGAGACTAGCACTCGTCACTTTTCGAAGCACACAAGCAAAATTCATGACGTTCTGAAAGAACTAAAAGAACTACTAGTCAATATCGCACAATTCATTAGCGTTGTGGATAGATGAAAGAGCAGCTAAGTGGAAACTATGTGAAATTGTATCAATAGTCAAGCGCCAACATGAACAAGAATGTCGTGGACAGGTATCCTAAATGACTTTTTTTTAAAAAAATAGAAGGAAAAGCGAAAGGCAACTCACAGTAGAATAAATTTATTGAACAAACAACAGCATAAATTTGCTTGCGTTGTTTCCAACGGCTAACCTTGGGGTAAAAATGAGTGGCGTGGACAGCAATGAATGAATGGTCAGTGCAGCAGCGATATACACGGCTCACACACACCCACACATACACACACACACACACACACACACACACACACACACACACACACACACACACACCCACGCACATGTCTATATACATACATATATGTATATACATATATATATATATATATATATATATATATATATATATATATGCATCTATTAGGGGCGAAGCAAACGTTTGAAGGCGATTTTCGGACGCATATGCTTAATTGAAACTGGTTCGTTTATATCACGCAATGTTGAGACTCAAATGGATTGAAAATGAACTCAGTGAGAGAGAACAATCCAGGCGCATACAACAATCCTCCAGTCCCATCTATCGTCATCGTTGAAGCCGAAATGCTTTGAATGAGCAATTACTCACTGCCGAAAGTGCAGTAGGACTCAAACCGCAACATACAATCGAGTTTAGCACAAGATCACATCTATTAATGTTGTAGGGTAATCAAGAAGCTTATAGGATTGAGTCAAATAGAGCTATCTGTAACTAATTCGTAAATATCATGCATTTTTAAGACTCAAATGAATTGCATTGAAAGAGAACAATGCATGCGCATACAGCAATCGCATGTTTCGTCATCGTTGATGTCGAAAATCTTTGAGAATGAGCAACCACTTGCTGGCGAGACTCCTAGAAAACTCGGAACCGCCACATACAGTCGAGCCTCACATATGATCAGTTCTGTTATTATTGTAAGATAATCAACATGGTTGTAGGATTAAGTCAAAAAAAAGCTCTTGTTGCTAAGGATGCCATCTGTTCCCGTTGCTCTTTGTGGTAAATACAGATGATCCATTCGTCCAGAAGTGAACAAGTGAGCGATGAAGTGCGTGCATTTGGCACACTAGTAAAACTGCTTAATAATGGTGTTTTTAAAGGAAATACCATAAGGAAACAAAGTTGAGTTGATGTTCTAGTGAACCATCTAGATAGAAGATTAAGAATTCGCGACCCTAATGAGGCAACGAAACGATGGAAACGCGTAAGAACGATGATATAGGTCCAACTGAACACCACATTTCAGGGAACGGTCACCTCTTAATTGCTTTTAAATCGGATCTATGAAGCCACCATAAAGTACAGAAAATGTTCAAATATCCTTACAAGATTTGACGGTTACATTAATAAAAGCACCAAAAATAAAGACACAGATTAAGGTGCAGCTAAGTTGTAGATGGCATTGAGTTGATTTTTAAAGAGTTAAAGATTCAATAACTAATAAGGATAGCCTTCCTTGAAATTTCTTTGGCAAAAAAGTTCATAGCACAAATGTTATAGGAGTGTTCTTCTACAGAATTTATAACATTGTTGGCCTGAGCATTAGCACTAGACATAACCGGGAGTCATCTGACAGTGAGTAGGTTAATGCGTTCCCAGTATCGATTCTCTAGTAATGGCTGGAGGATAGGGGAGGTCGTTGAAAGGATGAGGTTGGCGACGACGCAGATGTGGGGGGTGGGGTGGCGATCGATTAATGACCTCAGTGGGAGGTCAGCTGGGTCTTCGGACAAAGAAATGCGCACGGGAGATGGTGGACGTGTGCGTGTCGTTGTACGACCTAGTCAACACCGTGCTGTTACTAGCCGAGGAAGCCACAATGAGTGGTTCAAGTGACTCATGCAGATAAATGAGCCACGAATGACAGCATCTTTGACTGAATGAGGTGAAGAACTTTTATAATGTGCCGAGGAACAAAAGTAACATTGACGATTTTCCAGAAACGCATTAGAACGGTAATGAGCAGCGATGAAGAGAACTCTTAATCAGAATAGCGATAGATGACTTAAGCTCACTCTCATTGCCTAGTGTAGTTGTACCCTTCTCGTTATGGATTTGTGGCACTAAATAGAGCGAGATCTGACTCAGCTGTGTTACTGGAACAACCAGAATCCCAGTCACGTTAATTATCGCGCGATGTCCGCGAGTACCATTGAAATCACTATCTGTCCTTGTCGCGAACCACAGTTGTTCAATTGACTCCGATCGCAAGATGCGATCAGCATCGCATTATCTGTATGTCTTCCATTTCTGCTACTTTTAATGAAAGAATTCCCACGCGATTGTAGCTGTTCGATAATATAGATGAAGAGGTCCCAGGTAGCATACACTCAAACAAACCATCGACCCATGCGCGCATGAACAGGTTGTGCATAGGGAAATTATAAATCATTCTAGTACAACAATCGACGCCAATTACCTGTGTCTCATGGCAAGTATACGAAAGCTTTTTGGTCGATATTTAACCCTTCATTAGTTACCTGGAGCCACGGCATCTAGCACCATGACAAGTAAGCCTATGAACTATCCACAGAACAGGCAAGTTTGCAGGAGACCAGATAACTAGTGATAAATTAAGAGTGTCTTTAGAGACTACGGCCACTAGATGAATGATTAGCACAATTGCGACGACGTAACCCCCTTTGGGGCCAACACAATGTAGAAAAAAATGACCACTTTCTGATTTCAAAACAACATATCGAAGCTCATAGTGAATTTTATTAAATATAACTGCAGATGAAGGTTGTCTTGTCTTAGCATGGTGAATTTCAGGATTTATGAGGCGTATGATGTACATTTCTGACCGTGTTCTTGGATACAAACTTTACGTTTGCAGCTAGTGTGTTCTTGCCGGAAATTTTAAAAACTTCAACTCTGCTATTAAATCCTTGGAAATTCCAATTCTACACATATTTAGACGTAAAAAAACACTAAATAAATTTTGTATCTATGGTTACTGTGACAGAGTAAAGCTTTTAAATAAACCTGTGAAGTTCCAAACTTCTGAAATACTTTAGGGATGAAGAAACTACTCATAATTATTAAAAGGACAACTTCTTTGCGAATGGGTTAAATATCAAAATTAATGTTCATAATGTTGCTGATAGCGCCTATAGGTCAATAACACGGCTGAGAGACAGGCGAAACGAAAGGCTCGCATGGCATGGTAGTGAACGCGTTAGCCCCCTGAAAGGGTAATAGCGTGTTCGGTACCCACAGCGGGAACCAGCGGTCCGGAGTTTACCAAGTACCTCAGCGGCATTATGATTAAAATCAATATATTTGCGACTAGTTCACAACTGCAGGAAGATGGGTAAAAAATATTCTATTCACAATGGATAACGAACGGCGTGGAATCTTGCGTAAATATGATAGTTTATATTCTTCAGTTATTTTCGAAAATCTTTTAGAGTAAAAAGTACCTTAGAGCTTATGACATCGTTTAAGAAAAAAAATGAGTTGGGAGCAAATGAAAGGGAGGGCCTCGATTAGAGTGGTTGATGGAACGTGAGCTTCAGGTAAATGTAATGACGAATTCGAAGCTCAGCTGACGTTCCCAGTTCTGATCATACCTCACCATTCTTGCGGTTGTATTCCGCATAGTATCCATGAGAAAAAAATAAGCAAGAAATAAATGTTGAGCAAAAACTTTTTAATGAAACTCGGCTCTCTTGAAAACTGCGTAGATGACTTGGTGAAATAGAACTTATTCAATACATAACGTCAGATAGTGGTTTCTCGAATATTGAAGATAACGTGTCGATCACTGAAGTAGTAGAGGAGTTCAGAATTTTACAAATTTAAATAGGAGATTTCTCCCTACCACCTTTGCTGTGCATGTCACTTTGATAGAATATTCTTTTTAGTTTTTAAGTGCTTGAAACCGAATCGCCTATAAGGTCGAAAAAGGAAATAAAAATTCTTGAATTTTCCTTCGTTAGCGCAGCAACTTCTAGTGATACTTTGAAGAGCGTCACTGCACAGTGGTGGATCGGCGGACAATATCGCGGCTTTTTAAGCGATTTACGATTGGAAATGAGGTTCGAGATGAAAGAAAATGAAATCAAATAGGTTTCCTCGTTTCCAGGAAATGAAATTTTCATCTTGGTAAGGTTAGAGAAGTGCATCTTATAGGAATCTGTAGATCCTCATGGTTTTCCAAATTATACCTCCAGTTTGTGGAAACACACTATGTACTGGAAAGAACGATCAAATGCGTCGCACTCAATGCATACCGAGCGATGTATGTTATTGGGTGACTCATAGAATGATGTTACTAATATTGATTCTTACTGTAATTTAAGTAACCTCATAACAGATGTGTTCCATTAAGTATATAATACATTTATTAACTACTATACAAGCACGATGAAAGATTAAATATACTTCTGTGACGTAACTAATATGACACAATGTTGTTGAAAAGCCAGAGGGAGCGATGCGTGTGTTGCTTAGAAGTATGCTTACCAGAAAAATTACTAGATGGATTTTCATGATGAAACTTCCCGTCTTAATACCGACTTGCACAATCCAGCCCACTACGTTGCTCTTGATCGGTTGATCGGCTAATGAGAATTGGCGCTTTTCTAGAAGAAGTCTTAAGGCAGCAAACTTCCCACCAATCCAAAATTAAGGCATCCAATGCGGCCTTGGGACATCCCAACGTGATCAGTTCAGAGTTTCAGGGATAGCCGCGCTCTATCAGCATTGAAGATGTTAACGAGGAGGGGGCCACAAAGGAGGCTGAAGCACCGCTTTCGCCCACACACAAACCGTCCCACCTCCATAGATGACGGTTTCAGGACAAACGAATGCAATGAGTGTTAGGACCCATGTGTTGTACAAGTGCAAGTCATCTGGGTATCTAAATTGACAAGTTTAACGTAAGCTATTATGGATTAAAGGACACAGTGACTGTGGTCGTTGCAATGATCTAGGGTGAGTGTTCAGGTGGGTGAACACATGGGCGCAGGGTGTATGCGTTGTTCCCAGCTGTTCAAAGGCCGTGACGTGTGGCGTAGATAATTATAATAATTCCATTAAGATTCAACACCCTAACTGCGTTACAAATGAAGATCGTCACTTAGCTTTCTACTAATTATAAGATACAAATTAGTGCCACCTGTATCATTGGCAGTCCCATTGATCAACGAGTAATTCGACTGTTCACCAATAGATGACTGCACCTTATTTCTCTGATAAGCCAACATGAGGTTGTTACCACATATTTATCCGGCTAACTAGTCGCAGAGAAGTGCACTCTACAGGGATACGAAGCGACGACGAAGAGCCCACATCGACAAGACGAACGATTGCGAACCATCGACTCGAATCATGGGCTCTGCTGAAGGCTAAGACGTCGAAACGTCAACCGAATAAATATGATGCAGCAGCTTCGTTCTAGCTTATCAGTGAAATAGAGTACACTGATCATTTACACCGATGTAAAATCAAAGTCGGCTTACAATGATGTTCGCTACTAGATTCATCATTCAGCGTTCTCAAGTCTCCGAGATGCGAAATCAATTGTATTCTTTCGAATGACACATTCATATATTTCGTCCTGTGCAGAACTGTTTTTGTTCAAAACTCTAAAAAGCGCTCTCATTCTCACAAACACAAAAACACATACATACATACATACATACATACATACATACATACATACATACATACATACATACATACATACATACATACATACATACATACATACATACATACATACATACATACATTACATACATACATACATACATACATACATACATACATACATACATTACATACATACATACATACATACATACATACATACATACATACATACATACATACATACATACATACATACATACATACATACATACATACATACATACATACATACATACATACATACATACATACATACATACATACATACATACATACATACATACATACATACATACATACATACATTACATACATACATACATACATACATACATACATACATACATACATTACATACATACATACATACATACATACATACATACATACATACATACATACATACATACATACATACATACATACATACATACATACATACATACATACATACATACATACATACATACATACATACATACATACATACATACATACATACATACATACATACATACATACATACATACATACATACATACATACATACATACATACATACATACATACATACATACATACATACATACATACATACATACATACATACATACATACATACATACATACATACATACATACATACATACATACATACATACATACATACATACATACATACATACATACATACATACATACATACATACATACATACATACATACATACATACATACATACATACATACATACATACATACATACATACATACATACATACATACATACATACATACATACATACATACATACATACATACATACATACATACATACATACATACATACATACATACATACATACATACATACATACATACATACATACATACATACATACATACATACATACATACATACATACATACATACATACATACATACATACATACATACATACATACATACATACATACATACATACATACATACATACATACATACATACATACATACATACATACATACATACATACATACATACATACATACATACATACATACATACATACATACATACATACATACATACATACATACATACATACATACATACATACATACATACATACATACATACATACATACATACATACATACATACATACATACATACATACACATACATACATACATACATACATACATACATACATACATACATACATACATACATACATACATACATACATACATACATACATACATACATACATACATACATACATACATACATACATACATACATACATACATACATACATACATACATACATACATACATACATACATACATACATACATACATACATACATACATACATACATACATACATACATACATACATACATACATACATACATACATACATACATACATACATACATACATACATACATACATACATACATACATACATACATACATACATACATACATACATACATACATACATACATACATACATACATACATACATACATACATACATACATACATACATACATACATACATACATACATACATACATACATACATACATACATACATACATACATACATACATACATACATACATACATACATACATACATACATACATACATACATACATACATACATACATACATACATACATACATACATACATACATACATACATACATACATACATACATACATACATACATACATACATACATACATACATACATACATACATACATACATACATACATACATACATACATACATACATACATACATACATACATACATACATACATACATACATACATACATACATACATACATACATACATACATACATACATACATACATACATACATACATACATACATACATACATACATACATACATACATACATGCATACATACATACATACATACATACATACATACATACATACATACATACATACATACATACATACATACATACATACATACATACATACATACATACACACTACATACATACGTCACATCAGCTGTAGACGTCATATAGGAAACCACTGACTACATTCTCATCTCGGTTATACAATGTCCACTTGTCTAGAGCGTAGGCTATTCTAACACGAAGAACGTGGTGACGGTGCATGGAAACCAAGTTCTGCCCCCCCTTTTCTGTATAGATGTTTGGACAAAAACACTTGGAGAAGATTCAGAAAAGTGTGTTACGTCGAGTGACAAGTGGATTTCAGAAAGGAATCTCTTTCTGGTGGATACATTTTTTAAATCAACGTTAGGTGCACATTTCCACTTGTTCCGTAGAAATAAGCCAGAATTTTTTATGCCTTCTTGGTTCCTTCTGGGTGAGAAAGATATCATTTGCAAGAGGATAGTGGTTTAAATGCCAAAAATCTACTTCCGCTTCCATGTTTATGCATATCATCCTGGATGACAGTGTTAAGAACATTCGCCATAGGTGGACAGAGGGATTTAAAATTGCAAAGACCAATCTTTAGTCTTAGTGTTCCCGGAACGCCTTGGGACTATAATTGAATTCTATGTAGAAAACTTGACCTCTAGGTGAAATAAAGGTTTTCTGTGAATTGTGCTGGAGACCATAAGACTCGTAGAAATTCATGGAATTCCCTGGGCCCATGCAATCAACATCGTTAATGTCGTTTTTCTATTAATTGTTAAAATGATCACACTCCGGTTTTTCTCTGAAATTTGCTGGATGTTTAGAAATAGATCCCGGTTTAGTTTCGACGTGGAATATGGAAATTAGCTTGCAGCATGTTTTATAATTTAAAATAATAATCGTTATAATGGAAGTGATTTTGAAGATAGAATAATATTTGGGTTGTCACAGTGTTAAATTCTAACCATTTGGAGAAGTTGAGCTACTTAAAGAAATTCTCAGCAGTGAATTGGTTACGAAGGTCATTTCTCGGCAGGTAGGCGTCGACGTGCATGAAAGGTGGTAGCCGATCTGTTTACATGAGTATGATTATTCGGGCATAGTTACGGGTCCTAATACTCCCAATTCATCCAGGCTTACAATATACCCTAGCGCTCTACGTGCAGTAGAATTTGAAGTAGTCAACGAGAAGAACTAACTTTCTCTACCTCCAAAAACAAGGCTGGTGTCAGCGATGCCGGAGGGCAAGAATAGGCGACTCATGTCATGAGAACAGAGAACATGTATGGCTATTGATAGAACTGGTGGAGCATATAGGCATTACAAGAAGATTATAATAGCAAGCCCATATTTGTCGACTAATCTGTTATTTTTATATTAGAAGGCTGCTATCTTAGACGCTCAATAAAAACATAGCAACTACCGCGTTACCTACTGTTAAGTGGAATATAAAGAATCCCCAATTTGCATTCAATCACCTCTAATGATGCTCGAGGAAGTGGAATGCACGGCGAATTCATATAATGTAGAAAATACATGTCGCCCTCAAATTTTAAACCTTAATATTTCTTTCAAAATTTTTTAAGGGCTCAGTGCTTTCAAAATCTGAAGCGAAACTTAATTTTTTTGAAAAAATTTAGTGGCTCTAGTATCTAACATGCATTTGGAGACAGCATTATGTTCATCCATATAAAATCTTACTTGTCCAACTCTTCAAGATATGAGTTGCGGGCCAAATAGAGACGAAATGAGAACTAAAATCCGTAAGACGACACCAGTTTGTTACAAATTACTGTTATGGCTAACGTTTCGGGAATTTCCGGAGGGCTAGAGGACAGTCTTTGTCGGGCCTCCAACCAAAATTACTACATTTGTGATGAAATTTCGTCGTTCAGCAGTTGCATATGTTAGATGAAACATAACGGAAGAAAATAAAAACTTTCATTGAACTTTCGAAAAGCGATTTGTGGTCATCAGGTAGTCGAAATATCATCGTATGTGAATAAATAGACTTAAGCTCATTTTGCTCAGGTCTGCAGCTTTTATGGGCCTTTCTTTTAAGTGATAAAGTTCATAACACTTTTGGATGTGTTTCTAAATGCTGAAACTTCAAATTATTTAGGGGGCCCTCGCGTGAGTCATGAAGACTATTCTTCATCCGATATAAAGAATTTTCACTCTATTCTTAGCTATTCAGCCATTTGAACTTAAGCTATCCGGTGCAATGATTTGTTTCGTCCTCTTCATTTGTAGAAACTATTCTATTCTTATCTGACTGATTTTTTTTGGGGGAAAGCTTTTGTAAGATCGAACGAGTGGCTTAGAGCTAGTGACTCCGTCCATTGAGAGGACATGCTAACCTTCAAGGATAAGATAAGTCTTATGGAAACGCACTAGCGTAGAGTTCTCGAGATTCCAATGAGAATCGACTAGAAGAGCATTCACCGGCAATCGTGAAGAAGATAAGAAAAAAATTCCCAAGAAGCAGCCGAACTTGCATGCAAAGTGTTCAAAAACTTTCGGGGATGGCGCATGAAAGGGAAACGAATGGAATGGAAGAAATGCCAGAATCCGTGCCATCTGCAACGTGTAAAAGGGTGTCAGATAAAAGAAAAAATGTGGATGAAAACTTTCCTATCCGCTTTTGATAAAGTTCTTGTGCAAGCAAGGCATCTTATATACATGGATATACCTCTGTGATAAACGAACATTCGCTCATTTTTTAGCTATGAGTCAGCTCCATCGGATTGCAGCAACAAGGGAGATTTCTAGAAACTCATCGTAAGCAAAAACTCCAGCTTCTGAGTAATGACAAATGCAGCTATGTCACATAATTTAAGCATATCTATTTTGCTGCTAGACTCTATGTTGCTCATATTGAATCAAACATTGATCTTTCAATTCCAATAGTAGAACCTGATGATCTGTACGTATTCTTTCTTTGACGAGCTTACACAAGGTTGATAAATATATTTGTTTTTTGGCTAACGTTTCGAAGTCCTCGTCTTCATCAGAGCCGATGATCCGAGTCGATGCTCCACGATTGTCATTCGTCTCGATATAACCGCTTTGCCTTCGCATCGAGTCAGGTCTTCCACAGCCGGCCATCTCGAATGAGGCATGCTCACTGGGTAATATCCTTTCATGAAGGATGGTGCTGGTGGATATAATGATTGTCCGGTGATAACGTTCGGTGATAACAACTTATTTTCCCCCCCTTACAATCCATCCTGCAGAAGTTGGTGTTATTATCGGCTAGTACAAGGCGTAGTAATATTTCGAACATAGGCACCACAGGGCAATTCTTCGACACGAGGGCGAAGCCCCCACATCGAGGCGAATAAAAAGCGTGAGCCGTCGACCCGGATCATCGGCGCAAATGAAGACGAAGACGTCGAAACGTTAGCCGAAAATAAATATATTCATCAGCCTTGTACAAGCTCATCAAAGAAAGAATACATATTGATTGGTCACGTCGAGGTTAAATGAAAATCGGTTTCGAAATATTACTGCACTTTGCACTATCTGACAATATATTTTTTTTATAAAAAGACAAGCGTTATGGAATCGATTATTTCCTTAGGTGTGCGAAATGCATTCTACTTTGCGAAGCAGAGGTGGATGAATGCATATTTGCCTTACATAGTTGTTTGCGATGACCTGCCGATATACCAAATCACTGTCGTACCAACAACCACGTGTGTATTGTGGAGCACCTCTGACCGTTATCACTCTCCTTGTGTACTTATTATTTAATTAGTTACACAGTAGTTTAATTACTTAAGTTTAACGTTTACAAAGACGTTGTTAGTGCGCATGGGAGCTTTTGCTGAGGAACATGGTAAAGCCGCTGAAGCGTTCAGTTCCTGGGGATGTGCCATGGATTCAACTTCGGCAATTATGAATGTCTTCTTCGATTATTGAGCAAATACGACGTTGATGAGAAACTTTATTTCGCCAATGTTTCGACGCCTTCGCCGAGCTGGTCGTTGTCGTGATTTGGGTTTTTGTTATCACACCGAGTCGAACCCAGTGGAGAGCACCACTAGAATAGGGAATTTCACTCGGCAGTGCACTTTTACACAGTACGCTTGTAGACCGATTCCCACCTCCAATAAGATCTATTTTTTTTGGCGGGCATTGTATCCTGTAATCCTCTGCTCTTTTCCTTGTGGGGTCGGCAAGTTGGTAACAGGCTTATATAGAACAAGCTAGTTTTCTCCAATTCGCGCTAGAACGCTCTAGCAACATTCATAACAAAGACGAAATCCTCAAACAGTAGCTGATCCAGCACGCTAGAATTCGAAGTACTTCGTGTGTGATAATTGTAAGGGAACGAACCAAATGCAAATTTACCTGGGACTCCTAAAGTAGGTATAAAGACGGACCTGGTAGAAAGAGAAATTTCCTGCCTGGGATCCATATAGTAGGTATAAAGGTGGAACAAGTAGAAAAGTTTATGTTCCCTTCCAAGAGTATGTAGTCTACCTAACTGGAAGAAATCAAGCAGTTATGGCTTACGGCAGACAGCCACGCATTGTTAGTCTTATCAACATACTCCCAAGTTTGTCCTAAAAAAAATGGAAGTATTCTGCTCAAACCTATGAGTTTTGCGCCCCTCTTTCAAAGCCTCAGAAGTTTTCTCATGCAAGAAAGTTATCACATGACACTGGCAGTAGTTTCATCGGCTAATCGGAATTTTGCAGAGTGTGCACTACGTGCAAAAAATGGCAAGTTTTTTTTTCTAGTGCTTTCCATACAGCTGAGGCTAGCAAATTTCTGCAAGATAGCCTCCAAATATTTCACAAAAAGAACTGAAAATACGGTTTTTTACCGCAAAAAAGCTGCCATGGCAAAATATTACGGATAACAAATGAAGCCAGTAAGTAATGTCTAGCTGTAAATGAGCTTTTCGTCAAATCGCTTTCCACTAGAGAAAATAGGAAGAGTCAAAGTTCGCAACAAACAGCCGTATCAACGGAAACGACTCTCGATAAAAGAAGAATTTAGATTAGTGAGAAATCAGCCTCATAAAGCATGAAATGCACCTGTCGGAGCTTCTTGCGCGCATTTCTCCTTTCGTTATTCATTGTAACTTCTCATTGATCCAGACTAGTTTGGAACTTTGGTAACACCTGAAGTTCCTAGGTGGCAGCTCATGAATACCTCTGTGTTCCATACTTCAGCGAAAGAGCGCTTGGTTTATCTATCAGCTGAAAGTTATTCACTAGATGAAAAAAATCAGTGCCATTCTAGAGCAAAAATGTTTTGTAATACTAAATTGTTATAGTAAAGTAATGACGCGGAAATTTACATAATAGGGTAGATCTTCACTGGGACATGAATGTTAGTGGTGAAAATTTCTCAAAATCGCCAAATTACTTGTAGAAATCTAAATCACTATTTTGCATAGTAGATAGTAGACTGCATAGTAGACTGCTGGCACAGAATTTGAAGTCTTAAAACATGACATTCTCCTTAAACTCGTAGTTTTCACCGAAAAAATGTCAAGGTGTGTTGAAATACATGAACATTTTGTTGTAGGGTTTCTTGAGCTGTGAATATGATCAGTCTACCGGCCGAATTGGTTGTTAAGATACTGAAGAATCTTGAACCACTGGACATTGTTAACTGTCGAACCGTTAACAAAAAGGTAAAGAAAATCCAAGTGTTCACAGTATATAGACCTCTTTTTTTGCCAGATTGTCTGGTTAATAAAAAAGCCCAATATTCATTGTTTCAGCTCTATGAGATCGTCACAAAAAATATCACGTATCTTCCAAGAAGAGCGGTAAATGTCAAAGTTTTTGAGCACGAAGGGCTCGCTTATATTTCATATTTGAAAACGGAGCTAGAGAGAGAGGTTGGAAATGTGCTTATAATCAAATATTTACGAATTCTTGCAGACGGTTGTTAGAGCCTTATTAAGGCCAGTAGCAACAATTTCGCATGAATTGAAATGAATTCATATTCGTGACTGGCACTAATTTGTTTTATTTATTTGTTTATCACATTACTTGACATCGTATATTCTGCCAATCTCAGAACTTTACGCATTCAATCTGTCTTCCTGTATCCATCAATTACGCTTCGTTTACTTATGTTCAATATATGGTCTACAATGGAGCGGATAGCACAGTGGTAGTGATGCCTGTAATGACGAGCATGGTGCTAGTTCAATTCTGCTCCGGGCCAACCAAGCCGCTCATCCCTCCGGGGTGGGTAAATTGGTACCGGACTTGTCTGGAAAAAACTGCTCTCTGCAATCCAAACTCGACCAGCATTCTACGACATCTAAGATGAAATGAAAATCCTCAAACAGTAACCTAAGCCACACGTAGAGTTGGAAGATCTTCGTGGACAGTGGATGCGAAGAAATGAATCGAATGTGAGAAGTGCTGGGATCCGCACAGTAGACGTGAAGACGGGTTCAAATGAAATGGAATAAAACAAATATGGTTTGCAACTGCGAAAACGAATTGACTCTTTAATACATTCGAGATCGTTCAGAGAGTAATGGAATTTGACCTCAATTGCTGGAATGACATACTCATAGAGAAAATAGTGCTAAAAAACTTAACAGCTGAATCATTTGGTACACGGAATGCAGTGGAATTTGTTTGCAAAGCTCTGAAAAAGTCACGACAGTTTCACATCAGGTAAGAAAACAAAACCCTTTTTTTGTTTGTCAGTACAATAGAGATATCATTGTTGGGTTTTATAATGAGCGTGTCTCGTATATTGTGGGAATCCTCAATTAGACTCCGCATCGGTTCTTACTAAACCTTCAACCCAGTCTAGGAGGAAGAACGTGCATAAAATGTTATATGATCAAGCGACTATGTTTTAAAGCGCAGTTTAATCACATTGAAGAATGCGAAACTTCCTATTTGTGTGCATCTAGGCCTAGGAGGCCAATTAACTTTTGAAAGTCAGAAATCCTCTAGTGCTAATCGCTTTGTCCTTCACTCTTCCGCCTCCTTTCACAGTATACCATTGCACAAAATAAGCAGTAATGTATAAGACTTATCAGTGCTAAAGATTTTAGGCAAACTGGAAGATTTCCGATCTCAGATCAATATGTTTCTCCGAAGCTATGTAGATCTATTGTTGAGTTACTAAAAATCATGATACAATTTAGAGCATTAACGATGGAATCAGTGAATATCAGCAGTAACTTTGACTGTCATCTATCAGAGCTGTTTCAACTTGTCCTACCAAGTTGCGAGGTACCAGTGTCTTCTTACGCATGTCACATTTGTGCAATATTTTCAGCTTTTTAGAAAATCCTTATAAGCAAATGTGTGCTCCATGCGATTATGCCGCCAACACTCGTCTTTAGGAGCACAGGTTTACCATGCTTTGTTGCGCCTTTGAAATTTGTTCCTCTGCTGATATCGTGCAACATTTTACGAACCGCTGTATGAAAAAATAACATCACATTTGTAACCTTAGGAAAATTTCACTACTCAGTAGGAGATCTGGGGGAGAACTAGTTTTCTTGCTGCACGATGTTGAAGACAAAGATGAAAGAGCAAAGGAAGTCGTGACAAATGTTTCTAGTTTTTAATTTAGACCACAAATATCTTAGCCGATGTAACACTCTATGCGGTGTTCCATCAGTTCTTCGAAGAAACAAGTAGATTGAACCAGATAAAAATTTTATCATTACACATAAATAACCCGTGATCAACAACGGGAATAATTTTTCCAAGCTATCTAAAGGAATATTGACAAGATCACAATGAGAAAGGACAAATATATGGGACCTACTTCAACAAATCAAAAGTTGTTTAGCAATAGTTTTGCATCGTCTTTTCTCTCCCGGGAACATGTGCATCTGGATGTTTTGTAGAAGAATGACGACAACAATATGCTCGCTATTGATGAATCGCACAAAGATCGGTCATCGACTGGACTATATTAAGTATCGAAGAAATTTTCAGATGGATATCTAGCCAGTGGTTACCTACTGATGTTATGGAAGCGAATTTATCTTCGCGGACTAGTCCGGTACCAATTTGCTGACCACGGCGTAATCGAAGCTTGGTTAGCGTTGCTGTGGATTTCCTACTTATGGGGGTGCACCTTATATGGAGAATAAGTGAAGGAATTTTCTTTCATAAAACTAATTGGATAGGTGAACGCTAGTGATGTTATGCGAACGTTGATTTCTGCAATCCAACAAACTATCAAGACACATAGAAAAGGGTAGAATATATTAACTTCAGTGATGTGATTTACAACTGCTTGCGGGCCAATTAATAGAAATGTCGGCCTTTTTGTTATTTTTTTAAAAACAATCGTAACATCTCTCCAAATGACTCACATCAAGGATAAGTACAACTTTAATAGATTCAGACGTGCTTCGACCATGAGTCATCTACATAACACAGGCAAAGCCCACCACAGTCCAAACGGTACTAAATGGATTTATACTCAATGAACACTGAGTAGTAAATTTAGAAATACCATCATCTTAAAGAGAACATTCTCGCCTTCTATGGTTACATTTGTAGGTCTCGTGTATTATCGCTGGCTGGAGAGTTGTTGTTTGTCTCCTTCCAAAACGAACGATGCTATTTTGCGTCGATTCACCAGAGATATCCGAGAATTCAATGAAAAGCGCTCTTTTCATGGAGAAATGGATGGCGTGACTGTATCGAGTGTCTGCGAATTCATTGAGGTGCGCCGTTTCCTTTAGTTCTTCCTGTATTTTATAACGTTAGTTAAAACCTTATGTAGCAGTAACTTCCACGTCCGACTTCCTATTAACCTCGGAATTGATTGAATAATTCTTTCTACTTCTGTTTAGCAAACACGAGGTGTTATTTTATTTCTTTATTTACGTGCAAGCCGACGTTCCGGCAGATTTCGCCTTCCTCATAGCCTGGAAAGGTCAAGTTGACTGCAATCTACACGGTCAAACGGCTCCATAACCAAGCAGAGAAAATGTTGAACCAAAATTTCAATCACATTGAACACAGAGTCTTTGCACACTCACCACTTTCTATGAGTCTTCCACTAAATATTTCACGTGGAGGCCAACCGCACAGAGTTCACAGAGCTCAGAGTTCCTAGAGTTCCTAGAGGTCAGAGTTCAGTTCCTTATATAGCAATTACCAAAACCGACATTCTATTAACCTCGGCATTCATTGACAATTCATTGTTTTTCTTAAATGAACAAACACGAGATTGGTACTACGCATACAATAGCAGGCGGTTCGGCCGTTTCGGCTTCTTCAGAGCCTGAAAGGTCAAATTGTCATGTAATTTACTCAGCCAAACACGTTCATTACCTTAGCAGATAAGACTTAGCACATAAATTTTCATTCGCATAACAAACAGCTTTCTTTAAACACCCACCGTCTTCTTAACCTTTTTGTTTACTGCCTATCCTTTTTAATGGCATTGTATGTTGCGAAATACAACTTCTATAATGCTGAGATATTTGCAAAACTCCGGACCGCAAGTGTCTGCGGTGGGGAACGAACGCGTTGTTGTCCTTTCAGGAGAGTAACGCCCTCACCACCACACCATGCAGGTCCTTCGTTCCGCCTGTCTCTCAGCTAGTTTTATCGATCACTTGACATCAGCAATCACCCGTCAACGGGATTGACCTGGGGATCCCAAATCGGCATTGATCCCAGTTCTGCTGAGGAAACATACCTAACGTTTTATTCGTTATAAGTATTCCAGTTACTTGATGGAGACAGTCCCACAGAGTATAACATTGGCGAGGGTCAGATCATAGAGTCAGCCTGAGGTATGGTGCGAGGTCACGCGTGGTAAAGTGTGACTGCTGTCCACCAACTGGGAGCGCGTTACAAGCTGCTTCTATCACAGTTGCCAATGATTTCGATACTTTAGAGGGTGCTGTATAGTGTTATGATTTTTTGTGCACTGGAAATCAGTAATTGAAAATGACTAGAGAAATTGTACATAAAGGCCTTTCATTATTTCACTGTATCGTAATTACCTATGTCAACAATACATTAGCTGTGATTTCACAACTAGAGCCTCATCTTTTGCGCACTACTTCAATCTCGATATCATGGCCTTTAGAAGCAAATAAAAGCCATAAGTGACAATTTTACCCTATTTTAGTTGTGAAAGTTTCGAAAAAAAATCATGGGAAACAATAGTATTTGTTATAGAAAGTACACAGTGTCAAAGTTTTTTGGTGAGGATGGTTAGTTGACGCATTTTGCCTTTGCTTCTTTTATGGTTATGGCGAACCCAAAAAGGAAAAAGAGAAACTTCGGGTTATTTATTGCCTTATATTGAAAACTCTGATGTACTTGAAAGTAGACCTATATACTAGTACCGGGAACGATGAGTATCTCTCTATTTCATCATGGATAATTGGGCATGAAAACTGTTTTCGAGGAGTTGTAGTCATTTAAATCAAGGGCGACTCTCAAGGATAAAATCTCCCAACCGGAATTGGGCGAACTTATTTTTCAGTAAATGCTGAAACACAGTGCATCAACATGAATGGTTAACTTCTCTATAAATGGTCTTTCCTCCACTAGAACTACTCCTGAATTCGCAAGCAAAGTTGTTTCATATGCAAAGCTACCTAAGTGGCACAAGCTGAAATAACACTGTCAAAATACAATGACAAGATGAATGAAATGATGAAAAACATGGGGAATCGTATAAAATTATTTTGTATGCATATCTCTTTAAATATTGTATGAGGCGAAAGTTGAACAAAGCAATGGTACGAACTTTTTTTTGACAGAGTTATAAAATTGATTAGACAAGACAGTGGTGGCTTATCCTTCCAGTTTAGGCTGTAATTAGTGTACAACCAAATGACGAAAAATCCGCGTGTTGCATGCTAATAGTAATATGGAAGAGAGATAACTCCGTAAAATTTCAGTGAAATACTGATTTTCTTCTTTTCAATCGGGAAATATTTTTCAAAGGCTTTAATAGCCCGATAAGGCAGAAATCACCATCGGACCTGACAAACATTACTGTGCTGTGGTTTTCAGCGCTCTCGTGATATTTCGGCATGGAGTGATCGAATCAGTTCGTTTCAGGCGTGGTCGACATCAACCACTCCGCCCTACTTTAATATTACGCTGTATGGTTGTTGTTATCTTTGGCGTATAGCGTTTAAAAAAGAATGTCAGAGAAGAAACCTTGCTGACGAATGCAATGAATTTGAATCGGCTCTAGTCAAAGCAGCTCACATCAAAGTGGTCTTTATCCAAGTACGTTAACAGTTCACCTTCTAACGCTTTCGATTCCATGATTGACAACCGGACACCTTAATGGTGTGTAGTTATGGGGAGGTCTGCCCTCTCCCGACTACATGCTCACATAATCTTAAAATACTAACGAGAAAAAAAATAGAAACATTTCTACTTATTAAGCAAAGAGTCGAAACGCTTTCTAATCTCAGTGAAGAAAGCCTACGACTTCGTGATTCCTCCACATGTGGAGTGCTTTCAAACTTAAACGGTCTAGGTATTTTGCTGAAAGTCAACCATTGTCTATGTTCATCTCGTGCAGCGAGCTCTTTCTTTGGCCCATAATCCGATAACGATCACTTGAGAACTGATTTATTTCGATTTCAGTCGATATCAGTCAAATTTACTTCTGTATCTGGAATGCTTGCTGTTCCAGTTTGGTTCGATTAGCCAAAACTGCCTTTCTTCCTGCGCATGTTGAGCTCTCTTGCATAGATTAACCATAAGCAATAACAAGGATGTATGCCAGCTTCTTGATAATTACGACAAAAGTGTACACCGCTGAAATCATTGCAATAGTTTTAAGAAGTTTTGCAACCCATAGTTGGTTAATAACTTGTGCGGTTTGAAGTACATGTCAACCTGCATTACGCACGTTTGGATAGGCCAGGGAGAGGTTGTTTGATTTTCTCTTGCATCTAGCTTTTTAAAGCTATATGAGAGTGCAATGCACGTAATTAAAAGTTGGAACAAAAGAGGGTTGCAAAAAACCCTTTCAGTGATAGGCGACATGAATTCTCTTCCTGGAAACAAATTGTAAAATTAGGTGCATAGAACAAATGATATAATGTATGGCGGGGATGAAGATGATAGTCGTACTGTTTCAGGATGCAGAACTTTTTCGAATGTGGCCCATATTTGATATTCCAGCACGGGAAACGAAGAGCACCATTTGCTATGCTAGATTCTACAGGGACTTTTAGATTATTTTACAATACACCTCTATGTTTTCTTCCGTCTGTTCCTTTCTTGAGTTTTAGAGAGAGATTGCTTTGACTCTGTTGGTTTCTTCCTGTGCTCTTTGATAATACGGGCCAGATTTCACGCGTGTTATCAATGGTTTTCATTGCCAGTAATGATTTTCCGTCCTTCACGTGAATGCTTGTAGATATTTTTTGGGCAACGATTTTCTTCAGACGGATTGAACTGAAACGAAAATATTGCTTAGTAGTGTATAATTCGTTATTAGAGCTTTTCAGATAGATACAAAATAGAAAGACCGTAGGTGATTATGGCGCGCATTTCTTAGATGCTTATTGATTGCCAACTGTACAGTAGTCGGACTACAAACAAGTCAGTCGGGAAATAATTGAATTACAAATTAAGGTGTGAAAGCCACTGCTTTTAATCTTAAAAGCGTATTAATGATTGATAATTAATGCTAGAAAACATCGCTACAAGATAATATACCGCTTACGTGTAGAGTTCTCTTCCTATAAGCAAATTGGTATGACTAAGAGAATCTTCCTGATCGCGATCCGAATTGTTGAGCTTCGGACATAGTAAAAAAATTCTGATTTTTTTTGAGAAGTTTATTAATATTCATCTTTATACTCCATATTGGCGTGCTTATTTATTTGCTTCAAGACAGTGAGACCAATGAACAGGACCAAGTAGCACCGATCGTTCACTGCTGTAACAGGTCACATTGATATACTTGTCAACACGTCGCAATCATTACTCGCTCATTACTCATCTATCAATTAGATCCATTACATTTCTGCCAATAAATAATATCAAGTTTTTCCCGGTTTTACAGCAATGAGTTCATTTTTTTCCTAGTAGAAGTCGTACTTCCACCAATGATATTTCAATGTTAGCCTTCATTTATCATAAAAAATAATATTATAACCGGTACGACCCATTACTGAGCGATTGCTTTGCGTAGGTGTTGCAAACATTTTCAGAGATCGTCGGTGATTTTCGAAGAAACCTTTTGAACTAGTTGAGTCTCATGAACTGAATAAAATTGAACAGAATGTGATATTACATTCCGAATAGAAGATTAGAGGTATATCGAGGTGATAGAGTTAGGAGTATATGGAAAATTCTTAATGTTCTCTTCGTACAATTATCGAGGAACAAACAAGTAATAGATATAGTCGAACATAGGAAATATTTGGAAAATTTTGTCTAGATGTATGTAGATATAATTAGGAATGGAACAATAATTCTGCTAAGACCTACTATGTGATAGAAATGACAATTGGATAGAAAGGGCCGTGATGAAACAAAAATAAAGGGAAAGAAGGAGACAAAAGGGAAGCGAATGCAAGAGAAAAAGGGCGATCCGGAGAGAAAACCTGCGATTTACAAAAGAAATTTAAGAAGCTAATTGGACTGTTTTCCTGATAACGATGTTTGATTAGACTGAAACTCACAACTTCATAGGTAATGCCTGCTCTTAGAGGAATCCATCCCTTTGAGAACGAACGCTGCAGTTTTCGAAAGACTTGTAGAATTACATGTGATGTTACTCATATCAGAATCGTAATACCCAAATTACTACTCGTACTGACTGATCGTTTTGAACGCCGCAAAATTTGCAAAGCACTTTTCATCGCTCAGAACTTCAGACTTTAAGTAAAGTATACTGTAAAATAAACTATGAAAGTGATACAAAAATACACCGAGAAAACATTTACGTACTTCTCACCCGTTCTAACAAATAAACAACGCTGCAATTACAGCGAACAAAAACAAGAAAAGGAACAAAAAACACGAAAATATACATCATATAATGTCAGTAATGAGATCGATCAGAAATACTATATGGTCGACGATCTGCGCTTAACGTTGTCAGTGTAAGTGCGAACGATAATAGGAAGAAGTCGGAACACCATCACAAGCACCGGAAGAATTTCGCATGGCAATCATCATGGGATCAGACTATTTCTAAACTAGAAATACGAAATCAAATCAAACGATATCAGCGTGGAAATGCACGACATCATAGTAAATTTCGATGCACATCATTTCTCACATAGGTGTAGTCGTGCTGATTTCCATCTATTGGTGTCCCATACTCATTTGCTATTCGTATAACCCGGTATCCAACGTCATGAGCAGAATTCATCGTATCAAGTTGTGTAAATCTTCGTGGTGTGAAAGTAGCAGTTGCTGTTGTTGTTGTTGCTGTCGGCAACGGTATCTTAGGTGGAGAAGGTGGATAGAATTGAGGGGGTTCCGGTGGAGATACACCTACGGAACAAGTTACGGATTCACCTAAAAGTACAAAGATCACTTTATTTCTGACAACTAGTTCAAATACATTTGGTCATTTCCTGATTTAATAGTGAGATGAATATACACATTTGTTTTAACTAACCTTTTAACTGCGGTTGGACGGATTTGAGACATCGGCAACAGATACAACATGATATACATATACAACCGAACAGTATAACAATACCTCCAGACAGAAGTAAAACAAGAAATCCAGAAACTGATGTCAATGGATCAATGTCTAAATCTGAAAATGTTAGAGATTGAGTCGTCAAAAACAACGGTGAATTCTTTTAGAAAATTACACATGTGACTTACTTTCACAATTTACAGCAAACTGCCTGGAATAAATAATATCTGATTCATCTCGGCAATCAGAAAAGCGATCACAAGCAAGTTGAATCGGAATGCATTCACTTTGACCGCAAGCGAATTCACGAGACGATGAGCACGGAACTAAAAACGTCATTTCATGGTTCTTCTTTTCCGGGGACATGAGAAGGGGATTTCAAAATTAGAAGTGCGAAATCCCTAGATCTATGGAGTTTGCAGGAACACTGAAAATTGACGTAGAAGAGCAATCTATGCATAATTTCTGTGCGCCTCATTTCACCAGTTGGTCAAGGATTTTCCAGCTATTCTTCAATAGTACAATAGTTAGGTATTATCCGGACCAAAACAACATTTGACTAATCGAGAAAGAGGAATTAACTTTTCTAAGCCTGCACTGTGTGCACTATGTGTATGCGTTCTTTTCCATTTTTTAATGGACAACTAATTGTAGAAGCTGCGGATCAAAAATTGAATCCTGGAAGAGAAAGTCTGCGAAAAATTCAGGACTCAGAAAATTGGGACCAGCACAAATCTCTGTTTTCCAAGTAGCTTGCTGACCAACCATTAGCAGTGACACGGAATGCATTCCAGTGCAGTCGAAAACCTTTGGCTGGATGCTGTTGTGGCAAGAGAGAATCAGTATGCCACCATAAAGTCAATGCATTTAAAGTGCTAGTGCTAAGTTCACTGGCGTTCGTTCGCTTACCACAAAATTGACCTAAATACAACTATAATACTATTGTAATTCATTAGTGACATAATTAACTTTTTCCAATCATTCCTAACCTATAATAGGTCCGGGCGTGATGTTGTCGGTTGATTGGAAATGGAATGTCGATGGGTCAATCACTGTTTCGTGGTCGAACACGTGCAATGTGTCTTTCTCACAAACAGAGTGCTTCCCATTCACATCAAAATCCAACACCTTCAGTCGTATGCGGTATCCGATAGGCGCTATTAACATCATAAAACAGTTTCTACTGCCATTATATGGCGCTCTACCATAGAGTGAATGTGAATATATGACTCCTGATAATCCTGAACACGAAAAACCTTTATCGCTACGGTGAACTAGTGAACTAACAGTTACAGGCTTTCTTATACCTGTTAAACGACGTTCTAGTCGTGTCTTACACTGATTGAGAAAGTTGTTTCCGTCAAAGAAACCTTAAAAATGCTAGTAATATTACAAAAAAGGAATTCATTGTAGGAGTTGTGGAAACATCACTTACTCACGCTCGGTTCAACGCCAACTACCGCAAAAACTCGGAGAATACAACATGAAATCATTGACAACATCAAAGTCCAGTTCCACATTTTTCTATAACGATAGCATTACTAAGTAAAAATTTAAAATTAGAAGAAAAGCACAAGAAGGATGAGAGTTGTGCAAATGAGTGGTGTCACGACGGGCATCTTAACTGCTGTAGACGAAAGTTTAGACCTGATCAGGTAAAACGATAAGAGATAGCAAGTAAAGGGGAGTTTTTCATTTTCAAGGAATTTTTTTAAAGTGTACTGGATTGGTTTTTATCGTTGATAGATGAGAGATATAGCGACGTTAGGTACGAACATGACGATTTACTGAGAAGTAGTCATAAATCGAAGCATAAGTGGTGCATGAATTTATTGGGTGACAAGCGAGATGGAAAGATAACGCTATCAACAAAAGAAAGAGCAACACATCATAATGAGAGATGGTGGCAGTGAAAACATCATGCAAATCGCTCATCACTGATAACCGTTTCGCTAAGCTTGCAAAAACAAGCTGATGATTTGTGTGGACGTTAATAGCGGCGCCCGTCACTTCAATAAATCTACTCGACCTGTGATTAAAAAAAAACCCTAATCCATTTTTCCTCATTAACAAATTGGTTCGATTTTCATTTAAAGGCTATGGTATTCGAGATCCTTAAGGGGGCGGTAGACGTTCTCAGAGCGTTGAATATAAGTGACGGAACGGGACGAAACGAGACGGAACGAGCAAACGAACGACTCTCAATCTGTTTTTGATTGCGCACAGGCACGCACGCGATATCTAGCTGCTTTACTCAATCAGACAAATTGCCACCAGCAACAGTCGTGTCATCATCGATAAATACTCTCACCCACTTTCTGCTAATTAGATACTTAGGACATATCCATACGATAAGCAGCAACTCTCCACGTGTCATTGCGAAAACTTTAACCGTTGGTAAGCAGTAAACTGAAGGAAGAGTCATCCTAAATTCATGCAAGTGTGGAAAAAAATGAGCACAAGACCAGGAGATTTCTGGTAGATGAGAGCTCGTCCATTAATGAGGGAAGTTATCACCTTCATTCAAATTATGGACTGAATGTAGGAGGCCATAATTTACGAACGCACATTTGAAACATGTAGCGGCGACGATTTATGAGTTGTTGCAGGGCATTCCACTCCGCCCGCTCATCCTCCCCTATGCACTCCGCCTTGACCACTCGCTGCTCTCACGAAAGCGCACGGCATACGGTATATGGTTGAGTGCGTCGAGATTGGTGGCTGCAATAAGAAGAGGAGACGATGATCGCTGCTCTTAGGAATGGACGTAGTTGTCAGATGCGACAGTAAGCTGCTTTGTGCATGCTGACATAAGGGTCACCAACGATGTCATTTGCATACGTGATCAAACGAAGCCGCTCTCGCGCACGTCACTTGACGCACTGACTGCTTCAAGAGTCAATGACGTGCTGGTCTACTGACCCGACACAACCGATGAAATCCATCCAGTATTTAGCTGGTTATGCAGAGAAGTTGCTTAACTATCTTAATGATCGAATTCAAACAGTGGAACATCACAGCATGGCCTCGTAACGTAAAAGAACAACAGTAAACGACGACCCACTTGTCTTCAGCAACAATAGTTCAGTGACACTTATTGCGCCAAAAATAGTCTTTAAACGAAACAGCTTAAAGAAAACACCCTTGTTTTCTAATTTAGGACTGTGCAGAACAGTGAATAAAGCAAGATGTAAAACAAAAGTGGAAGATTATCCTTAGAGGCTACTCTACGACAGCTCCGATGAGAATACTATGTATACTATTAAGCTGGACATCGTCGAAACTGTCGAAAGATATCCATCACTGGAATGTGAGTTGGGTTCTCTACTATGATCGCTTGAATTATGGTGGCTGAGGTTTATGGAGTGACTCACACGAGGAGCGCCGGCGCTTCATCCCATCACTCATGAGTCTCTATCTATTGTCTTTATCAGCTCATTGTCACTCCGAATTTCGGGCCGCCCCTCGGCGTCGGCGATGTGAATCGTGCAACAAACAAGCATCTGTCACAAAGCCACGCTCATTTGCATACAGGGGTAACAGACGCACAACTATTCCTTCGCAAACCAGCAGCTGCTTTCCGGTTGGCAATTTTTGGTACGAGACTAATAAACGAAAGATCATTACGGGAACCGATCATCTTTGTACAAAAGCTTGAAGGGATTTAGATGGTCTTTGTAGAATTACATAAATATAAGAATTCTATACAGTGGCATAGTTTCCATTAGGAGGATTTCATCACTGGTTGTTTACACGACTACATAGAGCTCTAAACATTATTAATATGAAGCATTTGTACTCTATCGAGTTCATAGATAACAGCTTTGTTTTAATTCATTATTGCTTCGAAGGGATGCAAACGAGCAGAAAATGGTTGTGTATCGCGCGAGGTTGTGCACTGAGAAGACGGATTGGCTAGCAGAGAGAGATGGGACATACATAAGATGGATTGAAGCTAGTGGAAATTGACGGCAGGAGTGCTCCATAACACGGACCACATTCGAAGGTTTTCCAATGTTACGCTGAATAGGAGAGGTTGACTTTAGAAACTCGGTGATTCGGTACTTTATCAATAAAAGTCATCTTTTTCTGTAGAAGCACTTTTTTCTTCTAAAGATTTCCTTTAAATATCGCTAAGGATAGTTCGTACGAAATTACTCAAGGTGGAACCCAAAACTAACAGACATTTTTGCTCCTGTGATATTCACTTGTAACCAACAGCTCCTATTTTTCCCTTGATTCCGATTCAATATCGATTTTCTTCGTTTGGATTGGTTATTGAACCAAAGTTACGAGTTTAAAGGAAGAATTCCTGGAACGAACATTTAACAGCTAAGGACTAGGTTTACAAATGAGAACTCCTCTCGCAATGTAATAAACTACTATTGAAGAACGACAGGTGCAGCGGTCAGTATATGACCGCAACAAGGTGAAAGAACCTTAGAAAGAAAAAAATCATTTCAACCCATAGATTTTAGTTTTTTCATGAGTTTTTCAATGGTAATGCTTCATTGTGTCATTGGAAAATCAGTCCTCACCGTGAGCTAAGAAGTATTAGAGTTTTATTTATCAATGAACATATCAGATTTGTGTGGAATAAATTCCATAGTTTCGATAAGCACCACAAAAAAGCAGAGATGGGAGCAGTACTAGTACTTTGCCAGGGTAACAGAGTTTTGTAGCATCAAAGTGGATCACAGGCAGAGAAATGGATGATTGCTCATAATCAGAGGGAATTTTCGATGCTCATTCATGAACGAGATTCCATCGTTTATCTCTGTACTTAGTGGTGATCTAAGCGAGACATTATTCTTATGGAAAACGAACAGTCAATACTACAATGATAAATGTGGATGCAATTAGCCCACACTATTACAAATGATTGCCAGTAACAAGTAAATAAGAGAATGATACAATATAATACTGAAAAAGAGAACATAAAGATTGAAGTGACTGATTGCCTAGAGAATGAAACGAGGGAGAACTCCAGTGGATTCCACAGCATCACGACAGCAATCATGTTCGTAAATCAAAACTGAGCTCGCTATGTAATAAACGGCTGTTGAGAGCAGAAGTAACTGAGGTCGGAGTACAATCAAAAGGCTCACTAACCATCGGACCAAAAGCGAATTGGCAGTGCTAATGCAAAACTCTAGAAGAAGTTAGTTTGTCATTTTTTGGACTACTACAGAAGTTTTTGCTCGAACTAATTTACTTGAACATTTTAAACGCTTTATCTGTTGATGAGAGCTCAGTGTTGTAGATGGTTGTATTTTGGGTTAAGAACATCAGTAGAAATTCACAAGCAGATTGAAGAGGATGTGAACTAAAAGGCACCAGTCATCGAGGGAATATTTAAAAACACGATCAACGGCTTAAAAGAAACTGTCAAAGAAGTACACTAGAATATAGAAAACAATTAAAACTTAGCAAACTGACTTAGTAAAAAATTTCTAAATAGCACTAATACTAACCTACTTTTTTATTCTCTATCTATTAATGAATAGCTTTATGAACAGTTGTGAATTGCTAATATTTTGAAGAGAAAAATTCCCATAAACATAGATATTAATCATCAGGCAGAGTGAGTGGGAAACGACTTTAGTCCTAGGAACTGATGAGAATAGAATCGTAAAGGATTCGTTGCGTAGTGATTGTCGAGTTCGATCTCGCAACATTTGTTGAATAGTGTGGGCCAGTCATAAGTCAGTGCGAACGCCTGCGATATCATCGAATGTGTTCATAGGAAGATGAATGGCCAGGTTGACATCGTCTCACACCATATTAATAAATAAGGCCAAACAACTGCACTTGACTACTGGAATCTAGCCGTTTGCTCCGGAATGAGTGATGACTTCAGTCAATGTTTTGCGTCTTTGTTTGCCTCGCTGAACCACTGAACACAACTACATTATTTAAGATGAATCAATTCGCGCACTGAAAAAATCAAGAACGTAGAAACATCTCTTATATAAGTGTGTTGAGTGAGATCTAATGTAGATGGAATCTGAAACACGTTCAATTGAGAATATTTGAAAAAAAGAAATGTCAACTCATCCGTATGATGTCATTAAACAAGATTATTCAAAAAATTCGTGTAAGAAAATGCTTAGTGCTCGTTTTAAGATAAAAACATAAAAGAGTGACTTTAATTAGAAAGATTCTGTGATATTGGAAATACTGAAGTCGACATCTCGATTTCTACCCTTGGGAAATCGGCAGCTCATAAACACGACTCTTCTCTGGCTCTTCTGTCAATCACGAAATATGCTTGCACAAAATCGCACTTTTCGTTTAAGATTGGCACTGTGTGGCCTGTCGTCACTGCTTCTAATCTGTAAATTTCTACTGGCTTCTACATGCAATTCTGTTTTTTTTTTCGCTTTTTTTAAAAAAAAGATGGAGTAGAAACAGAGGCAACTGGGACAGAAAAATAAAACCTAGTATAAGTGGCTTGGAGATAAACTATGTCCAGAATAAGAATAAAGACTCGTGAAGAATATGCTGTCAGTTATTTCATGAACAACTTTCCTTCTATTCGTATTCATATGACATCAAAAAAATGTGTGGTTAGAACTTTATAATAAGAAGTCGAGAACCATTGGAAACCTCACAGCCAGAAAAGGATCTCTACTTTATTATAGTTCTCATGATGAAAAATTGTTCGAAACACACGTAGACATGGTGTCGACATTAACTGCTTAAGCTTACATTATTCAAAAATGAAAGTTAACAAAGAAAAATATAAACTGTTTAACGTTAATCGCTCTCTTGAAGATGTGTCGTGCATTCCACTTTATTGTATATCGTGGAGAAGAACGAATGTATATTTGACCTATCCTATTAAATTCAATGGCCTACACATTTATTAAATCAGTGCTTTGCTCTACTAAACAAGTATGATATCAAGTTGTGGACCCTGGAAGAAAACAGGACTTGATTAGCTCGGGTCGCAAGGATGACCCAGCGATTACGTGTGTATTGCAGGGTATCTCTTATCACTCAGCAACAACCGTCAACTGAATCATAGTTGTTATAACAAATTCATGTCTTGTGAATTCTTATCATTAATCCACTACCTCACCGTACCTGTGAGGAAGAATGGACTGTTCTTCTTAGCTCGTAGGATTTTGTTACCAAACTTTTATTTATGGTTCGGACCTTGTATTAGCATAAGTAATTCCACTATAACTTTCGATCGTTTGCTGGCTCGTTTAGACTAGTTTGTACCTACGCATCGAGCTGTGAAGGCGGTGGGAGTTAATCTTCTAGCAGAGTACCCCAAATAAGCAGAATATCCTAATTTAAAGCACCGCCATGACAGAGGCCAACTAGCGAGTCGTAGCTACTTTCTCTAAAGTAGCAGGAAAAAACCAATGTCCTCACAGCAAAACTTTGGTTTTTTGTGATCCTTGAGTGAAGAGTACCCTCTGAAGGAGTATGGCAATGTTTGCGGACAAATGCAGATTTCACAGGTAACGGGTGGAGCTGCATGTTAGTTAACAATCGATGAAACGATAAAGACAACATTGTGTGCTAATATCAAAAGCAGTTAATTTTTTGAAGAACATCGGGTTCCTCTAATGTACGCATGGCTAATCGGTACACATCTTCTCATTGATAAGCTAACGGGAGGTTGGTAAAAAAAGTTTATTCGGCAAGTTTCGGCGCTTCCACCATTTTCAAATCTAGACTGATCCGAGTCGATTGTCCGCAATCGTTTCCTCCTCCATCTTCGCTTTCCCAATCGCAACTAGTCGAGTCCATTTGAGCGCCACCCGAATAAACCTCTTTCAGCAATTTTCTTTTATACAAATCAGTTGTTGACACTGATTGCTCGTTGATTAAGACGCGGGACGTTGGCCGAAGAAGGCTATTTCTTTATCCACCTCGTGTTAGCTTATAAATGAAAGAACGCACATTGCTTAGTCGTAGTCGTAGCGAAGGTATAGGAAAGTTGGTTTCCTCAACATAGTGTTACGTTGTTCGTCAGCTGATAATGATACTGGTCGATACGGGATAGTTGTCCGGAGAAAAACGAAAGACTACCAACGTACAATCAATATTAACAATCGCCCAGTTTGGAAGAGTATTCCCTAGTCAAGTTAACTCTTTCAAGCTGTGTTTTACTAAAGATGATTCGACTGGAACGACTACGAAAGCCCATATCTGAAGAGGTAACAACTGTGGAAAATCACCTTGGATCAACCCGGCTTTAAAGAAGGCGAAAGTACCGAAACGTTACTCGAGAAATTTTTTTTCAAACAACCTCGTGTTAGTTTATCAATGACGGAACACACATTGAGAAGTCAATTAGTTTAAAAGCCAGTAAGAGTACCGCAGATGATGCTCTATGTCTTGTAAAATTAAAATTTGGGCATTTCGCACTAATCTCGACCTATTAAGGACCACAATAATAAAAAATCCAAAGCAAAGTTGCATGGAATTCAGTTCTCCGGTACTTCTTACTTTGATCATACAACTGTGGAATTCAATATCTGGTACTTTCTGTTATGATTTATATGTGATGCAAAATCTAATTTGTTTGCTAGTTTTGGCACACGGTTGCTAGACATTTCTAGATTTCCACAGTTTTCTGAAAAATAAAAACTTGAAAGAAAAGAGTATGTTATTACCACGTTTTCGGAAGAGTTGAAATTTTGCCGTCATAGTGCCAAAGTTCTAAAAACTTTTCGCGAAGTTTTCTTACAATTTCATTTTAGAACGAAGTACATAATGATATAACTTTCCTATCACCACATATTTGAGGGCGCGTGTGGCGCAGTAGTTGGAGGCGCCACTGCGAAATACACGTGGAATCGATCCCACGCCCATGGCCCACCAAGCCTTCTATCTCTCCGGGGTCGGCAAAAAGGTACCAAAATTGTCTGAATTGTCTGGGAGTATAGCAGCACTGGCTCGAAAGATCGGTAGGCCACCGCGAGTCATTGTAAAGGCTTGATATGCATTCAATCACCTCCAACGATGCTTAATGAAGAATGCATGGCGCATCCTTCAGGGATTGATCAACGCCGGGAGCTTCATCCTTTATCCTTATCATCACATATCTACATATTGGCCAACATAGATGACTTCCTAGTTAGCAAATTCTATCAGTTACTGGCCTCGACACGTTGCGGACAATCGACATTGGTGCCGCATGTCTGTTGTCCGTTGTTTGAACGTATCTTTTTTCTTCTTGAAGCTTTGAATTAGTCATAGCAGAGCATTTTCACAGCATGTGGTCCTCCTTGGAATTTTTTTCCAGCCATGGAGGCGAATTCTAGGGTAGGCAGACCCTATGCATGGCTTTCTAGACGCAAACGTTGAACTCCTCAGCCTAGGTAATCTTGCCAAAAAGAAGCAATCTATTTCTGACCATTTCCATTCGACAACCAGGTACGGTCATTTGACGTGTTCGCAAGATGCTGAACCACCGAGGAAGACAAGTAATTTAAAACATGCGGTGTTAAACATTACGCGGACTGTTCAATCCACCCAGGCGTTGATGCAACTCCGCTTCGGGCCCACCAACAAAAGATCACTCCCTCTAATCCACGTGGAAACGTCTTAGGATGACCACCGCAAGATTTCAGGAACAATCGACTGACCAGCATTTATCAACACTCCTGACGAAGACGAAAAAAAAATCGTGAAGGAGCAGCTGAGCCCACACGCAGAGAAGTTCGAACACCTTCGTGTACAGTGGATCAAAGGAATAGAGTGGATTAGTGGATCAAAGGAATAGAGTGGATTATAAGTGCTGGAGTCCGCACTGCGTGATATATGTGGTGCCGGGTCTTTTTGTCATGTGATTTTTTTAAATTTTGTTTTATATGACCAATCTTCACGTCTATCATGTGGATCCCAGCATTTCTCACATTCGACTCGCTTCTTTCATTATGTAATGTAATGTTTGTCAACTCCACCTAGCCGAATAAGGCCCACGCTAACATACGATTATAAAAAATTGTCCTATCCTCTTCATCCTCCAATAGTTCTTTTATTGCTCTGCTTGTTTCTAAAGAACGTATATCGACAGAAAATATTGTAAATGGCGCTTTCCTTGCAAATGTTACACTATTAGCCAATGGACATCAAAGCCGTCATGTGTTCAAGATAACTGTTGAGCATATCTTAAAGTTGTATGAAAAACATTGAAGCAGTGAAATGCATAATCATGATTGCTACATAGAGTCTTCGATTACTGGTCGAATTACTCCCCTACAAAGTCACCGCTAACGATTAAAAATGCTTTGTGACTAGAAATTATCTCAGGCACTACAATTTATGTGTGAAAAAAAGGGACGACTTCTGCAAGTAATGAAACTATCATCCGGTTCAATTTTTTTCTCAAATTCTTAAAAAGCCTACTTCAATAGGAGCGACTTTCCGTCGTAACGTTTGAAGTCTAACTTTGGCTAAAAAATAACGAGGAAAGATTTGAAACATCTCCAATTTTAGACAACATCCTAGAAAAACAAAACTGGTAAAAGGTGAGTCATATCGCAATGATGCCGATTTATAGAAAATGCCGATGATTTTTCGATATCTGGACCGACTGTAGGTTTGAAGCCATCGCTATTAAGGTAAATCTAAAACAAGAAACAAAGCTGTCGGCGTTGATCAATTCCTGACGGATGCGCCATCCATTAGACTTCATTAAGCATCGTTAGAGGTGTTTGAAAGAACGCCTAAAGAATCACCTGCGGTGGTGTACCGATGTATCGAATTAGTGCTGCTATCCTCCCAGACAGGTCTGGTACCAGTTTGCCCGGGAAGGATGGAGCAGTTGGTAAACCTGAGGCGTGCGATCGAATCCATGTGTGCTGCAGGGCACCACTAAGCACTGTGCTCCACGTGCCCAAAGGTATACATTGTTGCTATGATTTGTTATTTTTTTTGTGGTGCAAAAGGCGCGACGGTTAGAGGTGTCATGCTAGATGTACAGCCTCTAGATCGACGCCGTACCGAGTCAAGCATACCCGCTGTCCCACGTAGTTTAGCAAATTTGTACAAGATTTGTGGGAAAGTTCCTTCTGTGCCTCTAAAGCGGGCAGTTTTCTGTGATTAAGACCTGCTGACTTAGTAGAAGAGTTATCGCAAGACTCAAGAGCAGTTCAACCTGATCGGCGTTCAACGAGATTCATGAACAACACGAAATTCTCAATTGCAGCCGAACTCACGCGCAAACCCAGTGAATCTCGTTAATGACAGCTGCAAGACCACGAACCGAATAAAGGAAATGCATTATTTCGCAAAAGAAGTCGTGTCATACTCAAAACTAAAGTTGGTTTTAAAAGTAATTAGAACTCAAATTTTCGGAAATTGAATAAGAAACATTCATGGCAATCTTAACCTTTTTATTTACTGGCTATTCTTTTTTAACTGCAGGTTATGTTGCGAAATATAACTTCTATAATGCTGAGGTATTTGCAAAACTCCGGACCGCAGGTGTCTGCGGTGGGGAACGAACGTGCTATTGTCCTTTCCGGGGAGTAACGCGTTCACCACCACACCCCTGCTGGTCCTTCGTTTCGCCTGTCTCTCAGCTTGTTCTATCGATCTCTGTCATCAGCAATCACCCATCAGCTCGGCAGCTCGGTCCGGAGTTTTTGCAAATGTCTTAGCATTATAGAAGTTATATTTCGCAAACATACCGTGCCATTAAAAAGAATAGGCAGTAAATAAAAGGTTAAGATTGTGATAAAAACTAGGTCCTCAGCTTAACTGGGTTCAATGGTGATTTGAATTCCGAGATCAATCCCGCTGATGGGTGATTGCTGATGGCAGAGATCGATAAAACTAGCTGAGAGACAGGCGAAACGAAGGACCAGCATGGTGTGGTGGTAAACGCGTTACTCCCCGGAAAGGACAATAGCGCGTTCGTTTCCCACCGCAGACACCTGCGGTCCGAGTTTTGCAAATATCTCAGCATTATAGAAATTCATGGCATTTTCAAAGATTTCTAACAGAAATACGCCAGCTGCAAGCATAAACAATGCGCGTACGTCATCGCGCCCTGTTAGACGAGATCCCTCTTCTTTAATTCCCCGACTGGGACCCAGCAAAAGAAATCGGAAAAGAAAAACCAATCATGGTCTCCAATAAGTGGCTAGTGTTTGTAAAAGTTGAAAATTTGTGCTTCAATCATTATGCTCGACATTTGCTGACGTAAAGAGTCACGTGTTCGGTGTTGATCAATCCCTTAAAAAAAGCGCAATGCATTCCACTTCATCAATCTTGGAAGAGGTTATTGAACACATGTTTATTTCTGTACAACAAATTTCGGTGGGATTCTAGAACTATGGAAATCACAGTGACCCAAAGGCACGGGCAAGAAGAAGCGACCGATCCAGGGTGAATAGCAAAGCACCTTTAGCCACTGCCCCGAACACTCTGTTTTGCTAGGACATGATTGTTAGAAGTTAAAGACCAAAGTCATTTTTTATGTATATAAATAAATATATATATATATATATGTATATATGGCTCATGTAAGACACACTGTCCACAATGTCTTAAGAAGGGTCAGAAAGGTATTATAAAATGAATTCATGAGTTAACTACAAACATAGATTTCTCAAGGAATTAACTTCTGAGTAGGGTCTCACGTGGAATTAAAAGAAACCTCCTATTTCTTTAGTTACAAATTTTCTCCTCTGCTGAGCGTTCCACTTATAAAAATGAGATAGTTTTAGAAATTCACAGAGCAGATTGAAGCCTAGGCAATATGAAATAGTCATTTTCAGGCAGGCTTTTAACAAATCTCCAAGTGATGAGAAAAACCCTTGTATAGCACATAGTAACTAATCGATTTTAAAGGATCAAAATTCGATATTACAATTAATAGAGAACATTTCCTATAAACTAACTTAATTTTGGAACTCATACGACTTCGAACAATCGAGGGAAGATCGCTTTCGAAACAATTTAACTGAAGAAAAATCAAATAGGTGAATAGATTTAAATGGAACTTTCAAGCAACCGATGCCTAGAAATTCAATTTTCAGATCTCATTCGTTCTCTTGAAATGTAGATAGCTTAGGTAATCTTTGAATCTTATCTCTGGGATCACAGATGAATTGAAACACGCACTCTGAATTTCTATGGGGTCGGTTATGACCTATACAAAAACACCAAGAGATTGTTGTTCAGTCAGAGAGCCAAGATGAAATCTACTAAAAATAACTTCCAAGATGCTGAGATATTTGCAAAACTCCGGACCGCTGCTGTTTGTGGTGGGGAACGAACGCGTTATTGTCCTTTCCGGGGAGTAACGCGTTCACCACCACACCATGTGAGTCCTTCGTTTCTCATTTTTTTCACTAAAAATATGTAAAAAGTCATAAAACACGTCACTTCTAATGGATCTCTTAACAAAGACAAGCTAAATCTTAGAAGTAAAGATAGAAAATGTTTTAGAGTTGTAAAAAATTGTGAATATATTCAACTTGAATGTTTTAATGGAATAAACAGCCATTACTCAAACCGCGGAAAGGGACAGAGAACATTAAAAAAGCTTTAATACAGAAAAGAAATTTGTACAGTTAGACAACATTGTATAAAGACTATTCATAACAACCGAGTGTAAGCATGAGAATACAAAGTATCAAAAACTAAAACAAGACAGAACGAAAACTGAAACAAAAAAAAAAACACATTTCCAACCAAAAAATGAGGTTTTCAGAAGGTGCCCGCTTTTGTAAGCTGTGAAACAATGGAGAGAAAGCAACTGCAATGAGAAGCTTAGAAAGAAGAAATTCCGAACAAAACTGCAATCACAGTAAGAGGTTTTTCAACACATTTTCCTGTAATTTTTCTTTTTTTGGCTCTCAGATCTGCAAGTTTGAAACTCGCTCGAATATATGGGATACATCACTGTTCGCTCCTGAATCCGGGATGTAGTCAGAGATATTCATGCATTAGAGATAAAGAGATAAGACATATTGGATTACATGTAATTTTTATAAAGTTCTGATGCGCTGTCTAATGCGAAGCATGAATCGCCTCTCTAAAGATAAATCTTGCATAATAACATGATTTGTGGTGTCGAATAATCTTTTCTAGGACAGGACAACAAATAACATCAGAATGGAAGTGATGAGAAATGGAAGTGAACAAATTCTATATAAAATTCAAGTTAAACAAGTAAGAAAATAGATGGAGATAGAAAACACATGCGAATATTATGACAAGATGAAAGGCTATGTTAACAAAAGGAAGACAATGTTTTACTTGTGATTTCCAAAAAGCAAGTTCAATTAATCACGTTAGACTGAGAATCAGACGCTGGGATGTCCGCACAATTTAATGGGACTCCGTTTATCCAAAAAAATCTTAGGCCTACATTCCTAATTAGGCTCAGTTTTTGTCGCTCTAACGCTTTATTCCTGAACACAACTGATCTCACAAACTACCCAACCGAAAAAAGAAACACTAACTACCGAATATTAAATCACCTATTTTTCAGTGTTACTTTTCTGTCAAGTCTCTTAAGAAAGTATCACCTACTCTTCGAAATTAATATGAAAGCATGATGGATCACAAGATACTTGTAACTTGTTCCATTATTGGTGCTAATAACAAACATTTCATTCTTAACATTTCAAAATTTTAGTCGGGCATTCTAGAGAAAGATAACCAGGGATTCAGATACTCAGCCTTTAAATAGTATTAAAAATAAATGAGTCTACACTAGGAACCGAACTCCCTCTTAAATTTTTTCCAGCAGACAAGCTACATGACAAATATCTAATAAGATAGTGTTTCCTAACATGCCTGTGGACTGCCACCGTCCATCCTACATTTGCTGTAACATAGATGATACAAATTCTACCTAATTGTACATCACCAACAAAAATCTTCAAGCTGAGAAACTTTGTCCATGTCATCGCAAAAGTTCCGTGGTGGTGAGGTCAGCACAAAACTACCCGACGACGAGGAAGCACATTTTATCGGAGCTACCTACCCCATTAGAATAAAGCAAAGGAGAAAAGAAAACTACGGTTAAGTGGAATGGCCGGCGAATATGACATGAGTAGTGAACATGTACTTCTCCATGCATTGAGTTCCACACAGATTGCATCTCCACGGATCACATTCGCTGTGCAGTCCCTTATGCAACAGATGCATCGTTTCATCAAAAAACGATATGCCACAGTGTGTGCACTCCTAAATAAACATTAATTTCCATATAAACAGAGACACGAAAAAGAAAAACTTATAAAAGAAGTATGATCATGTAATATAGTACAAACATTCAACTAACTGTTTCTATCATACTGGCACTCATTTATCAAATCAAATAGCTCTCTTGCATATAATTGTAGCGACTTAGAAGTGTTAACAGAGCCTATGGCTATTTTATCACTTTACATTGACACTTTACTTTTAAACCTTCCACTGATAAAAAAATTTCCATGAATTCCAGAGGGAATCACATGGCAATTACGAAATCAAGTGTCTAGAATACGTTTGTCTTCACACATTACTACGATTTGTAAATTACCCACAACTTACACCACCTTTTTTACGTGCTGTTCTATGAAAAAGAAACAGGGTCAGACTCTCCTATTCAAATATTATCCTGAAAGAGATATTAATATTTGTGTTTTAACCACGTGCTGTTGCTCTGTCATTCAGAATCCCTGAAGCCCTATAATTGCAATCTAATCCTCATTAGAAAAATGTCGAAGCTAACACTGGACTTTTTCCTTTGATTGAATTTAACACATTCGCAACCGTTCTAATTTTTTTGATAAGTGCTGATAATTTCCGTATCGCTAAAGCAGTTGAGGAGTTCAGAAGTTGGCAAGTTGTTAAAGGTTCGGAAGACGTTTCGCTCTACCGCCTTAAACACATAAATATTTGTATAAACATGCATTTACACATATATGAGTTTTATAAAATATTGCTCCGTTTTTTAAGCCCTTTTGAACAGCAAATTATAAGAGACTAAAAAGAAAGTTTAAATTATTTTCAAAAATTCCAATGCACACGCCACATCCGCAAACATTAATCCTGTCAATTCGAAAAGATGCTCATACGCTGAGGGACACGACACCGTCATGTCTTCCAATATTAAACACTGCATACTCAGTTGCTTCGGTTTTGAAAACAGCACAGTCCCTACGAATAAAACCCCAAGGGACATTCACCCCACGTCTGCAACAGAAAACCAGGATTTTTCTTCGTTGTTGGACAGGTAGATTCTAGCGATATGTATTAATAAAGTTCACTATTAGCGAAAATAAGCTTATTTAAAGTCTAAAAATGCCAATATTTTCGTATTGTATCTATTGAAACCAAGCGCATAGCCCAATATGCAATGCGGGTATTTCCTCACTGACGTCGTGCTGCCTTGTTTGAAGCACTACGTGATCCCTTTGACTTCTGTGCCTGCATTACATCGGGTTTCTAGATGCAAAGTGAAACAACAACAGAAAACTATATTCGAGTACCGAAAAAATAAGGATTTCCTTTTTAGCTCTAATTTCTTGGTCGGAAATCTGACTCAGCTTTTTAAGTTAACTTTTCTGTCAAGAAAATCAATCTGTACAACTAATGATCGTTTATAAGCGTCATCTATAATATATGAGGTTTCACCAATTCGTTGGCATACAGACGGCAGAGCGCCTGTCGCCATGTTTGTGTTGGAAAACCAGATTGATCACGAAGAGAAAAAATGCATAAAATCCTTGTCATGGTGTCTAGTGTCTTATCATTTGCGATAAGTAAATAACATATTAGAGATATACAAAAAAATCGTTAACGTGCAGAAGTTTGGAATTTTTTTTCTTTTTAATATACAGGGTCGAGGTGACTTATTTGCGACCATGCTGTAACATTCTACGCAAGGTCACCAAGATGGGAGGCTCATGAGCGAACGACAAAACAAGAATGTCTTTCGCTTAATAACTGATCAGTTGACGAAAGAATTTTTTGCAGGAAAAGAACGCATGAAAGTTTGAAGGAATTAGAACACACAACGAAGGATGGGTTTACTGAAATCATGTGAATATTTCACATTGCTTAGATTTGAATATGAGCGAATTGCTATTGGTGCAAAGTTATCTGATATTTCGGAAATATGTGTTTTCGATAAAAAACACACGCACCAAAGACTCTTTAACTTTCTCCGCTTCGGTCGCCTGACTAACACCACTAGTTGCAGAAGGAGAATGAGGATCACACTGGGCGATGGAGTCGGTGGGCCAAAATCCCATCGTCTGTTCAATTGCGAGCTGATTCGTTGCGGATGTCGTGGGAAATTTAAGAGTTGGGTTAAGACACATTATTAGCAAATCCTCGCTTGTCATTGGGTAAGTAGTTGGCTGCAAAGCACCAAATATTACTCCGCTCTGGAATTCCTAACTGAGAAACTACAGAGGTGTTATTCTGTTATAAAAGCTCTTCATTGTTTTCCATCATGAAAGGGAAATGACACTTCCGGACCGCGAACCCCTGTTATTTCCCGATAATCTCGCAAGTTTCCGTAATGATCATAATCCGGGTAACTGCGAATTGCAAAATTGGGTGAAATAATGGTAACTTGTTCTGGATAAGTCTCATGGTATTAAATGAAAACGTATGAGTAAGGATTCTTATCGAAAACCTGGACACTTAGTACTATGGTATCTTTGTCCCTATGCATGCATTAAAATGTTAATGCGCATATCGTTTTAAATGCCTTTTTCTCATGCAACATTTCAAAGGAAACTTGCAAACTATTTGGAGAGCACAGAAAGTTTTCAAGATAAGTTATTCAAATCACTGCTGCCATGATACTTTGAAGTCAAAAGTCTTCTATTTTAGAAGTTAGCATTCAGGACCTGGTCCAAGTCTGGGCTTGAAGATTTTTCTGAAGAATCGGTTTGATGAGGACTGAATTCTTTCTTGCACACTGGATGAGCACAAGGCGGAGACACGGCACTCGGCAACGGTCGTTTCCTTTTCAACGGCAATTCCTCTACCTTTTTCGAAGCTGCTAATCCGCATTCGGTGTCATCATGTCGTGTTTGATAATGAAGAAGGAGACGACGAGAATTTGCGAACAGTAAAGAACATCGTTTACAAGATGCTGGAGATGAGGCACAGACGTTGTGAGCCTCATCTAGATGAGATCTTAGGGTTGAGTGTTGGCTGAATTGACGGCTACAGAAGGCGACTGGACAGTCAAAAGCAATGCCCGTTTTAATATGTGTCATCGAATGTTCTTGCATCTATAATATTTCCACTCAATTCTTCATCCCTAGGTTAATGAATGAATTGCTATCCCGAATTTTTCACAGGGAAACCACTTGTCTTAACGAGTGGATTTCACCGTCAAGGCCTTTCTTGCGCAACCGGCGCTCTAAAGAAACAGCGACCTTGCAGGTCTGGAAAACGTAGTAATGGATATCGTGCCATCTAACAGCGATCGGCCTTGGATGTCGAAGACGCAGAGAAATGAACGAGGCGCGTAAATTGTATGGTGGAGCGAAAAGCACGAAAATAAAACGCTCCTCTCTCTTCACAACTATGTCGCTTTTAGCTTTCCTTATCACATACTTGGTCTTTCCGAAAGAAACGCTTTTTGCAGTAGCGACATTCGTAAGGTTTAACTCCGCTGTGTCTCATGCGATGACGGTGCATGTTAGCCTTTTGACTGAACTGCATCTGACAAATGTCACATTGATACATCTGCCCTTGATGCCGCACGTGTGCATCCTGAAATACGTATGAATACCCCTCGTCAACCGTGATTAGTAGATGTTTCATCAGCTGAATGAGAAGCGAGCTATAGGAAGTAATGCAGTGGAGGATTGACGAAGAGGAAAGTCAAACAGTGCGCGTGGATGGCGAAACGGTCAGAAGTGTGTATTGACCTTAAGCGAGTGCAACTATTGACCGCATAACGCAAACTTATAAAATTTCGTTCTACTCCCAATGTTCAGAAAATAATATGTTCTTAAGGATTCTATGGAAGAGGCTTCTAGTGCACTCCAAACATTAACTCACCAAATGACTCTTCATGTGTTGAGACATGAACGTTGTAAACTTGCAGTGCGGGCACACATGAACTGTTTTCATCTTTGTGCCGGCTGCTTGCGGCTCTTGGATTACGGATGTTTCTTCGATGGACGGATTGTCGCCAGTAGCAGTTCTCGGTGAATCTTTTTCAGGAACTGAATTTGGCGATGGCGTGGGTGAGTCACTCTCTGTCCACTCTATAGTCTGAAAAACTGAATACGTCTGAAACGTCACAAAATGGTATAGAACAAATAGATAGGAAGCTTTGGTAGTTTTCTAGCAAGAAAATGGTACTTCGCGACGTATCTTACAAAGAATTAACCAGTCGCAATAAGAATTGTTATGAATTACTACAAATTAGTCTCTAGAGATATGCACCTCCGGAGCACAGCACCCAATTACATAATTACAGAATCCACTTAAATATTTATAACGTAGGTGCATACTACGCATATACCATAGGTGTTTCCAGCGTCATTTCTTGGAAGTGATCGTTTCAAACCCTTCGTAGGACCACTTTTCACCGGACGCAGTTGGACTGAAGCGGTTTTTGGATTTTCCGCGATAGCAATCGCTTAAGCCCCGGCTTGCCAAGGACATTGCTCTAATCAACATCGCATCACATTATAGTACAAAGTGGAACGGTCTATTGCGTACAATCCAAGTTTTACTGCAAAGAATACCTAATTTTGTTACTACACCATTGCACAATGCTATTTAACCAAATTCGAGCAACTGAAGCAATATGCTTACGTTCATTTAACTTTTAAATAGAGAATACTTCTAATGAACACAGAACGTCATACAGTACCTGTGCGTGCGAAAGTTCACCGCTTGACGATCGATTATGTTCCTCTTCATGATGTTCTGAAACGATTTCAAGAAAATGCACAAATTTGCGACAAATGATGTGTTTATGGTAAATATATAACTGGACTGCCTATGCTACAGAGAATGGTTGGATGAAGATCCATGAAAAATGTTCTCGCCGATTTCTAACATACCAATATGAGATGTGAATACTTCCATACTAGACGTTGTAAATCCGCATTCCGTGCACGCGTTTAACTCGTCCATATTGGATAATCTAAGCGTTTAGAATTACATTTGGCCTGATACAGCCTGGTACTGATAAAACTAAAAAAGAAACATGGCATAGTAAAATATGACGGAAAAATGCCTATGGAGGATCTTTTACGGTTGCATGGCGACCCTCGAATAACAAAGCTGCAAAATGAGGATGAAAACGGAAATTATAGAAATTAACCCCGCTCAGGCGTAAGTGATGATACCGAATGAGGAGTTGATAAAGAAATCCGATAACTGAGTGTCAACATCACTAGAACAACAGCGTTGTCCATAAGTGTAAGAAGAGTCCGTGATTTCTATGCAATTACACATCTAATTATATATAACCGGCGCTTGCGATATGTTCATTCTAGGCTGCTAGCCTCGAACGACAGAAGGAGTAGAAACGCGTTGCTTCATGATGCATTGATGTGATAATAAGCACTAAAGTGGAATACGCCAATAGAAATTACGAGGAACTATTATGTACTCTCTGGGAATCCGAATCCTTCTAACATTGTAAGGCAAGTTTATAATCAAATACAAAAGCAACAGAATGGGAACCGGATATGGTCGGTAGCTGAATGGCGGGTGCGAGTGTTGACTGACTTAGGTCCACGTTTGAGTGACCCCACTCCCCTCTCCCATCTCCGAGCCGAGTCTGGCTGTTTGTCCTCCGTGAGTTTCCGCGTACAGTCAAACATCAGTACAGCAACGCTGACAGACAAAGAATCCGTAGTTTTGTCACGTTCGTTACCCCAATCAACTCAGGCAATGCGTTTCTATTCACTTATTTAGGAACATATGCTTATATGAAGTCTCAGGTAAGCCCTAGACGATGAAAAGTAGAATATAGGCCTGCTATACAGTAAAGTGAGTGCCGCCTACGGCATAATTTTATCGAGAAAATACGCACAAGAGATTCGTAACGCGGTTATTATGTAGCAATTTGAAATTTGCTGCCCGTTTTGATGTCGCATTTTTCTCTGATATGCCACGGAGAGAAACCGCAAGTTAACGGGTGGAAAACTACAGAACGAAAACGTTTAAAAACTTCTTCGTCGATTTAAATGGCATGCTGTTTGTGGATGTCAGCATGCTGGTACTACGACCAGGTGCAATGCAAATCCGAGTAGGGTTCAGCGCAAAATTTGATTAAACAAGCAGGTACATACGATTATGACTTTTCCGACCTTGAATACTAATTTAAGATCTAATCAGACGAAGGAAACTCGGCGCTATATTGTGAAATCGATTTCCGGAAGAAATGTTGGAATTTAGAACAACGAAGACGCTTACAGAGTTGCAATCAGAGGTGAGAAGTACAAACGATGTGACAACAAATTGAAAATGAAGTTTCGTTGTAGACGCAAAAAGAATTGATATGCTTGCAAAAAAAGAACACGTAGCTTACTGTACGATTCTCTTTTACTAGAGTGAACAAGAAGCAATAGAACCAATTGTCAGAAACAGAAAAGTTATTCAGCCACTTCTGCCTGCGTCTACGAATCTAAAAGAGTACTGCAGTTATCACCTGATGCATCATACTTCGCTAATTAGCCTCAAGAAATTAATTCATGCGAGAGTTTATGCTTGACGACTTTGTTGAATGGAGTAACCAGAATGAGTAGGCCGTATAAAGCCTACACTACATTGCTAAGTCTCGAAAAAACATCAGTGACTTTTGTAGGCCACAATGGCAAGGATTGGAAGAAAAAGAACAAACATGGCCGCATCCAGACCGATGAGAGAGAGACAGGACTAGTACGAGGGATTGAGGATAATCTACGGACCGCGCGACTGCTAGGATTTGTTGTTGCCTACACGTATATTGATGGTGTATAGTGTTTGATTTTCATAGTGAACAAATGACTTTTCAAGGGTTGGCCGAAGTAGAGACGAGGCACATAGTTACGAATAGCCATTGCAACATTTACAGTACACTTAGGCTAAGTGTTAGCAAAAACGGCGTTCTTAAGGATGGAAAGAGCACTATTTGAAGTCTCACCATCTACGAAGCGAGGTAGAAAGTTATGGCAGAGCGAAATTGATTGAGCGGGAGCGAAAGCGGGCATCCTTGAACGCGGCGAAAGTTTTGACCTTGTGCGGCCTTCACCTCCCTAAGCCGCCCGGATGGATTGGAATAGGCTTAAACCTCTCATAAAACCACGAAATAAAGACCATGATTTCAGTTGAACGACTTAAAAACAGTTCATCACCAATGTTCTATTAAATCTGACAGCATTGAAGTCAATGCTGTTTAATGTGAAAAAATGAGCGTTTGATGGAACACGATCGACAGAAAAGTGCAGCACTTCGACTTCCAAAAAGAAATGACATGTTATTCATAAGAAATGTCATCGGAGAGGAAGAAATTGCAAAAAATCAGTTTGGTAAAAACTGAGATGGAGAGCTCTACCGGAACGCCTTAGCAAAACATTCCTACAGTATAAATGTGAGACGGAGATGCGAATGATAAAGTCATGGCACGGAATTGTAGAGCACTATTCAACACTTCAGTGAATGAAAAGAGTGAGTTTTTCTTTTCTTTCCCTCCCTTCCCCCACCCACCAAAAAAAGTAAAAAATAAAACTTTAGTAGATTTATTCACCAAGGACTATGGTCAAAAAATTAAAGTTCTTGGAGACATCGTCAACAATTTCAGTTAAGCACAGAGAATAATAGCCTGAACGCCACTGTGATTTTTGGACAGGATTCTAGTGATGGCGTGGATTTTTTTTCTTTTTGGGAGTTACCATTAATGAGACAAATAACGACGAGCGGGAATCATGTGAAAAATAGAACAGAAACGTCGTCGATCCTTAGTAAATGCAAATACAATAGGCCCGTGAACAGAATGAAATCAGAACGCTGTAGCGAAATTAACGTGACCCAAAAACGTGACTACTCTTCATGCAGTACATAGCATTATCAGCTGCACAGATCTGCGGTTTGTCAGAGAAAAGCGAGAAGACCACAATCAGCAACATAGGCGAACTGAAGCCAAACACATACCAGAAGCACAGAAGGACAAAAGTTGCGTTGACATGACGGCAGTGTGTCAGCTGCATCATATGAGCTTCAAACGTATCACTCTTGTGGAATCATGCGAAAAAGGTGGAATCTCGCTCGGCATTGATTAAATTGTGGATTGGCTGATGGCTGAGCTCAAAATACACATATGCGGACTGTGGGCGTTGTGACAAAGCGAATTTCAAGCTATAACCGCATAATTATAAGCGGCTTGCACGAATTTCATATCTCCGAATCCAGATTCCGGTTCCGAATTAACAGCGCAAAGCTATTGCGCTATCGGCAAAAGGCCGTCCGACACCACCCTGAACAGGTAGAGGCGAGCGAAAACGCATACGCTTAAAACTAGTCTGATCCATAAATGCTGAGGTTTCATCCTTGAAAGCTTATCCTAGATTAAAAAAGAAGACGACGCGAATAACGACGCAGAACAGCTCTATCAAGAGTGTATTTTCTGCCATTCCGAGCTTCATTCATCCAATAACAAATCAGGTAACATTCTCTTTCAACTGCCAACCTAGCACTTTCTGTTGTCATTCAGAAAATTTGCGTATCCATGAAGAAAACGAAGAGCAAGAAGACTGTTAAAAAGAAAGAGTCGAGAAGCCCAACATGCAATACAGTGCAACAGCCACTGTTAAAAAGAATAGATGGGGTATTACTCGTTATTATACATAGTTAAAGCCAAATCCTTCAACAGTTCTAGTTTGTCTCATTAAAAAATTGCTGGATACCATCGATTAGTCGGATAATAGCAGCACTTTCAACACTGGGAATTCCCACCTATTATCAAAAAAATAGCCATGTTTACTTGATTAAAAATTTGGGTACAACACAGCAGTAAGTTGCAGCAGTATTATAACTAGTCTCTTTTTTCTCTTTCTCTCCCTCTGTTTTTTTTCAATTTCAGTATTTCATTTATCCTTCAAAGTGAATTCGTGTCGACTGATGATATGAGGAATATGCTGTGTTTATTGACATTCTAGCCGTCTCTTACAAGCAATTTCAACTCGTCTAATAAAGCATAGACCAGTAGGTGTAGTCCACAAGGACACATACTATTCTACTTTATCATTCGAATATCTACAATAAAATATGGTTGCATGGAATCTATTTCACTAATGTCTGAACCGAAGAGTAAATAATCTTGTCTTCGAACTATTCACTGAGTAACGCTGTCAATTCCCACCCTTCCTACGAAGCTTTCCGTTTTTACTACAGCGGAAGATAATCACTTATAGCTTTTCTCTATGGTTATGCCGTCGTGAAAGGCACATATTCAGATTCTCCAGCAGTAGGCGCGCATTCTTTGACGGCGAATCACAAACTTCGCTCAAGTACTTCTTAGTTACTTGATTACAAGCATGCATATGAATTGAAGTGTAAGGTACAATCCTGCATGCATATTCACGCACGTATGGGGAGGTATAAGCTCATCCCCAGAGGGAGGAGAAGTTCAAAAGTTCAACCACCGAATTCTTTTGCATCTCAGAGCAAATGAAAGGCAGATTCTGTTTAGAATATAAGCATCGTCCGACACCTGGAGACACACACTGTGGAGCGTCACCGTGATCAATCAACTCAGCAACACGAAATCACTCACCGCAGAGTATTGTTCAACTCAAAATCATGACTAAAATATGTATGCAATGACGCGTACCTCACAAATGCAACAGACCTGAAATACATACATGCTCATTAATTCCACTTCATCCTCCCAACAGTTTACCGCCCTCATCGTGGCTGGGGGGTGTTCCTGGGTGTCGAACTGCGATGTACAGCAGGGTATTCGTCTCCCCCGGTGGGGTCTCCCAAGCTGAGGAGTTCGGCATTTCCGTCAGGAAGCCTAGTTAAGAGTAAGCCAATACCAGGATCCACCACCGTCTTGGTATCAAAGTCGTATGGTGGCAAATCTCCTCCTGATCCACAAGGGCTGCGACTGCCCTAGTGGTGAATATCCGAGGCAGACTTTGGCCAGGCTGACCTCGTGATTCCAGGGAACCACAATGGCTTAGCCAGCAAATCTCCGAAAAATAGAGATTATGCTGGGACCCGCAAAACCAGTGAGGACAGGCCGTTGAAGTATCAAGTAAGTATCACCCTCGCTCAACCAAGCTCCGCTTCAATCTGAGGTCGGCGAAATAACACCAGACTTTTCTGAGAAAAGCCCACTACGATACACGAAATCCTACTTATGCATGCAATGAAAACCTGGGAACGATCTAGCAGAAGTTTCCCAAGATTAAAAAGCTAATAAGTCTGAGCGGTACTTAACGACATTCGTCAAAAATGACAAATTCCTCAATTTGCTAACGAACAGAAAGAACATCATGGATAAGGTGTGAAAGAAAACTATCCAAGTAAAAGAAGGGCAGTAGTTAACGACATTCGTCAAAATGACAAATTCCTCAATTCACTAACGAACACTCAGGAAACCATCATGGATAAGGTGTGGAAGAAAACTAACCAAGTAAAAGAAGGACAGTTGTTCAGTGGTCAACCCGGTATGGAAAAACGAGGAATAATTTTTTATATATATATATATATATCTAGTGGACAATGAGAAGGAAGAAATAGGAAAACTGATGTAGGCACAGCAGATACCGAGAGCGATGAACAGTGCCACCCCTGGGACAGCTGAGTGGTACTAATGGTGCTGAATACTTACCGTTTGTTTCACGATGTTTTTGTTGTAACCTTATACCATAAAAAAAAGCCAATAGCAATCTAAGATTAGCGACAGTCGTAGTGAAAGATATGATGCCAGAAATGTCCAGCTTCAAAGAAAAGAACAAGAAACGATTTCGGACTACACGCATTGTGATTCACTCACAGTTGTCAATATCTGGTTTCAGCGAAGACTGCTTGAAGACAACCAGTGATGCTGAGGTTTCAGTAGCAACGCATTGTTTGCAAGCAACGGAAAGATTGGAAGCAATTTCGAAAGCAAAAGAAATCATCAAATATTTATTCGTTTCGAAATTCAAGAGAGCCAGACCTCAATAAAGACGAATTCCATCTCAGTGATCTGAACATGAGCTAGCATCAAGCAGCACCTATAACGGCGTTTTTTATTCCTTTCTCCACCAACCTCTGGGTCTCCGATCCGTCTTGCAACTGACCGTTTCCCTAGCCCCCTGCCTCGTCCAACGACTGGTCCCATTGCGGTTTCCATCGTCATCGTCTCTTGTCTCCTTGGATCTATCCCTCCCTTCTAAAAACTGATCTATGTCAATCCAGCTACACATCCACTCAAAGTCACACTTTTTGTTCCATAGTAATCCCTAATCTATGTCAATCCAACTACAAATCTCCTCCACGCCACACCTTTCCCCCCATGTTCATGAAATTCTTACTCTCGTAGATCTTTCCCATTTTTTTTGTAATTTTCCTCCCTTTCTGCTCCTCTTTCCCTCTCTCTCTCTCTCTATATATATATATATATATATATATATATATATATATGTATATATATATGTATATATATATATATATATATATATATATATACCTCAATCTCTCCCTCTGTCCTTACCTGTTTACCTAGCTACCTCCAAAAACCCTATACAAAATGTCAAAAATTGGGAGCTCATACAATTAACCTGGAAAATGAAAAGCGAAACTGATGAACTGACGCCTTTGCAGGGCATTCACAACAGCAGAAATCATCTATGATTTGTACTTGAGGAACAAAAGTACAATACGAATCGGACACGATTCGTAACCTGTGTGGCAAAAACAGCTTCGTCGCAATGTTGATAAAGAGTATACTATTCAGTAATCATACAATAAGAGAGCGGATATATTAAGACATCGAACATATGTGATGGTGCCAGAACGATTCCCCAAGACATTCACTCGTCATTCAGTACATCAAAATGAAATCAACCAAGGATACTTGTAAGCAAATGATTTCTTACACGTTTTCAAGAAAGTAGGCAAAGTTGTAGAAACACCTCAACACGTAACTGATGCACGAGCTTCCTACTTTCGGAAGCATTGATAGTACCATACTTTTTCTAAACAAAGATAGGAGGAGATCTAAGCAGAAGAGATTCGATTATGATATTTTGATAGATACAGCAAACTTTTGGGAAAAGAACCGATCGTACACACTGGCAACGACGCCAGAACTGTTCTCGATGGATCGATATTTTCATGACAGCAAATTCGGAGGGTTCGATATTGGCTGTATCGACACTGATCTCCCTTTTGACCCCATACGTCGATCTGTCCGCGTTTTCGATGCTTAAGCTCTTGGTTGTTTCTATGCTTATAAAGTGTTTTGCTACGGTATCATTACACCCATGAGTAATAATTCAATGAATTTAATTCGTATGATTTATTTTACATATGCGAATCCCAGCACTTTTTTCATTCGATGCGTTCTCCCCGTACTCAACGTCCAAGTTCTTCGCGCATTTCTCGAGTTGTTTCAGAAGCTTTCTAAGCATTTCCTCTTCCTTATGAATGTCGTAGAATGCTGATCGAGTCGATTCTCCTTGCAACCTTGGACAAAGCCGAGCTAGGGCGTTCCTACATGGATTAGGCAGAGTGGGTGGCTGGAGCTAGTGCCTTGATTCCTGATGGACTACATCGCTGATCACTGGGCTACCAACCCCTTTCCGTCATGTACTCACTGTAGGTTCTCCGAAGCCTGAAATAATGACACTGATTTGCTGCTTTTGCGTCGAAGCACTACACAGGTGTCATCGTTTAGCCTGATCTGACAAGACTCTCAACAGTTTGTCCAAACGACTAGGAATGAATTCACCTTTTCCTTTAACGCATTTTACCCCGCACGATGTTAATTAAGAGGCCTGGTGTCGAATCGAATTCCTGTAGGATGTTTGCCGAGTATGACTACACAACAATCTATTCATTTCCAGGCTCTGAAGAAAAAAAATGTCGCGGATACGTTAGCCACTGGAAACCATAATCGCTCCTAACAGCCTCATATCAGCTCATCAAAAGCGGCTGGTAATAATAGCTTGTCTCACTGCACTTTCCAAATCGCTTGAGTGTAAACAACCAAGAACAGTTTATATGGTTATTGTATGTTCATTAACTAAAATCAGCAGAAACTTTTACACCAACAGTGATTTCGAGTCTATCTTCAACTGTCCAGACATAAACTTAGGACCTAAGGTTTATGGATAGTTGTTGTTGTCGATTCGTTTATGTACTCTAAATAAACCTCATATCCTTTTACTGCCTTATCTTTCAACTGGCTCATATCTTTTTTTTCTTCATAAGCAATTTGAATACACAATGGTCGGTCAGTTCAATGAGCTTTTTCGATGTCACCACTCTTCCATCCAATGTACCAAGCTGACATGCAATTCGCACGATTTTCGAAAACCTTTTGAAACATCGAACGGTTCTAAACGTTTTCCTGGTTGGAGTGGTCATGCAACACTGCAAACACTTTTTTTCTATTATAATGCGTTTTTTGGTCAATGAATTTGACATAATTATCACTGTTTTCTAATACAAATGTCAAACGCTTCGGTCGTAATTGATGCCGGACACTGTCAGTGTGACCGGAAAGAATAGCTGGCTCATCGTTCTCCTTTGTGATCTGGGATTGAGTGTCAAAAATTTCACCTAGTGTTAGTTCTTAAGATCTCGGAAGAGAAAATGTGGGAAGGCTCAATTCTGGAAGACACGCTGCGAGAGATAAAAAAGGATAAGGCTCTCGGCGTTGATCTCATTAAGCATCGTTTGGAGGTAATTGAAAGCATATTTGGCCTTTACAGTGACTCGAGGTGGCCTGCCAATGTATCGAGCCAGTGCTGCTATCCTCCCAGGCTAGTGTGGTACCAATTTGCCCACCCCAGAGGGATGGAAGGCTTGGTGGGCCATGGGCGCGGGGATCGATACCATGTGTGTGTTGCAGGGCGCCTCCCACCACTGCGCCACACGCGCCGCGAGAGAGGGCCTTTTTATCCAAGACTTTTTAGGGTTCGTCCAATTACTTTCATACTTCAAATGGACGTCATCGCGTAGAAGACAAATTTATTTAGTTCAAGAGATTTATTTCGAATAGAAACAATAACCTTAGCAAATCAGTAGAATTAAACATAAGCAACCAGTGATAGTGGATTGAAGAAGCTAGTAACAAACTATTTTTTCCTGGAGTTTTACCAACAACACGGAATCTTCTCCCTGTGTACATGAGATTTTGGCGCAAGATTTCAAACTTCTCCAAGGGAATTCAACAGAGCTAGCATTTGTAATGCACATGATTTGCTTACAAGACCGTCATGGATCCTTTTCACTGAAGGAATTCCAGCCGGTCAGTCGCCAGGCCACATGTCATCTACTCCAGTAGTGGAACCGTGGCAGGAAAGGAATTGAATGCAATGGTCATCTGGTCTCTGCAAGCTCAATTTGTCATACATCTTTCGTTTGTATGTAAATATATCCATGCATACCTTTAGTGAAGACATAATGACGAGATAAAACATCAGAACGGCTTGACTCATGTTGGATTCCTAGTTTTTTCATCGATTGCTGTACTATTATATGTCATTGCAAAGCTCATTTTATGTACCGCCTTCCCGTGTAATTGAATTGTGCAACAAATTGTAATTTAAAAAAAGTTTCGATAAATTTATATTTATGAATTCCCAGCCAGGCGTACACAGAGGAAATGGCTTCAAAATTTAATGAGGTATGAAACTAAAAAGAGTGTTCAAAAAAAACGCATTGTGCGACGTTTGCTTCAAAAATTTCGTCTCGGCGACCTTGAGCATGAACATAAGAAGGGTTGCGGACTTCCTTCCCTTATCGGCGTCGATGAATTTGAGGATTTAATGGATCCAAATATGTTCACAGCTGTTCTAAAACATGCAAAAGAACCAAGTACGTGCATATCAATTGTTTGGCAGCGTCTAAAAAAAAGTGGTGAAATCGAAAAAGTTCAAAAGAATGCCGATTAGTTGAATGAAAATGAAGAAATCGCCGTTGTGAGACATCGTCAGCGTTGCTCCTGGAGAACTAGAATGATCAGTTTTTTTGACCCTATAGTGATGTGCAACTAGAAATGGATTCCCCTACATCAACCCGTAAGGGTCGTTGTACCGAAATGAAGCTCCGCAGAACTTCCCAAAGCCGAAATGTTACCAATGAGGTCATGCTGAGAGTTTGGTGGTCTACAGCTGGCTTGATTTGTCGCAGCTTCCTGATTCCAGGTGGAACGGTTACAGCAAATTATGTCCGGAAAGTCGACGAAATACAGCAGAAACTTCAAGCACTGTATCTCGCCCTTGTTAAGAGAAACAGACTAATCCTTCTCGATGAAAACGGCTAGCCGCACGTCGCACTACTGACACTGCACAGATTGGATGAGATACGCTACGAATCTCCGCCTAATTCACCATATTCGATACCCTTGTCGCATAGCGCTATCTACTTCTTCAAGAATCTGAAAAAAACTACGTGAGGAGTGCTTCAGAAGCCCAGGAGAGTAGGGAAAGAAACTGCCGACAACGACTACATCGCCTTCAGAAGTCCAGAATTTTAAGCAACCGGTGTACATAAACATTCTTCTCATTAGTAAAAAATATGTAAATAATCCTTCCTACCTGGATTGCTAAAGTTTATTCGTAGCTGAGATATCCCACTTTGAAAATGCCGGTTGAAACAGGACGTTAATTTCCAGAGAAGCTAGTAGTTCATTCCTAGGGAGGCTCCAATCCCATCGAACTAATGAGTAGGAACTGTCAACAAGTTGTGATGTTTAGAGATAAAGCTGCTACCACAATGATTAAACCAGCAAATCTCCGGAGAATGGAAATTATGCTGAAGCTCGCACCCAGTGAAGACGGGTCATCCAAGTGTCCAAGTATGTCCTCACATAAAGAACATTATACGCTGGAATGAGGTCGAAGAAGAATGAGTCATATATCACTCGCATCGTTGCAAATGTGCTAACTGAGCATTTATTGCAAAACGTAGGTGGTCAAGGATTCTTCTTCCTTTACCCGTTGTCAATCCCATCGATTTCTACGAAATTTTGACTTTTCGTCCAGCAACTTCACGCTTTGCACCTCTTCGTTGAAGGAAGAAGAGCATCGAGTTTGCAGAAACCTGGATCTGTTTAGTACAGACTTTACGAATCTCAAAACGACCGTTCAATTAGCAGCTCATTATTGATTTGATTCAATAAATAACAGCTTATTAGTCACCAACATGAATAGAATTGTAATAAGCTGATTCCTCTGCCCACAGATAAAACAACCACAAGTGTCTCGTAGATTCGAATGTATCGAAAGGCAAGTGTGAGAAATTTTCCTTTATTTTCGCAAAAACTTGTCAGAATAACATAAACGACGAACTATTCGAAACAAAAAGGGATAAAACAGCTAATTCAACACTGGATCGAATCACAGAATAAAAACTTTGTGGCAAACTTATCCTGTCTGCAGATCAAGATTGTGCTACCTCATGAATCAAAAATCAATAAATTACCATAGCGAAGAGAACTCAACGACATCAAGGATACACTTGATGGAATGAAATGAAAAAAGGTAGAGAGTAGCCGATTTAACACATAACGCTGAACGGTTAATTTTCAGTTGCAGACATGAGACAAGGTGCCTCCTATTCGATAAACAGCATACCACCACATTGTGAATAATGCTGATTTTCCGACAACAGAAGGAAATTCTTTAGTAACTAGAAGAATTCAGCGGTTAGCAAGGACCTAGAGAACACAGACTTCACCTATAGCACTAGAGATATAAACACTATATCTCTTTTCTCCTCCCAACGGTTTACCGCCTCATCGCGGCTGGGAGGTGTTCCTGGGTGTCAGCCTGCGATATAGAGCGGGGGGATTCATCCCCTTGGCAGGGTCTCCCAAGCTGAGAAACAATCTGCCGTTTCCATCAGAAGGCTACTTAAGAGTCGACCAATACTAGAACCCACCGCCGACCTGGTATCAAATTAGTCGCATGGTGGCAAATCTCCCTCTGGTCCACAAGGGCTGCAACTGCCTATGGTTGTGGCGACCTGGGCAGACTTTGGCAAAGCTGACCTCGGTATTCCAGGCAACCACAGTGACTAAAGCAGCAAATCCCCGAAAAATGGAGATTATGCTGGGACCCGCACAACCAGTGAGGATGGGCCATCGAAGTATCCAAGTAAGGATCTCTTTTCTGTTGTACACGACCCAACATCATACATTTTATGCACCTTAGTCCTTATAGCATCTGACTCATTTTTTTCACATCTTTTAAGCAAGGAATCTCGGATCTGCGGATTATGCCCCTGCTTTAGTTTTTGGCTCTCACAAATTTGGGTGAACTTTAGCCGAGCAGATTCCTACCTTGCTAAGGCGTTCCAAAGCTTTCATCACAATCACGTGCCATATTTTTGTTGATCGGACACAGCCATCTGGTCCCAGATCAGCCTGACACGAATTTTCTGCCTAGGGAAGGGTTATGGGCTTGGTAAGTCATTAGGGGGTCATGCTAACCTGCACCCTGTTTGTAGTGAACCGTAGTACCAGTACGCTACCCACTACCACTTCACCTGATAGTGGCCAATGATTCAGCATCGACATAGTGTAGAATCTTCCACTTTTGCTTCATGCTCTATATGGTGGATGTCAGTGTGAAGATGTAGAAGACTACGCTGATGTTGGCATAGTAGTTCCCAAGACTAACCTTCTATTAACCTCGGCATTGATCAAATAATTCACTGTTTTCTTGAGGGAACGAGACGATGTTGCTAATAAAACGACTTACGAAGCATAATACTGGTTAATGTTTTGGCCATTTAGCCGTCTTCAGAGCCTTGAAAGGACAAACTGATACGCAGTTTGTGAGTGAGTCTGACTGAAAGTGAGCCAAACCTTTTCATAAACGCAACAGGAAAAAATATAATACATAGATTTTTTATTCACACACTTATTTGATACGTGAACGACCTGTCCTCACTGGTTGTGCGGGCCCCAGCATAATCACCATTTTTCGGAGATTTGCCGGATTAGCCATTGTAGTTCTCTGGAGTCCCGAAATCAGCCAAGCCAAATTCTGCCCCAGGTCGTCACCATCACAAGCAGGCGCAACCCTTGTGGACCAGAAGGAGATTAGCCACCATACGACTATCTTGATCCCGGCAGGACGGTGGTGGATCCCGGTATTGGTTTACTCTTAGCTAGGCTTCCTGATGGAAACGCCGGACTCCTTCTCAGCTTGGGAGACCCTGCAGGGTGGAAGAATCCCCTTGCTGTACATCGCAGTCCGATATTCAGGAAGACCTCACAGCCACGATGTGGCGATAAACCGTTGGGTGGTTTTTATTCACATAGCAAACAACTTCTCCTGAGAATTAGTAAGTTTGTTCCTGTTAAGTTTTCCAGCTTTAGTAGAGACCAGCCAAACAGAGTTCTACACGGTGCAGGAATGTGCCAGATTTAGATCAGATAAAGTCATCCTGAGGCATAACGCAAGGTCTAGCACAATCCAATCACAACACACTTCTCCTTGCATTTCATTTTTGGAATTTATCCAAAACATTCCAAAGGTTTTCCGCGCAGATCTTGTAGATCCCTGTGCGAGGATACTGACTTTTTCATCGACTTCTGCGTTGTTTTTGTGCCCTATGCGGGACTAGTGGAATGTTTTGCTGCCTTATTTTCCCAACTAGGTACCCTTCTACACAGATGCAGAGTGGCGTAGCGTAGCGGCTTCTATTCCCTCTATGCATGCTTCACATGCGATTAGGTATACCGCACCGAAACTCATGCAGTCGTCCTCTCGCGTTGGAGCAAATTGCGCAATTTTGCTTTTCACACAGACGACCATATAATCATAGTAAACCGACTTTCATTTAACCTTGGTATAAGTGATCAATGTAGCCTATTTCATTGATAAGATAACACGAGGTAAGACGAAGTTGTTACTAAATATTGTTTATGATAACATTTCGACGTTTCCGTCTTTCTCAAAGGCGATGGTCCAAGTCGTTGTCCACATTCCTTTGTACTCTCGAAGAGGTGCCTTCGTCGTCGGTCATACAGTCGTTTGCGAACTAGCTGGCGTCTCAGCGTATTCGGTGGCATTTCAATTACTGCTACGAATTTATTTAGGCTGGCACTTCCTAAGCTGTATTTTATAGCTGTGCCTATTTTGCTAGGATTTAAGGGTAGAATAAACGGGAGCTTATTCCGACTTAATGTTTGGAACCATGGCTTTTCGTCCAAACCTATTCCGAGCAGCTACTGTTTCGTAGCAATTCGTAATTGTTATCTGCTGCGCCAAATTGAAAAATTCTTCATTCTGCTCTCGCCCTATTCACACCTTGCTTGCTGTCAGAAACACGTCTCTCACAAGGACCTCTTTGTGCACGAAGGATGACGGAAGAACTAAAGAACCAGAATGCCTTTATTATCTGGCTTGCGGTACCACTCTGTGATGTTCTCAGTTTTGCATAGGTTAGTTTGAACGCTCAAAAGTTGAAAAAAAAGAGGGGTTTCCACTTGAGTATCACATGTCGTCGTGTTGATTGTTAAGCGACTCGGGCGGGCGCCAGTAAATCATGCATTCCTCTCTGTCGCGTGCAAGAGCAGCTCAGTAGGTTCTGCTCGCTCTAGGGACTCGTTAAGCATCATATCTTTCTTCTAGGCTTTTCGTGAAGAACTCTGCCTATCGGGTCGGTGGTCTTTCCGCAGTACGTTTGACATCCAGAAGAATCCCACCATTAAGGGCTCATGTTCAACTGTGGTCGCCGTTCGTATAAATTACATGTCCTGCCTACCAGCTTATCTCCGACAGCTTGGAGGATATCATGGCGTCTATGATTTTTTATCGTTGATGTAGGCTGACGCTTCACAGTCGTTTCCTCACGTGTGCGAAAAGAAATACTCCTAATATCGTCTTTTTGACCGCGTATTCTATACAGCGGAGTGGTCTTTCATCCTCTTCACGTAGCGACTGGGTTACTGAGGGAAGGGAAACGTTAGAACAGGAAGAATTGTGTAACCGAAAAGTCGGCATGAAGTTCGTTGTTTTTCGTTCTCTTCACTACATCCTCGATGTGCTTTAAAGCTCCCTAAACTGCTCGCTTCTCCCTACTCAAGTCCGCTGCTACGTCGTTCATCATACTGATTTCCCGACCTATCTAGACGTAACTGGAGCATTCGAAGAAATCCGTTCCTTTTCGCGCGAATGGGGTATAGAACAAGCAATCTGTTCCTCACGAATGTCGTTCTTGTGAGATCTATTTGAAGAGCAATCTTTCCACAGGCGTTGTCAAAGTCTGCAAGCATTCGCACCTCCTGAATAATGCTTGGATTTATAAGAACATTGAAATCAGCAAAGCGAAGATGGTATAATTGTCGACCATTGGTTTTTTGACGTAGATGTTGATGGCGATGGAGAATGGTGATATTTTGGTTCACATAGTACGTTTGAGTACGGACGTTGTGGCCGTCCAACGCTTACATGACTACTCCTATCTTAAGTGAGTAAAAAGCTTTCCATAAATCGGTGAAAGTGAGATACAGAGGTCTCTCGCACTATCACAATACTTCAACGAGTCTTATAATCGTGTGGATGTGGTCCATCGTCTGAATCCTTTTCGAAACTTTGCTTGCTCACATCGCTGACCTACGTCCAGTGTTCTGTCAATACTGTTTAAGACGACTCGAATGAAAAATTTATAGACGACAGACAGTAAGCAAATTGGGAGACAGTTTCCGCTACCGTGAACGTCACCCTTCTCGAGCAACAGTACGATCTTGATGGTCTTTGACTGAGTAGGAACCTTTCACTCAGTCCCGTTCGGTCATTCTTCTTCGGTAGGATGACAGTGACCAAGGTCCTCACCGGTCTGAGATTTTCCATTTCCGGAAGTACGATATCGTGTAGGTTGTGAGAACGAATTCCAATCTGTGGCATCCAGCTCTAAGCGTAGCGTATGTGAAACAAAAAATGCAATCTCAGGTTATTTAAGCTAGTTTGAAAAAAGAAGTAACAATTCCTAAAGAGTTTTGGAGTTTGCTAGAACTGTGTATACTCTGTGGTGATGAAGCTTACATACAAATTCCTTTGTGAAAGAAAGTATTTCTACACCGGTAGTTGGCACACAATTTCTCCTTGGCCAAGAGATCAGTGTAGAAAAGTGCAGTGTGCCGATCTAGAGGTGCATTTAGCGCAGTGGTTAGGGATTCAATGCAATACACAAGGGATCGACCCCTCGTTCACGTCTCACCAAGCCTTCCGTCCCTCCGAGGTCAGCAAATTAGCAACAGACTTCTCTGATAGGATAGCAGCATTGATTCGCTAGATCCGGAGAACATCGCGAGTCATTGTATAGCCCAGATACGCATTCAATCACCTCTAACGATGCTTAATGAAGTCGAATGCACGGCGCACCCATTGTGATTGATCAACACCCAGAGCTTTATCCTTTTCATTCTTCAAGTTTATATTTTTGGCATCCATACAAAAAGCCGAATTGAACAGGCAGGTCATACAGATGAAGCTGAAGTGAGGGAAATGCACGCTGTGATCATCGAATCACTTTGAAGAAGTCGATGTTCTATCGTCTTATCATGGCCATACATGTCCCTAAGGGAAGGACTTCAATATTTAAGGAAAAACGTTTCTGCGCCGTCGTAACCCGCAATAGTATCTGTAGCACATAATCAATTCTACACCAACAGGTCTTCGTAGCAAAATGAACCATTACGAAAAATGATTTTTTTTCTTCGCAAATTATTAACTGTGTATAAAACCATTTAACGGACAAATTAAATCTTTCTACTTTTGTTTAGCAAACACGAGGTGTTATTTTATTTCTTTATTTACGTACAAGCTGACGTTTCGGCGGATTTCGCCTTCCTCAGAGCCTGGAAAGGTCAAGTTGACTGCAATCTACACGGTCAAACTCCTCCATAACCAACCAGAAAAAAATGTTGGGCAAAAATTTAAACTAAACAAATCAAATTAAATGTATTAGATAAGCTTAACACATTGCCTGTATTGGACAAGCTAATGACTGAATAAAAAAAGCGGTAAAAAAAGACCCGTGTAGCAAAATAAAGTACTGAACTGGAAAGAATCGAGTTCAGTGCACTTCGTCCACTTTGTCCACCTATGTTTATTCCACAAAATGGATCTCGAATCTTACGTGGTAACTCATAATGGACACATCAACCATATCCATGGAGCGATAGAACAGTCTCTTCTATAACAGTGCCATGTTCACAACTCCTCTGCTTATCGAAAAGCTTTCGGTGACTGACAAAAAAAAAGAACTGGGAAGTCCGCAGACAGTGAGAATCAGGCGTCGTCCCGAGACGCAGCGACGCGAAAAACCGCGGGTGTTATGTGTTAAAAGGAACGCCAATGCATCAATGCCGCATACAACAGGAATAACCATTTCATATTAGGCGGGGAGGATCACGAAAGAGATCACGGATCTCTGTGAGCAGGTGTATGATTCCTACTACTTTGTTATTACATTATCGACAACGAAAATCAGCGTAAATAAATAATAAGTTTGCAAGAAAATTCATTAAATGAAACAGAGGCATATATGACAGTAGGGAAGATGAAGGGGTAGTGTCCTGCTTTGCTAAGGAACATAACAATTAAGTAGAAAATTCAGTCAACAGGTTTTCGAGTTTCCTATTCTCCTCTACAACTACTTTTAAGTCAGCTTGAATGCGGTTCAGCTGGTCATCAAATCGATTTTGCTTTTCAATCTCAATCTAAAAAATCTCAAGTGGAACAAAACCAAATCCAAAAACCTTACATCAGATCCCCCAGAAAAACTGCGTCAACTCTCAAGATTAAAGCATATAAGACAAGAACTGCAAATTAAAGAAAAAAACTAATAAGGTTAGTCAACTCCTCATTTTGGCGTGCGAGAGCTCCATTTCGTTCGATAACTTCGACTGACGCCATACAGCTTAAATGCAGCTTCCCAAACAATTTGTACTCCCGTTCTCCCTTCTGGTCTTCAACCTCCTTCAAAAAAATGGTTTGATCTTTCATAAGGTCAATAATACCAGACGAAAACATGAACTTAGAAACACTCTTCATTTCATGGACTGTTGGCAGGTAGAAAAAAGGAATTCTGAGTGAAAACAGTCCCAACAATTAAAAATGCTGAGAACAGTGGAGATGTAATGCTACCATAGTTTAAGCACAAATGGTGAGGCAAAATATCATCTCTACTACTCAAACATCCGTTGGTTTTCGTTGTTTCCACCAATAGGTTACAATGGCGTGTTTCTCATTGTCGACCTAACCTCCGTTTTCCTATTCTCAATAAAATTACTAGACTCCTTTTAGTTCATTGAAATACGAATTGCAAATGTACGGCAAACCCATTCAACACTATTAAAAGCACATATTTTACTGTCAGCGAGACTCTGCTAAACATAAACTGCATTGGTCGATACATCGTAGAAACAAAACACAGCTTAGTTAACACAGCTAGGAAAACAAACTTGTACCTTGAACAAGGCCTCCTCAATCGTACTGAATGTACGATGAAGTGTCTGAGTAAGCCATTTCAACTCTCGCTGCACTGCCAAGGTATCCAAAAAATAGCTGGAAAATGAATACTTGTTAGCTACCAACTACACGCATGTGAAATTAAATGTCCATGGATATTAAACAAAGCGCATCAGATAACGAACACAATTATTTTAAAGACAATATTATGAGTCAATCCCACCTTGTTGATCTCTTCACTTTGTTTTTGGATGCTTGCTGTCATTTCAATTATTCTACGCACAATCAATACTCGATCAATATCACGTCTTTTCGTGCCTTCGAGGTATCTCTTCTGTAATGATGGTTAGATACTAGTAGTTTCCTCTAAACAGGGTTAACTGAAAAACGATATAGTGGAAGAATACAGATATGCAGATGAACCAAAACTTCAGACAGCACCAACAGTGGGAGATTAATACAACTTGAATCACCATTTCTTCGGCAATGTGGTTATTTTGTAGAGTTTCGCACCGCGACTTTTCTCGTTTTCACGATTTTTTCACAGTTTCTTGCTGAGAATGAGCACCCTAAAATTAAGAAGACACTAAGTGGGTAAAAAATAGCACAGGTTGACACTTACCGACTGCAACTGCTGATGTTATAATCCCTTCAACTCAAGAACGAACTCCTTGCCAGAATCACGGAATTCCTTCACAAATCTCTTCATACGGTCGTCACACCGTTCAAGCTATGCCTGTAAGAATATAGTATGCTTCCATGTAACGAATCCTTAGTTTAGAAGTATCGTACAAGTTGTTTTTCTTCTCTAAGATGAAACCACACCTTCAAACTCTTTCATTCTTCTACTATAAACGAAGCGGAGGACCAATTTTTTTCATAAAACGCTTGCCAAACATATAGCGGCAAAACATCGGAAAACATGGAGCATCTCCCTGATTCATCTGTATCACCTGTAGTCCCGTTGATCATCGAGTGACTCGAGCGGGCGCCACTAAATCTTCCATTTTTCCCCTGTCGCGTGCAAGAGTAGCCCAATGGGTTCTGCTTGCTCTAGGGACTCGTCGAGCATCATATCTTTCTTCAAGGCTCTTAGTGAAGAACTCTGACTATCGGGTCGGTGGTCATCTTGCAGTACGTTTGACATCCCGAGAAATTCCAGTCACAAACGGCTCTTGTCCATCGGTTGTCATTAATACGCTTTACATGTCTGGCCCACCTTATCTTCGACTGTTTGGCATAAAGAACATCATCTTTGACTTTTTGATCGTTGATGCATGTCGGATCTTTGGATCCTATCCCTTACTTGTGTGAAACAGGATACTCCTAACATCGTCCTTTCGACTGCGCGTTCGATAACGCTGAGTGATCATTCATCCTGCTTACGCAGCGAGCAGTTTTCTGACGCATATGTTAGGGGCAGGTAGTACTGTTGAGTCGAAAAGGTGGGCACGGAGTTAGGTGTTCTTTGTCCTCTTCATAACATCCTCGATACTATTGAAAGCTCCACAAGCCGCTCGCTTCTTTCTGCTCAGCTCTGGAGCTAATTCATTCAACATGTTGATTTCCCGACCTAGATAGACATAACTGGAGCATTCGGAGGTATTCGTTCCGTTGAGAGTGAATAGGGTATGTGAAACCAATCCACTCCTCATGAAAATCGCTTTTGTGAGATTTAGTCGAAGAAAAATCTTTCCACTGGGTCTATCAAAACCGGCAAGCATGCGTTTCTCTTGGCTAATGTTTGGTGACATAAGGACGATGTCATCAGCAAAGTGAAGTTGATGTAACTGCCGACCGTCGATTTTCACTCCCATCTTATCCCACTCCAATGTTCGCATGAATAGTTGCCGATGTCGCATAGGTCACCCTTCTTGAACAATAACACGGTCTTACTGGTCTTCCACTGAGTAAGGACCTTGCATTCAGACAGGTAACGTGTGAAGAGCCCTAGCCTGTGTGTTTACGAGGACTGGCGGAAGGTTCTTCAGGTGCTCTGGTCTTGTCCTCTCCGGACCTGGTGCTGTTCAATTTTTTCACCGACGAAATGGCGTGTCGGATTTCGGAAGGGAGGACCGGTGGTACAACATATTCATCCTCCTTTATTTCATATGACCGAAAGTGGACGTGACTATCGAAGAGATCTGAGTAGTATTCGTGAATGATTTTCTCCATTGCTTTTCTGGATGCTGTAACTGTTCCGTCTGGGCGTCGGAGTGCAATCAAATCATCTTGGTCTTGTAATTGGCGAAGCTTCGGTGGGCTTTGCGAATGTTTTTCCCAGCCTCTACAGCTTCGACCATTACTGATGCTCTTCTGTCTTTAAGATCTTCTTTTATCGCCTGTCTGCATTGTTTTGCAAGTTTGGACGTTAGTTCGCGGTTGGCTGCAGGTCGTGCGATTCCACACTGGCGTATCAGCTCGACTGTTTCTGGATTCTGGAGACAGACGTCTCTTGGTGACATTCGAACTCTCAGCTTTCATAGCGCTAAAGTGAAGATGTTGGATGAGCCGATCGTATTCTTCGTCGATGTTATCGACAACGGCATCTTCCGAACAGCAGACTAATGAATTGAATAAGTCCCAGTTTGCGGTGGTTCTGGGACTTCGGTTTTTGAATTTAGCGTCTTTTTTCTCTCTTCCGCGAGAAGTTGAATCTTGCACAAAGGAGACGGTGGTCTGATCAGTGTAAAATTTTTCGGACAACAGCGACATCAGTTATGCAAAACCTTCTATTTACTATGATGTGTTCTATTTTGTTGTGCTACTCTCCACTGGGAGACTCCCACGTCCAGCGTTGAGCGTGGGGGCTTCTGGAATTGCAAGTTACCATACATGGTTTTCGTCGCCGTGATAAACTCAGAAAGCCGTTCACCCTGTTCATTTCGTTCCAATCCGTGAGCCCCAATGTGACGTTCTTCAGACGTTCTTCTTGGTCCAGTCTTGGCGTTAAAATCTCCAACGATGACCTTGAAGAATGTATTGACTTCTCTGTAGAACTTCTCCAAGTCCATATAGAACGCTTCGACTTGTTCTTCGTCATAGTTTGATGTCGGCGCGTAAGCGATGAAGTATGTCAATGCCGGTATTGATCAACATCTTTTTAATCGTAAACGTCCTGTTCGGGTTGTAAGCTGTTCGAATGAATCGATGTTCATAGGCAAACTCGTGTTGACGAGAACGCCGATGCCGTCGACTCGTCTACTGTTGTATGTTCCGAGGAACAGTTCTTCTCTGGTGTCATGGCGTTGAATGGGTGGCATCGTCTTGTCTCGGCTGGGCCGATGGCGTCGTACTTTATGCTTCTTGCTTGCATGAGCAAGTCTTCTATCGAGGAGTCGGATGAAAGTGTAGGTGCATTGTAGGTACAAATCGTCACCACAGTTCTTCGTGATTCAGGCACCTTCCATTGACCCTGAGATTTTAGCAGCCTTTTCGTATTCGTCCTACCTAACGCTGCGAAACTTGGGGTTCTTTCGGGGTCAGGGGAATGAGGGCCGGTTTTTTTTAGCGTGTTTAGCATTTTGATACCCACGTATAGCTTACCGGGTTCTGAAAGTGGGGGCTGGGTATACTCACGGGCAGCATGCCAGGCTCTCCCAGAGTGGACATGGAGCTTATTTGTTGGAGGCGACTCCTAACTGCCTTCCATATACTTCCCTGTCACTTGATTGCAAGCTTTTGGCCGAATTGACTCGAAAAATACAATCTGCATAAGCGAGAAGGCATCCACACACGCATGCATAAATACGCCTTGCAAATACAGAAAGTATGCGCCAAATCGGTGCGGGAGTCCATCCCGTGGATCCATCTGTGTCTCAGAGAAGCAAAGATTGCTTTTGGTCCGCGATTAACCCCCTATTCGCCACCTAGGGACACGCCACATAGCGTCGCGACTAAGCGGCTCGAGATCCCTCATAAGAGGGAGATTGGGCGATACTGAAGCATTTCTGGCGCATGGAACGAGTATCACTGTGGTCCCTTTCTTATCTGCAGGTTTCCTAAACAATCCCGTGCACCATATTTAAACAAATACACTTCAAATTTTAGAGAAGCCCCTGACAAAAACTCGAATTTGCTCACTGGTGGAACCTCTTGTTTATTGAGTGTTACTTAAACCAATCAAATACTTGAAATGTTTTCAAGGAGTTGCTCTGATCTTTCTCAATTAGGTCCGTGATCTTCCGGCGGAAGTGTGCACATTCACGCACCCCTCCAGGATCTCATTAATTACACCCATCCAATGAATAAAGGGTAGGATAAAGCTTTCGGCGTTAATCAATCTCTGAGCGATGCGCCATACATTCGACTTCATTAAGCATCGTTTGGAGGTGATTGAATGCATATCTGACCATTACAATGACTCAAGGTGGCCTACGATACATCGAGCTAGTGCTGATATCCTCCCACCCAAGTCTTGTACCAATTTGCCGACCCCGGAGGGATGAAGGCTTGCTGGGCTGTGGGCGCGGAGATCGATTCCACGTGTGTGTTGCAAGACGTCTCCGACCACTGGGCCACACCTTCTCCGACTTATTCTCTCCTCGATTTGCGGTTTGTTCATGTTGTAGGTGTATATTATCAACTAATAGTAACCGGTAAATTCTCTGATACAGTAATATCGATTGTAATGCTAAGAGGGCAGATTCAGCCCAAGCGCAGGCGGTCGAACCCGTGCAAATGCCATTCCCAGAAGAGACCACTTTCGTTTCGCGTTATTTTGCGCGTTTTTTTTTCAGTGACTGAACTTTTTTTACACGTGAAAAACTGTGACCACCGATTTGATGGTCAGAATTTGTACGAAAACTGCAGAAGAAAGATGTGATTCTCCACTACTCCCTCAGACATGCAGAACCCAGTGGGCACGCAACAAGGAAAAAATAGAACATTTACCGGCGCCGGCTGGAGTCACTCGACGATCAGCGTAACTACAGGTGATATAAGTGATCGTGACTGTTCCCATTCATTTGGAAACGCACGGTCTCACTCCTCCATTGACTAGGAACCTCGTATTTAGACATTTGAATTCTGAAAATCTGGGACAGGTTGTTACTGAGGACTTTCAGGTTCTTCAGGTGTTCAGATCATACCCCTATCCGGACCTGACGCTGTTCGGTTTTTCACCAATGAAATAGCATGTCGGGTCTCGTAAGGGAGAGTAGATGGTACGACATATCCATCCTCCTTTATTTCACATGAGGGTAGGAGGATGTAGCCAGTGAAAAGATCTGAAAAGTGCACTTGAATGATTTTCTGCGCTGCTTTTCTGGACGCCGTGACCTTTCCGTTTGGACGGCGGAGAGCACCATCTTGGTTTTTTAATTGGCGAAGTTTCGATAGGCTTATAGAATACTTCTTCCATCCTCTGCGGGTTTAACCATAAATGCTGCTCTTCTCTCTTTAACAAATGCGTTTACTGCTCCCCGAATTACTTTGCAAGTTCGGAAGTGAGTAAATAGTTGCCGTTCGTTCGCGCGATTTGGTGTTGACGTATCAGCTTGAGTAATCCTGCATACAGACGTGTCTTGGGACTACAGAACTCTCGGATTTCATAGTGCTGTCGTGAAGATGTTGGATGAAGCGATCACATTCCTCGTTGATATTGTTAGAAACGGCATCTTCCGAAGAACCGACTAGTGAAACGATGAAGTGAAGGTTTATTATGGTTTTCGAACCTCATTTTTGAATTTAGCGGCTGTTTCTACTTTCCGAGAGAAATGAAATCTTGCACGAAAAAAGGTGGTAATCAGATCCAGTGTAGGTTTTTCGGAAAACAGTAATGTCGGTTAGGCAAAAACGTTTGATTTACTGTGATGTGGTCTATTTCGTTATGGTTCCCTCCGCAAGACGTTTACGTCCACCACTGAGAGTAGGGCCTCTGAAGTTCTATGTATCCATGAAAGGTCTTGGTCGTAATAGTAATCTCAAATGGTCGTTCACGCCGCTCGTTCCATTGCAATCCTTGGATTTAAATGAGACGTTTTTCAGACGTTATATTGGGTCCTTGGTTCCTTGTGAAGACTACAATGAGTCCAATTTCATACAAAAGTTTAGTCGTTGTCCACGTCATAGCTGGATGTCGGCGTGTAAACGACGAGGAATGTCAAATCCGGTGTTGATCAACATCTCCTCAACTGTAAACGTCTGACGCAAGTCGTTGGTTGTGCGAATGAATCCACGGTCATGACCAAACTTATGTTGGCGGGAATGGGAACGCACCACTCACTACTGCTGCCTGTTACGAAAAGTAGTTTTTCTCCCATATTATAGGCGGCGTTGAATGGGTAGCGTCCTATTATCTCAGCAGCCAGTCCGACTACTTGGTACCTTACCCCTCTTGCCTGTGAGAAGAAGACATCTACCGAGGCCTCACATGCAAGTGGAATTGCATTGAAGGCAAACATTGCCACCTTGGTCCTGTGCAAGGCTCTTTCGATATCAGAGGATTAATGCCTGCCTTTATTTCAAAAATATTTAGCTTTTTGTTTACCACATCTAGCTTGCTGAACACTGAACGTGGGGTCTGAGTACGCTCAAGGGCAGCTCGATAGCCTCTCCTAGACCAGACGAGGAACTTATTTGTTGGAGGCGACTCCTAACCGCCTCCGATATACTTCACTGTTACTTGACTGCAGGCCTTTGGCCGACTTGATTTGCAAGATTCAACTCACATAAACGAGAACACCAACTCACGCATGCATAAATAGATTCTTGTAAATACAGGATGTAGGGCGCGTGTAGCGCAGTGGTTAGAGGCGCCTTGCATTGTGCATGTAGTTGATCTCTGCTACCAGGCTCAGGAAACCTTCTACGCACTCTGGGATCGGCAAATTGGTAGCAGACATGTTTTAGAGGTTCTTTGATCTCTGCATTAAGTGGTCACATCGTCAACAGTAGTACCTCAGTAGTAAACAAGCGACAAAAAAAATGTGGAAGTTTCAGAACAGCGAAAAAAGCTCTCAGTTTAAGTGACTCGCCCTCGTAATCGAGACTTTGTAAACTGATTCAAGCGCCGTTTCAATGTAGCTTTCTTGGCACTATGAAATCGTGCGCTCTCATACGATTGTAGATTTGTTGAAGCCCATGTAGTCCAGAATTTCTTTGTAGTATCAACTGATCTGACAGAGTAACGGTAGTATTAGAGGATCCGACAACTCCTCTGTGTCAGGGAAAGTAGTGGTGGTCATAAATCCTCAATGTTCAAATAAATCAACGATTTTGCTTCGTCGCCGCTTTTGTCATATGGGACTTACTTATTTGGATACTCGGATCCCCCCGTCTTCACTAGTTGTCAGCACCCCAGCATAATTTCCGTTGTTTTGGAGTTTTGTTGCTCTAGCCACTCAAGGTTCCCTAGAGTCCAGCGCTCAGCCTGTTCAAAGTCTGCCGTAGGTCGTCACCACCGCAGCCAGTCGCCTCCTTTGTGGATTAAGAGGAGATTTGCCACCGTGCTACTAGTTTGAAACCGGAACGGTGGTGAATCTCGGTATTGGCTTACTCTTACTGGGCTTCCTGATGAAAACGCCGGACTCCTTTTCGGCTTGGGAGACCCTGCTAGAGGAATGAAGACCCCGCTGCACATCGCAGTTCGACACCCAGGAACATCCAAGCCACGATGAGGAGGTAAACTGTTGGGATGTCATATAAGTCTCCACTTCGAATTTTGCATTCTTGTTCACAGCATATCAAAAAACAAGTAGCTATACATGAAAAGACAGTGGTAGCATAGAGGAAATCGAGGTGAAGTTTCTCCTATACGGTTTGAGAATAAAGAGGAGTTAATCCAACAAAACAAACAGTGCTTAGCCATGGGACAAAGTGTTACGAGGTGATTAAGGTCGTGGTTATACTACCACCGACGTTGGAAATTCAGTTCTGCAGTCGTCGTCAGTTGTTTGCATTGTAACTAAATGAATAATTTGCCACCAAGAACTAAGATGAAGTGATGAATATCTCCATTTAACCAGGAATGGATTATCGAAATTGGTAAGGCGGCTTTAGAAATCAAAAAAGCGATCTTTTCGTAGGTTTTTTTTGTAAAACTCAGTTTCTAACAAGATAAATACTGGGTCACTTGCTTTTCTTTTCAGGCTTCCGACCACTAAAACGTTTGTGGATACTAATTCGGAATCAACAACGTCGTTCGTTATCGACTACCTGTTACCTTACCTTGGCGATTACCTTTAGTGGTGACCCGGGGGCAGACTTTGACCAGACTGACCTCGGGACTTCAGGGAGCCACAATGCCTAAACCAGCAGAACTTCGAAAAATGGAGATTATGCTCGTGCCCGCACGACCATTGAGGATGGGCCGTACAAGTGTCCAAGTGTCCAAGATGTCAGTCTATATCCACAAACACTACAGATGTCGTCATATATTGTGTCATGTTTATAGCAAATGGATAGTTCACTTATGCTAAGCGTAGCCATCCTTATTGGAGGATGAAATTCCATGGTTCATGTAATCGAGGGTATTTCTATGTTTACATCTGAGCTATTTTACTTCTCGAACCAGGTGTGAAAGGTATTGATGGAATTTGTTGGTGATAAGGAGGGCATGATAACCATGATTTTCAAGGATTTCAGCACTCTGCTTTAGTGGTTGCCAATGAATCAGGGTCGAACCGCTCACATCTGATGAATGATGAAATAGCAACTAGTGCGCTGGTTAACATTGTTCAGGTACGGTTCGTTTTTATTAAGTAAAGGTGAATGTTAACCAATTCTGTTCTTCTTTAATTTTTTTTACTTTTTTTTCTACGAATTTCACCAGCAAATCAAATTCCAGAAAGGCCTATACTATGTTGTGGCTGAAATCGAAGTTGTGAACGAGCCAGCGAACAGCGCTTGCGACGATGAAACTGGAAAATTGGCGCTGACCGGTGAAGGCATTTTAGTGAGCTAAGAGCCTCCTGTGCTTTCCTATTTGTGTATAAATAATAGTTCTTCTGGTGAAGGATTTAACACTGACACGGGCATCATTAAGAATCATCGCACACTAGATCTTCTGTGATAAGGTAATAAGATTTACATCATCTCTTATTGCTATAATTAATAACTCTGCCGTTTGCCGTTTGTTGAAATGCATTGCCCCGTACATCACTGAGATCATGTAAAGGTACACTTCAGCGCTGAAAAATCAAATTATCTAACGACGTAAAATAATCATTTCGTCAGTGGTGTGTCAGGTTGAAGTACACTAAGAATACACGGGTAAATACTTCCAGATCATCGTTTTATCATTGCACACGTCTACTTTCCTTTTTTGCTTTCCATCCTACCCCTGAAATTGCGCCCGATATTAGTCCGGTACTATGTATAGCCTGGCCCAGTTGTATAGTTTTTCACGATTCGCACCTAAAAATAATTGATAGTACAGAACTTGGCAAACCTGTTGTGCTAAGAACCTAATTTAGGATTTCCTAGTGAGTAGGATTGAATCAGGATTAGAATGAGAAAATGTGGATTCCCCTTGCACCAATTGCAATGCAAAAGTAGAAACCTCATTTCAGCTGTACATTCGAGATGCGAACAACTACCAGAACTCCAGGATTCATCTGTGGATAGAATTGAAGAACTTTCCAACGAACGAGGACAACTGACTGTGGCTGCTAATCAAACTTTTGTCCGTGAATTCTCACCATCGGTTCTTTTCATGTAGACTATCTGCAGTGTTAAAGCCAAAGCAAATTTCTAGGAAATGAAATCAAGTGTTGGAAAATTTCATGTTCTTAACTACTTCACATTAATTTGGTGAATGACCTTGCCACTAGAGCACACAGCAAGGCGATAAAATCCAATATTTGCCTATAACACTCGTACGGAAATCCAAAGCTTTCACTGCTTGAGCGAAACTTATTGAATCTACCTACAGTGCCGTCCGTTATCATGACACTAGCAGTTGTAATAACAATTATTATGGCAGCGTCACAATTACAATGGTAAAATAACGTATTTAGGTCGAAGATGACACTAAGCCCTTCCGAAATGCCTTTCGTACTTTCATGGTGCTTCGACATCCAGAACTTCAGACGTAAGAATTAAGTACGAATAGAGGGGATCTCGCAGGTGGATTCATGTTTCTGTTTCAACCCTTCTTGTAATGAATCCTCTTTCCTGTTTCACCTGTGCTTCTGAAGAGATACGATGACAACGAGGGAAAATCTTGGTAGAAATCTCCTCTCAGAGAACCGTTCTTGTTTCAATTCAAACTCACGATCTGTTGTAGCATGACAATGAGCATCATAGTTTAAACAGTTCTCAGCTTATCGGACTCGTTTCCTCTAGGGAACGTTGGATGTTTTGCGTCGTTGCTCTACTGTCGCGTTAGCATTCGAGCTAAATTTTCGATCCAAAAGCGGTTACGTAGTTGTATGGATTATTACGACGTTGTCAAACCCTTAATGCTCCATAATCGGATCACAGTCGCGCTCCTGAAATGTTACAGTGCTCGGAGTTGTTCTTTCTCTCGCTAACTAGACTTCGAATGACGGGATATATCGTCGATCGAAACCATGACAACCTTTTCGACCCACATGGCAGACTGCAATTTTGGTCATTTCATAAGCGCATGTAGCGCAGTGGTCGGATGCGTCGTGCAATACACATGGTGCCGATCTCTGCTCCCAGGCTCATCTATCCTTCCCGGGGTGACCTAATTGCTACCACAATTCTCCGGGAGGACAGCAACAATGAAGTGCTGTGCCGTTAGTCTACTGCAAGTCATTGCATAGGTCAGATATGCATTCATTCACATCCAACACTGCTTAATGAATTCGAATGAGTAGCGCATTCCTTAAGAACAGATCAACACCGAGAGCTTTATCCTTCCTTATTCCGATCAGTTTGGTCCACTTCATTATCACAGCTATTTGTCCTAGCTGCAAGCAATGGATGGTCAAATAAGGCAATACAGTTCTGTATAATCTCTGCATGCGCATGACAGCGGATGGGTATTGAAGTCTGAAGCTTCAAGTGAAAACGTTATACACACTCTTTCGTGGATACTCTGTTTCGATTCAAGATCATTGACGTAACGGAGGAAACTGGCATGCCTACTGATGTCGTGGATGACAGCACGCAGTTAAACAACTACTATTTGATGTTCTTTTATTATTTAGAAAATTCGTTGTCCACTTGAGGCAGTCAGATCCTCGCGATATCGTCATAAACGTCAACCACTTTTCATTGTAGAGTGAAGATTTGCTGCTCCTTGCTGAGAAGGACGTTTATGGTTTTCGATGGCGTAAACCAGGCGGGTGAAAGCATCGTCTATAATCGACTCACAGAGTGAAAAATAAATAAGGATTAAGCGTTTGGCATCAATATCCCAATAATGCGCATTCCAATCCATCATACAGGTGAATGGACGCGTATTTCGTCCCTATGTAAAGAATTTGCTGGTTTCTCTTGGATCACGTTAGCACCTTTATGTAAGCCTGAGACGAATTTGCTGATCCTTGCGGAGATGGTTAATCGGGGAAACAGGATCAAACATAAATCCAAGAGTGCATCCCTAACCACTGCTCTACTCTCCACCCGAGTGATCGACGCGGTAGTATAACCTGTTGGGATTAATCGGTTAGGAATAAGGTACGAAAAATAAGCAAAAGTTCATCATTATACTCAAGTTCTTTACCTTAGTTCCTCTGTTTCTAACACGATAAATACTGGGTCACTTGCTTTTCTTTTCAGGCTTCCGGCCACTAAAACCTATGTGGATACTAGTTCGGAATCAACAACGCCGTTCGTTATCGACTACAGTAGCGCCTTTTTTCTTCTCTGCACACAGACGTGAGCCTACAGTTCCATATTCATTATCGTTATGATTGAGTCCCTATATGACTGTAAAGGAGAGAATTCTGTATCTTTTTGACCATCTACAAGTTCTTAGTGTTCAGCTACTCGTCAACAAAAAATTACTCTGTGTCGTTCAACGAATGTGGCCTATATAGTATAGTGCTGACACCAGTTGCTACCAACCTCTGAGTCTTAAAGTCTCAAATTTCAAACGTTTTTTGCAAATGTTTTCAATCGTCAAATCACATCCGAGTTTTTAGCTCGCAGAATTTCCTTGTTTCAGTCCACTATTCAACTTTGCAGAAGTTCCATGACGCTTTCAAGTAGTGAGCGCAACTGTATCATCTTGAGGTATCTAAAAGAATTGGTACTTAGAAAGTGCAATCTACTTCCATTGCTGTTTTTATCATCTTCATTTCCAGTCATTTTGGTATGTCTTATTGGCCGGTTCCTCTTCTCCCATGAACATAGCGGGGGAGGGGGTGGGAGTGAGCAGGATTCCATTACCTTGTCAACGATTCACAGTGTTTTTTTCTTTCTGGTTTGTCTATTTAGCGCCTTTTCACTTCTAATTTTCACTGGAAAAAGGGATTAATTCTTTGTCCCGAGGAAAAATGGCAGTGTTCGGGACAATAGGTGCCACATATCGTTAATTCATTTACCATCAATGAAGAAATTACAGAGAAATCAATTTGATCAGATGTGGCAGAAACCCTTTCGTTTCCAACGTTTTAGTTCGAGAAAGTGTGCTTATAGCACTGCTATTTCGCAGGACTCTTGAAAAATGTCTGTAAGGGGATAAATCTCTGATCGTTGAAGTTTACTTGAAGAATTTCATTTTGGTTTGCTTAAATCAGGAGTCACCATTTCGAAGACGGTTGCAGTTCTTTGTTACGTGAATCCTTCTTCATCATCGAAAATTTCAACAGGAATTGAAGTTTTTGTCAAAGTGGGAGCTGTGAAAGGAATCTTTTCAAATTTTTTTAATCCTCTTCTTGTTAAATGCTTCGTTCAAGGAACGAAGGTTGTCCGTAATTGTTACGCTTACACTGAACACATGTAGTGGACGAGGTGTAAAATTGCTTTGCACACGTTCTGCTCTTATCATTCAGTGCAAATCAAACCTTCATTTTTTTTATGTCAAGACCCACTCCGTGTAAAATGTAGGTGCTTCGAAATGCATCTCCTTGTAGAAATACTTTGGTGATGTGTTCTTTGATGGAGATACCAGTCTATGATAGGGGTGATAGCTACCAAGAGTCTACGGCCTCATCGTGGCTGGGAGGTGTTCCTGGCTGTCGGACTGCGACGTAGAGCGGGTCTCACCACGACAGAGTCTCCCAAGCCGAAAAGGAGTCCGGCATTCCATCAGGAAGCCTAGCTAAGAGTGAATCAATACCAGCCACCACCGTCCTGGTATCAAACTAGTCGCATGGTGGCAAGTCTCCCTCTGATCGGCACGGGCGGCGATTACCTGTAGTGGTGACCTGAGGTAGCCTTTGGCCTGGCTGACCTTGGGACTTCAGGGAGCCACAATGGCTAAACTAGCATAACTTCGAAAAATGGAGATTATGCTGGGGCCCGCCCAACCATTGAGGGCGGGCCGTACAAGTGTCCAAGTGTCTAAGATACCAGTCTATATTCACAAACACTACAGTTGTCACTATACATTGTAATCATGACGTTAGCAGTTATAATAATAATTATTATGGCTGCAGTCACAATTACAGTAGTAAAATAACGTATTCAGGTCGAAGATGACACTAAGCCCTTCTGGAATGCCTTCCGTACATTTACGGTCCTTCCATATCCAGAACTTCAGACGTAAGAATTAAGTATATTATGTTAACTGCTAAAGATGTCTTCAAGGGTTTTCGGGATACCACTGGAATCTCATATGTAGGAAATTTTACACATAAATCAACATGACTTAACTACACTTTAACAACTTCTCATCAAGTTGTTGAACTTTTTTTTGGTTTTTTTTCATTTTCTACTCTATTCTATTTTTTGGTTTCTAATCAGATTTCGTAGTGCACAGGAGCTCTTCGGTGCAATTCTTCCACGAATATGGATCACAACGTCGTTGCGTCGCTTTTCGAGTATACAACAGCATGGAAGTGTTTCCGTTTACTTTTTATAAATTCTTTTTTTCTTTTTTCCAACTTTTTTTCTATGTGGCGCTTAAAAAATGAAAGTTGTTATTTTGCCTTCTTTAATGTAATAAACATTTTTGAGAACATTTGTTCGCTTGGTGAGGTATAGCAGCAATGACAAAGTTAACCCTTTCACCGCCATACGCGTTGACTTCAATACGTACGCTTTAGCACGTTTTGGACCATGCATGTGGATATCAGTGCACACACTTCTTTGGCATATTGTGCCAAATAAGGCTTTTCTAACGGGCTTCTTGTTATCAATTGATAGCATGTCCAACACGAGTTTTGTACCGGGGCTGGTCCATAGATAGCTATTTTCATAGCGCTGTAATAGCGAAAACTCAACTGCGCTATATCTGCTCGGATTCCACGACGGATCTTTTGATACCTACACACTACCTACACAGTAAAGATTAAAAGTTAGGAACACTTCATCGTGACGAAATGTGGCACATCACCGAGGAGACCTCGTCAACAATTTACCCTTCTTGTATAGAGACTGTACCTTTTGCATATAACCAACACTTAGTGCGTCCCACAATAATCAAATTGTTCTTCATAATCCTTATTGTAACAATTTATAAAACCTAACTCCTACTTATAATACACAGTTTTTAATTGCAACGTCTACTACGCTGGGTCGCTTGTAATCTTTTTATAATCCGAATAGTATCGTTCTTCTATGATGCCGAGATATTTGCAAAACTCCGGACCGCAGGCGTCTGCGGTGGGGAACGAACGCGCCATTGTCCTTTCCGGGGGAGTAACGCGTTCACCACCACACCATGCGGGTCCTTCGCTTCGCCGGCCTCTCAGCTAGCGTCATTATTTTAACCCGAGTTGAATAAAACTACGACCGAATAAGAGAGGACATTGTACAGTTTAGGTCAAAATGAGCGGGAATGATCACCTCCGTCGAAATAACACTGATTCGGCTACACAACTGACCACAAAAAACCTAGTGAAAAGGAAGAATCAGTGGATCACAACAAGTGAACTGAAAAAAAAACTATGCGAAGAAAGTTATTAAAGAACAAACCGACTTGACTCTGTCGTGAGACCTAGACTTCACGTATACATCCACCACTACTGACCAAGATCCGAAGAACGAGTTTAAGCAATTAGAAGAAAAAAAGTGCTAAGCGAGAAAAGATTATTCCCATCCAAAATAGGGAACAAAAAAAGATCAAGTGTAAATAAGTGTACGCCAACACGTCATCAATGTTCACTACTTAACCACTTGCAAATCTATGAAAGGAGAATTAAACCCGGTTTGTATTGCAACTAGTATATCACCACAACACCACAGTGAAAGGGCTCGGGTAGCACAATGGTTTGAGGTGTCCTTGGTATACACATGTGTCTTTAGTTCAATGCCCAAGTAGTATAGTGGCTAGTACTCCACGTTGTGGCCGTGGTGACACAGGTTCGATTCATGTCTTCGGCATGCTTTTGCGGTGGATGGAAGGGAAAGCACGTATTAGACATATACTGGTTGCTGTACATTTCACATTAAAATGCTTCGGACTTCAGTGTTCTGACAAATGAGGATGGTTAACGACTGGCCCAAGTAGTACAGTGGCTAGTACTCCACGTTGTGGCCGTGGCGGCGCAGGTTCGATTCATGTCTTCGGCATGCTTTTGCGGTGGATGGAAGGGAAAGCACGTATTAGACATATACTGGTTGCTTTACATTTCACACTGAAATGGGCCAGACCTCAGTGTTCTGAGAGATGAGGATGATTAACGATTGGCCCAAGTAGTACAGTGGTTAGAACTCCACGTCGTCTACATGACGACGCAGGTCGGATTCCTGTCTTGTGCATTCCTTTTGCGGTGGATGGAAGGGAAAGCACGTATTAGACATATACTGGTTGCTGTAGATTTCACACTGAAACGGGCCAGACCTCAGTGTTCTGACAGATGAGGATGATTAACGATTGGCCCAAGTAGTATAGTGGTTAGTTCTCCACGTCGTCTACATGACGACGCAGGTCGGATTCCTGTCTTGTGCGTTCTTTTCCGGTGGATGGAAGGGAAAGCACGTACTAGACATATACTGGATGCTGTACATTTCACATTAAAATGCTTCGGACTTCAGTGTTCTGACAAATGAGGATGGTTAACGGCAGGCCCAAGTAGTATAGTGGTTAGTACTCCACGTCGTCTACATGACGACGCAGTTCGGATTCCTGTCTTGTGCGTTCTTTTCCGGTGGATGGAAGGGAAAGCACGTATTAGACATATACTGGTTGCTGTACATTTCACATTAAAATGCTGCGGACTTCAGTGTTCTGACAAATGAGGATGGTTAACGACTGGCCCAAGTAGTATAGTGGCTAGTACTCCACGTTGTGGCCGTGGCGGCGCAGGTTCGATTCATGTCTTCGGCATGCTTTTGCGGTGGATGGAAGGGAAAGCACGTATTAGACATATACTGGTTGCTTTACATTTCACACTGAAATGGGCCAGACCTCAGTGTTCTGAGAGATGAGGATGATTAAGATTGGCCCAAGTAGTACAGTGGTTAGAACTCCACGTCGTCTACATGACGACGCAGGTCGGATTCCCTGTCTTGTGCATTCCTTTGCGGTGGATGGAAGGGAAAGCACGTATTAGACATATACTGGTTGCTGTAGATTTCACACTGAAACGGGCCAGACCTCAGTGTTCTGACAGATGAGGATGATTAACGATTGGCCCAAGTAGTATAGTGGTTAGTACTCCACGTCGTCTAAATGGCAACGCAGGTTCGATTTCTGTCTTGGGCATGCGTTTGCGGTGGATGGAAGGGAAAGTACGTATTAGACATATACTGGCTGCTGTAGATTTCACTCTGAAATGGGTGAGACATCAGTGTTTTGACAATTGAGGATGATTAACGTCTGGCCCAAGTAGTATAGTGGTTAGTTCTCCACGTCGTCTACATGACGACGCAGGTCGGATTCCTGTCTTGTGCGTTCTTTTCCGGTGGATGGAAGGGAAAGCACGTACTAGACATATACTGGATGCTGTACATTTCACATTAAAATGCTTCGGACTTCAGTGTTCTGACAAATGAGGATGGTTAACGGCAGGCCCAAGTAGTATAGTGGTTAGTACTCCACGTCGTCTACATGACGACGCAGGTTCGGATTCCTGTCTTGTGCGTTCTTTTCCGGTGGATGGAAGGGAAAGCACGTATTAGACATATACTGGTTGCTGTACATTTCACATTAAAATGCTGCGGACTTCAGTGTTCTGATAAATGAGGATGGTTAACGGCTGGCCCAAGTAGTATAGTGGTTAGTACTCCACGTTGTGGCCGTCGTGACACAGGTTTGATTCCTGTCTCAGGCATGCTTTTGCGGTGGATGGAAGGGAAAGCACGTATTAGACATATACTGGTTGCTGTACATTTCACATTAAAATGCTTCGAACTTCAGTGTTCTGACAAATGAGGATGGTTACCGGCTGGCCCAAGTAGTATAGTGGTTAGTACTCCACGTCGTCTACATGACGACGCAGTTCGGATTCCTGTCTTGTGCGTTCTTTTTCCGGTTTATAGAAGGGAAAGCACGTATTAGATATATACTGGTTGCTGTAGATTTCACCCTGAAATGGGTCAGACCTTAATGTTTTGACAATTGAGGATGGCTAACGGTTGGCCCAAGTAGTACAGTTGTTAGCACTCCACGTTGTGGCCGTGGCGACACAGGTTCGATTCCCTGTCTCAAGCATGCTTTTGCGGTGGATGGAAGGGAAAGCACGTATTAGATATATACTGGTTGCTTTACATTTCACACTGAAACGGGCCAGACCTCAGCGTTCTGACAGATGAGGATGATTAACGATTGGCCCAAGTAGTATAGTGGTTAGTACTCCACGTCGTCTACATGACGACGCAGGTCGGATTCCTGTCTTGGGCATGCTTTTGCGGTGGATGGAAGGGAAAGCACGTATTAGACATATACTGGTTGCTGTACATTTCACAATAAAATGCTTCGGACTTCAGTGTTCTGATAAATGAGGATGGTTAACGGCTGGCCCAAGTAGTACAGTTGTTAGTACTCCACGTTGTGGCCGTCGTGACACAGGTTCGATTCCTGTCTCAGGCATGCTTTTGCGGTGGATGGAAGGGAAAGCACGTATTAGACATATACTGGTTGCTGTACATTTCACATTAAAATGCTTCGGACTTCAGTGTTCTGACAAATGAGCATGGTTACCGGCTGGCCCAAGTAGTATAGTGGTTAGTACTCCACGTCGTCTACATGACGACGCAGTTCGGATTCCTGTCTTGTGCGTTCTTTTCCGGTGGATGGAAGGGAAAGCACGTATTAGACATATACTGGTTGCTGTACATTTCACATTAAAATGCTGCGGACTTCAGTGTTCTGATAAATGAGGATGGTTAACGGCTGGCCCAAGTAGTATAGTGGTTAGTACTCCACGTCGTCTACAATACGACGCAGTTCGGATTCCTGTCTTGTGCGTTCTTTTCCGGTGGATGGAAGGGAAAGCACGTATTAGACATATACTGGTTGCTGTACATTTCACATTAAAATGCTTCGGACTTCAGTGTTCTGACAAATGAGGATGGTTAACAGCTGGCCCAAGTAGTATAGTGGTTAGTACTCCACGTTGTGGCCGTGGCGACACAGGTTCGATTCCTGTCTTGGGCATGCTATTGCGGAGGATGGAAGGGAAAGCACGTATTAGACATATACTGGTTGCTGTAGATTTCACCCTGAAATGGGCCAGACCTTAATGTTTTGACAATTAAGGATGGTTAACGGTTGGTCCAAGTAGTACATTTGTTAGTACTCCACGTTGTGGTCGTGGCGACACATGTTCGATTCCTGTCTTGGGCATGCTATTGCGGGAGGATGGAAGGGAAAGCACGTATTAGACATATACTGGTTGCTTTACATTTCACACTGAAACGGGCCAGACCTCAGTGTTCTGACAGATGAGGATGATTAACGATTGGCCCAAGTAGTATAGTGGTTAGTACTCCACGTCGTCTAAATGGCAACGCAGGTTCGATTTCTGTCTTGGGCATGCGTTTGAGGTGGATGGAAGGGAAAGTACGTATTAGACATATACTGGCTGCTGTAGATTTCACTCTGAAATGGGTGAGACATCAGTGTTTTGACAATTGAGGATGATTAAGGCCTGGCCCAAGTAGTATAGTGGTTAGTTCTCCACGTCGTCTACATGACGACGCAGGTCGGATTCCTGTCTTGTGCGTTCTTTTCCGGTGGATGGAAGAAAAAGCACGTATTAGACATATACTGGATGCTGTACATTTCACATTAAAATGCTTCGGACTTCAGTGTTCTGACAAATGAGGATGGTTAACGGCAGGCCCAAGTAGTATAGTGGTTAGTACTCCACGTTGTGGCCGTGGCGACACAGCTTCGATTCCCTGTTTCAGGCATGCTTTTTGCGGTGGATGGAAGGAAAAGCACGTATTAGACATATACTGGTTGCTGTAGATTTCACCCTGAAATGGGTCAGACCTTAATGTTTTGACAATTGAGGATGGCTAACGGTTGGCCCAAGTAGTACAGTTGTTAGAACTCCACGTTGTGGCCGTGGTGACTCAGGTTCGATTCCCTGTCTCAGGCATGCTTTTGCGGTGGATGGAAGGGAAAGCACGTATTAGACATATACTGGTTGCTTTACCTTTCACACTGAAACGGGCCAGACCTCAGTGTTCTGACAATTGAGGATGGTTAACGGCAGGCCCAAGTAGTATAGTGGTTAGTACTCCACGTCGTCTACATGACGACGCAGTTCGGATTCCTGTCTTGTGCGTTCTTTTCCGGTGGATGGAAGGGAAAGCACGTATTGAGACATATACTGGTTGCTGTAGATTTCACCCTGAAATGGGTCAGACCTCAATGTTTTGACAGTTGAGGATGGCTAACGGTTGGCCCAAGTAGTACAGTTGTTAGAACTCCACGTTGTGGCCGTGGCGACACAGCTTCGATTCCTGTTTCAGGCATGCTTTTGCGGTGGATGGAAGGAAAAGCACGTATTAGATATATACTGGTTGCTTTACATTTCACACTGAAACGGGCCAGACCTCAGCGTTCTGACAGATGAGGATGATTAACGATTGGCCCAAGTAGTATAGTGGTTAGTACTCCACGTCGTCTACATGACGACGCAGGTCGGATTCCTGTCTTGGGCATGCTTTTGCGGTGGATGGAAGGGAAAGCACGTATTAGACATATACTGGTTGCTGTACATTTCACAATAAAATGCTTCGGACTTCAGTGTTCTGATAAATGAGGATGGTTAACGGCTGGCCCAAGTAGTACAGTTGTTAGTACTCCACGTTGTGGCCGTCGTGACACAGGTTCGATTCCTGTCTCAGGCATGCTTTTGCGGTGGATGGAAGGGAAAGCGCGTATTAGACACATACTGGTTGCTGTACATTTCACATTAAAATGCTTCGGACTTCAGTGTTCTGACAAATGAGGATGGTTACCGGCTGGCCCAAGTAGTATAGTGGTTAGTACTCCACGTCGTCTACATGACGACGCAGGTCGGATTCCTGTCTTGGGCATGCTTCTGCGGTGGATGGAAGGGAAAGCACGTATTAGACATATACTGGTTGCTGTAGATTTCACATGAAAATGGGTCAGACCTTTCAGTGTTTTGACAAATTGAGGATGGTTAACGGTTGGCCCAAGTAGTACAGTTGTTAGTACTCCACGTTGTGGTCGTGGCGACACATGTTCGATTCCCTGTCTTGGGCATGCTATTGCGGTGGATGGAAGGGAAAGCACGTATTAGACATATACTGGTTGCTGTACATTTCACATTAAAATGCTTCGGACTTCAGTGTTCTGACAAATGAGGATGGTTAACGGCTGGCCCAAGTAGTATAGTGGTTAGTACTCCACGTCGTCTACATGACGACGCAGTTCGGATTCCCTGTCTTGTGCGTTCTTTTCCGGTGGATGGAAGGGAAAGCACGTATTAGACATATACTGGTTGCTGTACATTTCACATTAAAATGCTTCGGACTTCAGTGTTCTGACAAATGAGGATGGTTAACGGTTGGCCCAAGTAGTATAGTGGTTAGTACTCCACGTCGTCGACGTGACGACACAGTTCGGATTCCTGTCTTGTGCATGCTTTTGCGGTGGATGGAAGGGAAAGCACGTATTAGACATATACTGGTTGCTGTACATTTCACATTAAAATGCTTCGGACTTCAGTGTTCTGACAAATGAGGATGGTTAACGGCTGGCCCAAGTAGTATAGTGGTTAGTACTCCACGTCGTCTACATGACGACGCAGGTTCGATTCCTGTCTTGTGCGTTCTTTTTCCGGTGGATGGAAGGGAAAGCACGTATTAGACATATACTGGTTGCTGTACATTTCACATTAAAATGCTTCGGACTTCAGTGTTCTGACAAATGAGGATGGTTAACGGCTGGCCCAAGTAGTATAGTGGTTAGTACTCCACGTTGTGGCCGTGGCGACACATGTTCGATTCCTGTCTTGGGCATGCTATTGCGGTGGATGGAAGGGAAAGCACGTATTAGACATATACTGGTTGCTGTAGATTTCACCCTGAAATGGGTCAGACCTTAATGTTTTGACAATTGAGGATGGTTAACGGTTGGCCCAAGTAGTACAGTTGTTAGTACTCCACGTTGTGGTCGTGGCGACACATGTTCGATTCCTGTCTTGGGCATGCTATTGCGGTGGATGGAAGGGAAAGCACGTATTAGACATATACTGGTTGCTGTACATTTCACATTAAAATGCTTCGGACTTCAGTGTTCTGACAAATGAGGATGATTAACGGCTGGCCCAAGTAGTATAGTGGTTAGTACTCCACGTCGTCTACATGACGACGCAGGTCGGATTCCTGTCTTGGGCATGCTTTTTGCGGTGGATGGAAGGGAAAGCACGTATTAGACATATACTGGTTGCTGTACATTTCACATTAAAATGCTTCGGACTTCAGTGTTCTGACAAATGAGGATGGTTACCGGCTGGCCCAAGTAGTATAGTGGTTAGTACTCCACGTTGTGGCCGTGGCGACACAGTTCGATTCCCTGTCTTGGGCATGCTTTTGCGGTGGATGGAAGGAAAAGCACGTATTAGACATATACTGGTTGCTGTACATTTCACATTAAAATGCTGTCAGACCTCAATGTTTCTGACAAATGAGGATGGTTAACGGTTGGCCCAAGTAGTACAGTGTGTTAGTACTCCACGTTGTGGCCGTGGCGACGCATGTTCGATTCCCTGTCTTGGGCATGCTTTTGCGGTGGATGGAAGGGAAAGCACGTATTAGACATATACTGGTTGCTGTACATTTCACATTAAAATGCTTCGGACTTCAGTGTTCTGACAAATGAGGATGGTTAACGGTTGGCCCAAGTAGTACAGTTGTTAGTACTCCACGTTGTGGCCGTGGCGACACATGTTCGATTCCTGTCTTGGGCATGCTATTGCGGTGGATGGAAGGGAAAGCACGTATTAGACATATACTGGTTGCTGTACATTTCACACTGAAAATGCGTCAGACCTCAGTGTTCTGACAAATGAGGATGGTTAACGGCTGGCCCAAGTAGTATAGTGGTTAGTACTCCACGTCGTCTACATGACGACGCATGTTCGGATTCCTGTCTTGTGCATGCTTTTCCGGTGGATGGAAGGGAAAGCACGTATTAGACATATACTGGTTGCTGTACATTTCACATTGAAAATGCTTCGGGACTTCAGTGTTCTGACAAATGAGGATGGTTAACGGTTGGCCCAAGTAGTACAGTTGTTAGTACTCCACGTTGTGGTCGTGGCGACACATGTTCGATTCCTGTCTTGGGCATGCTATTGCGGTGGATGGAAGGGAAAGCACGTATTAGACATATACTGGTTGCTTTACATTTCACATTAAAATGCTTCGGACTTCAGTGTTCTGACAGATGAGGATGATTAACGATTGGCCCAAGTAGTATAGTGGTTAATACTCCACGTCGTCTACATGACGACGCAGGTCGGATTCCTGTCTTGTGCATGCTTTTTGCGGTGGATGGAAGGGAAAGCACGTATTAGACATATACTGGTTGCTGTACATTTCACATTAAAATGCTTCGGACTTCAGTGTTCTGACAAATGAGGATGGTTAACGGCTGGCCCAAGTAGTATAGTGGTTAGTACTCCACGTCGTCTACGTGACGACGCATGTTCGGATTCCTGTCTTGGGCATGCTTTTGCGGTGGATGGAAGGGAAAAGCACGTATTAGACATATACTGGTTGCTGTACATTTCACATTAAAATGCTTCGGACTTCAGTGTTCTGACAAATGAGGATGGTTAACGGTTGGCCCAAGTAGTACAGTTGTTAGTACTCCACGTTGTGGCCGTGGCGACACATGTTCGATTCCTGTCTTGGGCATGCTTTTGCGGTGGATGGAAGGGAAAGCACGTATTAGACATATACTGGTTGCTGTACATTTCACATTAAAATGCTTCGGACTTCAGTGTTCTGACAGATGAGGATGGTTAACGGTTGGCCCAAGTAGTATAGTGGTTAGTACTCCACGTCGTCTACATGACGACGCAGTTCGGATTCCTGTCTTGTGCGTTCTTTTCCGGTGGATGGAAGGGAAAGCACGTATTAGACATATACTGGTTGCTGTAGATTTCACCCTGAAATGGGTCAGACCTTAATGTTTTGACAATTGAGGATGGTTAACGGTTGGCCCAAGTAGTACAGTTGTTAGTACTCCACGTTGTGGTCGTGGCGACACATGTTCGATTCCTGTCTTGGGCATGCTATTGCGGTGGATGGAAGGGAAAGCACGTATTAGACATATACTGGTTGCTGTACATTTCACATTAAAATGCTTCGGACTTCAGTGTTCTGACAGATGAGGATGATTAACGATTGGCCCAAGTAGTATAGTGGTTAGTACTCCACGTCGTCTACATGACGACGCAGGTCGGATTCCTGTCTTGGGCATGCTTTTGCGGTGGATGGAAGGGAAAGCACGTATTAGACATATACTGGTTGCTGTACATTTCACATTAAAATGCTTCGGACTTCAGTGTTCTGACAAATGAGGATGGTTAACGGCTGGCCCAAGTAGTATAGTGGTTAGTACTCCACGTCGTCGTACGTGACGACGCAGTTCGGATTCCTGTCTTGGGCATGCTTTTGCGGTGGATGGAAGGGAAAGCACGTATTAGACATATACTGGTTGCTGTACATTTCACATTAAAATGCTTCGGACTTCAGTGTTCTGACAAATGAGGATGGTTACCGGCTGGCCCAAGTAGTATAGTGGTTAGTACTCCACGTCGTGCTACGTGGCGACGCATGTTCGATTCCTGTCTTGGGCATGCTTTTGCGGTGGATGGAAGGGAAAGCACGTATTAGACATATACTGGTTGCTGTACATTTCACATTAAAATGCTTCGGACTTCAGTGTTCTGACAAATGAGGATGGTTAACGGTTGGCCCAAGTAGTACAGTTGTTAGTACTCCACGTTGTGGTCGTGGCGACACATGTTCGATTCCTGTCTTGGGCATGCTATTGCGGTGGATGGAAGGGAAAGCACGTATTAGACATATACTGGTTGCTTTACATTTCACATTAAAATGCTTCGGACTTCAGTGTTCTGACAGATGAGGATGATTAACGATTGGCCCAAGTAGTATAGTGGTTAGTACTCCACGTCGTCTACATGACGACGCAGGTCGGATTCCTGTCTTGTGCGTTCTTTTCCGGTGGATGGAAGGGAAAGCACGTATTAGACATATACTGGTTGCTGTACATTTCACATTAAAATGCTTCGGACTTCAGTGTTCTGACAAATGAGGATGGTTAACGGTTGGCCCAAGTAGTACAGTGTGTTAGTACTCCACGTTGTGGTCGTGGCGACACATGTTCGATTCCTGTCTTGGGCATGCTATTGCGGTGGATGGAAGGGAAAGCACGTATTAGACATATACTGGTTGCTGTACATTTCACATTAAAATGCTTCGGACTTCAGTGTTCTGACAGATGAGGATGATTAACGATTGGCCCAAGTAGTATAGTGGTTAATACTCCACGTCGTCTACATGACGACGCAGGTCGGATTCCTGTCTTGGGCATGCTTTTGCGGTGGATGGAAGGGAAAGCACGTATTAGACATATACTGGTTGCTGTACATTTCACATTAAAATGCTTCGGACTTCAGTGTTCTGACAAATGAGGATGGTTAACGGCTGGCCCAAGTAGTATAGTGGTTAGTACTCCACGTCGTCTACGTGACGACGCAGTTCGGATTCCTGTCTTGGGCATGCTTTTGCGGTGGATGGAAGGGAAAGCACGTATTAGACATATACTGGTTGCTGTACATTTCACATTAAAATGCTTCGGACTTCAGTGTTCTGACAAATGAGGATGGTTAACGGCTGGCCCAAGTAGTACAGTGGTTAGTACTCCACGTTGTGGTCGTGGCGACACATGTTCGATTCCTGTCTTGGGCATGCTTTTGCGGTGGATGGAAGGGAAAGCACGTATTAGACATATACTGGTTGCTGTACATTTCACATTAAAATGCTTCGGACTTCAGTGTTCTGACAAATGAGGATGGTTAACGGTTGGCCCAAGTAGTATAGTGGTTAGTACTCCACGTCGTCTACATGACGACGCAGTTCGGATTCCTGTCTTGTGCGTTCTTTTCCGGTTTATAGAAGGGAAAGCACGTATTAGACATATACTGGTTGCTGTAGATTTCACCCTGAAATGGGTCAGACCTTAATGTTTTGACAATTGAGGATGGTTAACGGTTGGCCCAAGTAGTACAGTTGTTAGTACTCCACGTTGTGGTCGTGGCGACACATGTTCGATTCCCTGTCTAGTGCATTCTTTTGCGGTGGATGGAAGGGAAAGCACGTATTAGACATACACTGGTTGCTGTACATTTCACATTAAAATGCTTCGGACTTCAGTGTTCTGACAGATGAGGATGGTTAACGGTTGGCCCAAGTAGTATAGTGGTTAGTACTCCACGTCGTCTACATGACGACGCAGTTCGGATTCCTGTCTTGTGCGTTCTTTTCCGGTGGATGGAAGGGAAAGCACGTATTAGACATATACTGGTTGCTGTACATTTCACATTAAAATGCTTCGGACTTCAGTGTTCTGACAAATGAGGATGGTTACCGGCTGGCCCAAGTAGTATAGTGGTTAGTACTCCACGTCGTCTACATGACGACGCAGTTCGGATTCCTGTCTTGTGCGTTCTTTTCCGGTGGATGGAAGGGAAAGCACGTATTAGACATATACTGGTTGCTGTACATTTCACATTAAAATGCTGCGGACTTCAGTGTTCTGATAAATGAGGATGGTTAACGGCTGGCCCAAGTAGTATAGTGGTTAGTACTCCACGTCGTCTACATGACGACGCAGTTCGGATTCCTGTCTTGTGCGTTCTTTTCCGGTGGATGGAAGGGAAATCACGTATTAGACATATACTGGTTGCTGTACATTTCACATTAAAATGCTTCGGACTTCAGTGTTCTGACAAATGAGGATGGTTAACGGTTGGCCCAAGTAGTACAGTTGTTAGTACTCCACGTTGTGGTCGTGGCGACACATGTTCGATTCCTGTCTTGGGCATGCTATTGCGGTGGATGGAAGGGAAAGCACGTATTAGACATATACTGGTTGCTTTACATTTCACATTAAAATGCTTCGGACTTCAGTGTTCTGACAGATGAGGATGATTAACGATTGGCCCAAGTAGTATAGTGGTTAATACTCCACGTCGTCTACATGAAGACGCAGGTCGGATTCCTGTCTTGTGCGTTCTTTTCCGGTGGATGGAAGGGAAAGCACGTATTAGACATATACTGGTTGCTGTACATTTCACATTAAAATGCTTCGGACTTCAGTGTTCTGACAAATGAGGATGGTTAACAGCTGGCCCAAGTAGTATAGTGGTTAGTACTCCACGTTGTGGCCGTGGCGACACATGTTCGATTCCTGTCTTGGGCATGCTATTGCGGTGGATGGAAGGGAAAGCACGTATTAGACATATACTGGTTGCTGTACATTTCACATTAAAATGCTTCGGACTTCAGTGTTCTGACAGATGAGGATGATTAACGATTGGCCCAAGTAGTATAGTGGCTAATACTCCACGTCGTCTACATGACGACGCAGTTCGGATTCCTGTCTTGTGCGTTCTTTTTCCGGTTTATAGAAGGGAAAGCACGTATTAGACATATACTGGTGGCTGTAGATTTCACCCTGAAATGGGTCAGACCTTAATGTTTTGACAATTGAGGATGGTTAACGGTTGGCCCAAGTAGTACAGTTGTTAGTACTCCACGTTGTGGTCGTGGCGACACATGTTCGATTCCTGTCTAGTGCGTTCTTTTCCGGTTTATAGAAGGGAAAGCACCTATTAGACATACACTGGTTGCTGTACATTTCACATTAAAATGCTTCGGACTTCAGTGTTCTGACAGATGAGGATGATAAACGATTGGCCCAAGTAGTATAGTGGTTAGTACTCCACGTCATCTACATGACGACGCAGTTCGGATTCCTGTCTTGTGCGTTCTTTTCCGGTGGATGGAAGGGAAAGCACGTATTAGACATATACTGGTTGCTGTACATTTCACATTAAAATGCTTCGGACTTCAGTGTTCTGACAAATGAGGATGGTTACCGGCTGGCCCAAGTAGTATAGTGGTTAGTACTCCACGTCGTCTACATGACGACGCAGTTCGGATTCCTGTCTTGTGCGTTCTTTTCCGGTGGATGGAAGGGAAAAGCACGTATTAGACATATACTGGTTGCTGTACATTTCACATTAAAATGCTGCGGACTTCAGTGTTCTGATAAATGAGGATGGTTAACGGCTGGCCCAAGTAGTATAGTGGTTAGTACTCCACGTCGTCTACATGACGACGCAGTTCGGATTCCTGTCTTGTGCGTTCTTTTCCGGTGGATGGAAGGGAAATCACGTATTAGACATATACTGGTTGCTGTACATTTCACATTAAAATGCTTGGGACTTCAGTGTTCTGACAAATGAGGATGGTTAACGGTTGGCCCAAGTAGTACAGTTGTTAGTACTCCACGTTGTGGTCGTGGCGACACATGTTCGATTCCTGTCTTGGGCATGCTATTGCGGTGGATGGAAGGGAAAGCACGTATTAGACATATACTGGTTGCTTTACATTTCACATTAAAATGCTTCGGACTTCAGTGTTCTGACAGATGAGGATGATTAACGATTGGCCCAAGTAGTATAGTGGTTAATACTCCACGTCGTCTACATGACGACGCAGGTCGGATTCCTGTCTTGTGCGTTCTTTTCCGGTGGATGGAAGGGAAAGCACGTATTAGACATATACTGGTTGCTGTACATTTCACATTAAAATGCTTCGGACTTCAGTGTTCTGACAAATGAGGATGGTTAACGGCTGGCCCAAGTAGTATAGTGGTTAGTACTCCACGTTGTGGCCGTGGCGACACATGTTCGATTCCTGTCTTGGGCATGCTATTGCGGTGGATGGAAGGGAAAGCACGTATTAGACATATACTGGTTGCTGTACATTTCACATTAAAATGCTTCGGACTTCAGTGTTCTGACAAATGAGGATGGTTAACGGTTGGCCCAAGTAGTACAGTTGTTAGTACTCCACGTTGTGGTCGTGGCGACACATGTTCGATTCCTGTCTTGGGCATGCTATTGCGGTGGATGGAAGGGAAAGCACGTATTAGACATATACTGGTTGCTTTACATTTCACATTAAAATGCTTCGGACTTCAGTGTTCTGACAGATGAGGATGATTAACGATTGGCCCAAGTAGTATAGTGGTTAATACTCCACGTCGTCTACATGACGACGCAGGTCGGATTCCTGTCTTGTGCGTTCTTTTCCGGTGGATGGAAGGGAAAGCACGTATTAGACATATACTGGTTGCTGTACATTTCACATTAAAATGCTTCGGACTTCAGTGTTCTGACAAATGAGGATGGTTAACGGCTGGCCCAAGTAGTATAGTGGTTAGTACTCCACGTTGTGGCCGTGGCGACACATGTTCGATTCCTGTCTTGGGCATGCTATTGCGGTGGATGGAAGGGAAAGCACGTATTAGACATATACTGGTTGCTGTACATTTCACATTAAAATGCTTCGGACTTCAGTGTTCTGACAGATGAGGATGATTAACGATTGGCCCAAGTAGTATAGTGGTTAATACTCCACGTCGTCTACATGACGACGCAGGTCGGATTCCTGTCTTGGGCATGCTTTTGCGGTGGATGGAAGGGAAAGCACGTATTAGACATATACTGGTTGCTGTACATTTCACATTAAAATGCTTCGGACTTCAGTGTTCTGACAAATGAGGATGGTTACCGGCTGGCCCAAGTAGTATAGTGGTTAGTACTCCACGTCGTCTACGTGACGACGCAGTTCGGATTCCTGTCTTGGGCATGCTTTTGCGGTGGATGGAAGGGAAAGCACGTATTAGACATATACTGGTTGCTGTAGATTTCACCCTGAAATGGGTCAGACCTTAATGTTTTGACAATTGAGGATGGTTAACGGTTGGCCCAAGTAGTACAGTTGTTAGTACTCCACGTTGTGGTCGTGGCGACACATGTTCGATTCCTGTCTTGGGCATGCTATTGCGGTGGATGGAAGGGAAAGCACGTATTAGACATATACTGGTTGCTGTACATTTCACATTAAAATGCTTCGGACTTCAGTGTTCTGACAGATGAGGATGATTAACGATTGGCCCAAGTAGTATAGTGGTTAATACTCCACGTCGTCTACATGACGACGCAGGTCGGATTCCTGTCTTGGGCATGCTTTTGCGGTGGATGGAAGGGAAAGCACGTATTAGACATATACTGGTTGCTGTACATTTCACATTAAAATGCTTCGGACTTCAGTGTTCTGACAAATGAGGATGGTTAACGGTTGGCCCAAGTAGTATAGTGGTTAGTACTCCACGTTGTGGTCGTGGCGACACATGTTCGATTCCTGTCTTGGGCATGCTATTGCGGTGGATGGAAGGGAAAGCACGTATTAGACATATACTGGTTGCTGTACATTTCACATTAAAATGCTTCGGACTTCAGTGTTCTGACAAATGAGGATGGTTAACGGTTGGCCCAAGTAGTATAGTGGTTAGTACTCCACGTCGTCTACGTGACGACGCAGTTCGGATTCCTGTCTTGTGCGTTCTTTTCCGGTTTGATGGAAGGGAAAGCACGTATTAGACATATACTGGTTGCTGTAGATTTCACCCTGAAATGGGTCAGACCTTAATGTTTTGACAATTGAGGATGGTTAACGGTTGGCCCAAGTAGTACAGTTGTTAGTACTCCACGTTGTGGTCGTGGCGACACATGTTCGATTCCTGTCTTGTGCATTCTTTTCCGGTGGATGGAAGGGAAAGCACGTATTAGACATACACTGGTTGCTGTACATTTCACATTAAAATGCTTCGGACTTCAGTGTTCTGACAGATGAGGATGATAAACGATTGGCCCAAGTAGTATAGTGGTTAGTACTCCACGTCGTCTACATGACGACGCAGTTCGGATTCCTGTCTTGTGCGTTCTTTTCCGGTGGATGGAAGGGAAAGCACGTATTAGACATATACTGGTTGCTGTACATTTCACATTAAAATGCTTCGGACTTCAGTGTTCTGACAAATGAGGATGGTTAACGGTTGGCCCAAGTAGTATAGTGGTTAGTACTCCACGTCGTCTACATGACGACGCAGTTCGGATTCCTGTCTTGTGCGTTCTTTTCCGGTGGATGGAAGGGAAAGCACGTATTAGACATATACTGGTTGCTGTACATTTCACATTAAAATGCTTCGGACTTCAGTGTTCTGACAAATGAGGATGGTTAACGGCTGGCCCAAGTAGTATAGTGGTTAGTACTCCACGTCGTCTACGTGACGACGCAGTTCGGATTCCTGTCTTGTGCGTTCTTTTCCGGTGGATGGAAGGGAAAGCACGTATTAGACATATACTGGTTGCTGTACATTTCACATTAAAATGCTTCGGACTTCAGTGTTCTGACAAATGAGGATGGTTAACGGCTGGCCCAAGTAGTATAGTGGTTAGTACTCCACGTCGTGCTACGTGACGACGCAGTTCGGATTCCTGTCTTGTGCGTTCTTTTCCGGTGGATGGAAGGGAAAGCACGTATTAGACATATACTGGTTGCTGTACATTTCACATTAAAATGCTTCGGACTTCAGTGTTCTGACAAATGAGGATGGTTAACGGCTGGCCCAAGTAGTATAGTGGTTAGTACTCCACGTTGTGGTACGTGGCGACACATGTTCGATTCCTGTCTTGTGCGTTCTTTTCCGGTGTTTATAGAAGGGAAAGCACGTATTAGACATATACTGGTTGCTGTACATTTCACATTAAAATGCTTCGGACTTCAGTGTTCTGACAGATGAGGATGGTTAAACGGTTGGCCCAAGTAGTATAGTGGTTAGTACTCCACGTCGTCTACATGACGACGCAGTTCGGATTCCTGTCTTGTGCGTTCTTTTCCGGTGGATGGAAGGGAAAGCACGTATTAGACATATACTGGTTGCTGTACATTTCACATTGAAAATGCTTCGGACTTCAGTGTTCTGACAAATGAGGATGGTTAACGGTTGGCCCAAGTAGTACAGTTGTTAGTACTCCACGTTGTGGTCGTGGCGACACATGTTCGATTCCTGTCTAGTGCGTTCTTTTCCGGTGGATGGAAGGGAAAGCACGTATTAGACATATACTGGTTGCTGTACATTTCACATTAAAATGCTTCGGACTTCAGTGTTCTGACAAATGAGGATGGTTAACGGCTGGCCCAAGTAGTATAGTGGTTAGTACTCCACGTCATCTACATGACGACGCAGTTCGGATTCCTGTCTTGTGCGTTCTTTTCCGGTGGATGGAAGGGAAAGCACGTATTAGACATATACTGGTTGCTGTACATTTCACATTAAAATGCTTCGGACTTCAGTGTTCTGACAAATGAGGATGGTTACCGGCTGGCCCAAGTAGTATAGTGGTTAGTACTCCACGTCGTCTACATGACGACGCAGTTCGGATTCCTGTCTTGTGCGTTCTTTTCCGGTGGATGGAAGGGAAAGCACGTATTAGACATATACTGGTTGCTGTACATTTCACATTAAAATGCTTCGGACTTCAGTGTTCTGACAAATGAGGATGGTTAACGGCTGGCCCAAGTAGTATAGTGGTTAGTACTCCACGTCGTGCTACATGACGACGCAGTTCGGATTCCTGTCTTGTGCGTTCTTTTCCGGTGGATGGAAGGGAAAGCACGTATTAGACATATACTGGTTGCTGTACATTTCACATTAAAATGCTTCGGGACTTCAGTGTTCTGACAAATGAGGATGGTTAACGGCTGGCCCAAGTAGTACAGTGGTTAGTACTCCACGTTGTGGCCGTGGCGACACATGTTCGATTCCTGTCTTGGGCATGCTATTGCGGTGGATGGAAGGGAAAGCACGTATTAGACATATACTGGTTGCTGTACATTTCACATTAAAATGCTTCGGACTTCAGTGTTCTGACAAATGAGGATGGTTAACGGTTGGCCCAAGTAGTACAGTTGTTAGTACTCCACGTTGTGGTCGTGGCGACACATGTTCGATTCCTGTCTTGGGCATGCTATTGCGGTGGATGGAAGGGAAAGCACGTATTAGACATATACTGGTTGCTGTACATTTCACATTAAAATGCTTCGGACTTCAGTGTTCTGACAGATGAGGATGATTAACGATTGGCCCAAGTAGTATAGTGGTTAATACTCCACGTCGTCTACATGACGACGCAGGTCGGATTCCTGTCTTGTGCGTTCTTTTCCGGTGGATGGAAGGGAAAGCACGTATTAGACATATACTGGTTGCTGTACATTTCACATTAAAATGCTTCGGACTTCAGTGTTCTGACAAATGAGGATGGTTAACGGTTGGCCCAAGTAGTATAGTGGTTAGTACTCCACGTTGTGGCCGTGGCGACACATGTTCGATTCCTGTCTTGGGCATGCTATTGCGGTGGATGGAAGGGAAAGCACGTATTAGACATATACTGGTTGCTGTACATTTCACATTAAAATGCTTCGGACTTCAGTGTTCTGACAGATGAGGATGATTAACGATTGGCCCAAGTAGTATAGTGGTTAATACTCCACGTCGTCTACATGACGACGCAGGTCGGATTCCTGTCTTGGGCATGCTTTTGCGGTGGATGGAAGGGAAAGCACGTATTAGACATATACTGGTTGCTGTACATTTCACATTAAAATGCTTCGGACTTCAGTGTTCTGACAAATGAGGATGGTTACCGGCTGGCCCAAGTAGTATAGTGGTTAGTACTCCACGTCGTCTACGTGACGACGCAGTTCGGATTCCTGTCTTGTGCGTTCTTTTGCGGTGGATGGAAGGGAAAGCACGTATTAGACATATACTGGTTGCTGTAGATTTCACCCTGAAATGGGTCAGACCTTAATGTTTTGACAGTTGAGGATGGTTAACGGTTGGCCCAAGTAGTACAGTTGTTAGTACTCCACGTTGTGGTCGTGGCGACACATGTTCGATTCCTGTCTTGGGCATGCTATTGCGGTGGATGGAAGGGAAAGCACGTATTAGACATATACTGGTTGCTGTATATTTCACATTAAAATGCTTCGGACTTCAGTGTTCTGACAAATGAGGATGGTTAACGGTTGGCCCAAGTAGTATAGTGGTTAGTACTCCACGTCGTGGCTACATGACGACACAGGTTCGGATTCCTGTCTTGGGCATGCTTTTGCGGTGGATGGAAGGGAAAGCACGTATTAGACATATACTGGTTGCTGTACATTTCACATTAAAATGCTTCGGACTTCAGTGTTCTGACAAATGAGGATGGTTAACGGCTGGCCCAAGTAGTATAGTGGTTAGTACTCCACGTTGTGGCCGTGGCGACACATGTTCGATTCCTGTCTTGGGCATGCTATTGCGGTGGATGGAAGGGAAAAGCACGTATTAGACATATACTGGTTGCTGTACATTTCACATTAAAATGCTTCGGACTTCAGTGTTCTGACAAATGAGGATGGTTAACGGTTGGCCCAAGTAGTATAGTGGTTAGTACTCCACGTTGTGGCCGTGGCGACACAGGTTCGATTCCTGTCTTGGGCATGCTTTTGCGGTGGATGGAAGGGAAAGCACGTATTAGACATATACTGGTTGCTGTACATTTCACATTAAAATGCTTCGGACTTCAGTGTTCTGACAAATGAGGATGGTTAACGGTTGGCCCAAGTAGTACAGTTGTTAGTACTCCACGTTGTGGTCGTGGCGACACATGTTCGATTCCTGTCTTGGGCATGCTATTGCGGTGGATGGAAGGGAAAGCACGTATTAGACATATACTGGTTGCTGTACATTTCACATTGAAAATGCGTCGGACCTCAGTGTTCTGACAGATGAGGATGATTAACGGCTGGCCCAAGTAGTATAGTGGTTAGTACTCCACGTCGTCTGCCATGGCGACACAGGTTCGGATTCCTGTCTTGGGCATGCTTTTGCGGTGGATGGAAGGGAAAGCACGTATTAGACATATACTGGTTGCTGTAGATTTCACCCTGAAATGGGTCAGACCTTAATGTTTTGACAATTGAGGATGGTTAACGGTTGGCCCAAGTAGTACAGTTGTTAGTACTCCACGTTGTGGCCGTGGCGACACAGCTTCGATTCCTGTCTTTCGGGCATGCTTTTGCGGTGGATGGAAGGGAAAAGCACGTATTAGACATATACTGGTTGCTTTACATTTCACACTGAAACGGGCCAGACCTCAGTGTTCTGACAGATGAGGATGATTAACGATTGGCCCAAGTAGTATAGTGGTTAGTACTCCACGTCGTCTACATGACGACGCAGGTCGGATTCCTGTCTTGGGCATGCTTTTGCGGTGGATGGAAGGGAAAGCACGTATTAGACATATACTGGTTGCTGTACATTTCACATTAAAATGCTTCGGACTTCAGTGTTCTGACAAATGAGGATGGTTAACGGCTGGCCCAAGTAGTACAGTGGTTAGTACTCCACGTTGTGGCCGTCGCGACACAGGTTCGATTCCTGTCTCAGGGCATGCTTTTGCGGTGGATGGAAGGGAAAGCACGTATTAGACACATACTGGTTGCTGTACATTTCACATTAAAATGCTTCGGACTTCAGTGTTCTGACAAATGAGGATGGTTAACGGCTGGCCCAAGTAGTACAGTGGTTAGTACTCCACGTTGTGGCTCGTGGCGACACAGGTTCGATTCCTGTCTTGGGCATGCTTTTGCGGTGGATGGAAGGGAAAGCACGTATTAGACATATACTGGTTGCTGTACATTTCACATTAAAATGCTTCGGACTTCAGTGTTCTGACAAATGAGGATGGTTAACGGCTGGCCCAAGTAGTATAGTGGTTAGTACTCCACGTTGTGGCCGTGGCGACACATGTTCGATTCCTGTCTTGGGCATGCTTTTGCGGTGGATGGAAGGGAAAGCACGTATTAGACATATACTGGTTGCTGTAGATTTCACACTGAAAATGGGTCAGACCTCAGTGTTCTGACAAATGAGGATGGTTAACGGTTGGCCCAAGTAGTACAGTTGTTAGTACTCCACGTTGTGGTCGTGGCGACACATGTTCGATTCCTGTCTTGGGCATGCTTTTGCGGTGGATGGAAGGGAAAGCACGTATTAGACATATACTGGTTGCTGTACATTTCACATTAAAATGCTTCGGACTTCAGTGTTCTGACAAATGAGGATGGTTAACGGCTGGCCCAAGTAGTATAGTGGTTAGTACTCCACGTCGTGGCTACATGGCGACGCAGGTTCGGATTCCTGTCTTGTGCGTTCTTTTGCGGTGGATGGAAGGGAAAGCACGTATTAGACATATACTGGTTGCTGTACATTTCACATTAAAATGCTTCGGACTTCAGTGTTCTGACAAATGAGGATGGTTAACGGTTGGCCCAAGTAGTATAGTGGTTAGTACTCCACGTCGTCTACGTGACGACGCAGTTCGGATTCCTGTCTTGTGCGTTCTTTTCCGGTGGATGGAAGGGAAAGCACGTATTAGACATATACTGGTTGCTGTACATTTCACATTAAAATGCTTCGGACTTCAGTGTTCTGACAAATGAGGATGGTTAACGGTTGGCCCAAGTAGTATAGTGGTTAGTACTCCACGTCGTCTACATGACGACGCAGTTCGGATTCCTGTCTTGTGCGTTCTTTTCCGGTGGATGGAAGGGAAAGCACGTATTAGACATATACTGGTTGCTGTACATTTCACATTAAAATGCTTCGGACTTCAGTGTTCTGACAAATGAGGATGGTTAACGGCTGGCCCAAGTAGTATAGTGGTTAGTACTCCACGTCGTCTGTCGTGACGACGCATGTTCGGATTCCTGTCTTGGGCATGCTTTTCCGGTGGATGGAAGGGAAAGCACGTATTAGACATATACTGGTTGCTGTACATTTCACATTAAAATGCTTCGGACTTCAGTGTTCTGACAAATGAGGATGGTTACCGGCTGGCCCAAGTAGTATAGTGGTTAGTACTCCACGTTGTGGCCGTGGCGACACATGTTCGATTCCTGTCTTGGGCATGCTTTTGCGGTGGATGGAAGGGAAAGCACGTATTAGACATATACTGGTTGCTGTAGATTTCACCCTGAAATGGGTCAGACCTTAATGTTTTGACAATTGAGGATGGTTAACGGTTGGCCCAAGTAGTACAGTTGTTAGTACTCCACGTTGTGGTCGTGGCGACACATGTTCGATTCCTGTCTTGTGCATTCTTTTCCGGTGGATGGAAGGGAAAGCACGTATTAGACATATACTGGTTGCTTTACATTTCACATTAAAATGATTCGGACTTCAGTGTTCTGACAAATTGAGGATGGTTAACGGTTGGCCCAAGTAGTATAGTGGTTAGTACTCCACGTTGTGGCCGTGGCGACACAGGTTCGATTCCTGTCTTGTGCATTCTTTTCCGGTGGATGGAAGGGAAAGCACGTATTAGACATATACTGGTTGCTGTACATTTCACATTAAAAATGCTTCGGACTTCAGTGTTCTGACAGATGAGGATGATTAACGATTGGCCCAAGTAGTATAGTGGTTAATACTCCACGTCGTCTACATGACGACGCAGGTCGGATTCCTGTCTTGGGCATGCTTTTGCGGTGGATGGAAGGGAAAGCACGTATTAGACATATACTGGTTGCTGTACATTTCACATTAAAATGCTTCGGACTTCAGTGTTCTGACAAATGAGGATGGTTACCGGCTGGCCCAAGTAGTATAGTGGTTAGTACTCCACGTCGTCTACGTGACGACGCAGTTCGGATTCCTGTCTTGTGCGTTCTTTTCCGGTTTATAGAAGGGAAAGCACGTATTAGACATATACTGGTTGCTGTAGATTTCACCCTGAAATGGGTCAGACCTTAATGTTTTGACAATTGAGGATGGTTAACGGTTGGCCCAAGTAGTACAGTTGTTAGTACTCCACGTTGTGGTCGTGGCGACACATGTTCGATTCCTGTCTTGTGCATTCTTTTCCGGTGGATGGAAGGGAAAGCACGTATTAGACATATACTGGTTGCTGTATATTTCACATTAAAATGCTTCGGACTTCAGTGTTCTGACAAACTGAGGATGGTCAACGGTTGGCCCAAGTAGTACAGTTGTTAGTACTCCACGTTGTGGCCGTGGCGACACATGTTCGATTCCTGTCTTGGGCATGCTATTGCGGTGGATGGAAGGAAAGCACGTATTAGACATATACTGGTTGCTGTACATTTCACATTAAAATGCTTCGGACTTCAGTGTTCTGACAATTGAGGATGGTTAACGGTTGGCCCAAGTAGTACAGTTGTTAGTACTCCACGTTGTGGCCGTGGCGACACATGTTCGATTCCTGTCTTGGGCATGCTATTGCGGTGGATGGAAGGGAAAGCACGTATTAGACATATACTGGTTGCTGTAGATTTCACCCTGAAAATGGGTCAGACCTTTCAATGTTTTGACAATTGAGGATGGTTAACGGTTGGCCCAAGTAGTACAGTTGTTAGTACTCCACGTTGTGGTCGTGGCGACACATGTTCGATTCCTGTCTTGGGCATGCTATTGCGGTGGATGGAAGGGAAAGCACGTATTAGACATATACTGGTTGCTGTATATTTCACATTAAAATGCTTCGGACTTCAGTGTTCTGACAAATGAGGATGGTTAACGGCTGGCCCAAGTAGTATAGTGGTTAGTACTCCACGTCGTCTACATGACGACGCAGTTCGGATTCCTGTCTTGTGCGTTCTTTTCCGGTGGATGGAAGGGAAAGCACGTATTAGACATATACTGGTTGCTGTACATTTCACATTAAAATGCTTCGGACTTCAGTGTTCTGACAAATGAGGATGGTTAACGGTTGGCCCAAGTAGTATAGTGGTTAGTACTCCACGTCGTCTACGTGACGACGCATGTTCGGATTCCTGTCTTGTGCGTTCTTTTCCGGTGGATGGAAGGGAAAGCACGTATTAGACATATACTGGTTGCTGTACATTTCACATTAAAATGCTTCGGACTTCAGTGTTCTGACAGATGAGGATGATTAACGATTGGCCCAAGTAGTATAGTGGTTAGTACTCCACGTCGTCTACATGACGACGCAGGTCGGATTCCTGTCTTGGGCATGCTTTTGCGGTGGATGGAAGGGAAAGCACGTATTAGACATATACTGGTTGCTGTACATTTCACATTAAAATGCTTCGGACTTCAGTGTTCTGACAAATGAGGATGGTTACCGGCTGGCCCAAGTAGTATAGTGGTTAGTACTCCACGTCGTCTACGTGACGACGCAGTTCGGATTCCTGTCTTGTGCGTTCTTTTCCGGTGGATGGAAGGGAAAGCACGTATTAGACATATACTGGTTGCTGTAGATTTCACCCTGAAATGGGTCAGACCTTAATGTTTTGACAATTGAGGATGGTTAACGGTTGGCCCAAGTAGTACAGTTGTTAGTACTCCACGTTGTGGTCGTGGCGACACATGTTCGATTCCTGTCTTGGGCATGCTATTGCGGTGGATGGAAGGGAAAGCACGTATTAGACATATACTGGTTGCTGTACATTTCACATTAAAATGCTTCGGACTTCAGTGTTCTGACAGATGAGGATGATTAACGATTGGCCCAAGTAGTATAGTGGTTAGTACTCCACGTCGTCTACATGACGACGCAGGTCGGATTCCTGTCTTGGGCATGCTTTTGCGGTGGATGGAAGGGAAAGCACGTATTAGACATATACTGGTTGCTGTACATTTCACATTAAAATGCTTCGGACTTCAGTGTTCTGACAAATGAGGATGGTTAACGGTTGGCCCAAGTAGTACAGTTGTTAGTACTCCACGTTGTGGCCGTGGCGACACATGTTCGATTCCTGTCTTGGGCATGCTTTTGCGGTGGATGGAAGGGAAAGCACGTATTAGACATATACTGGTTGCTGTACATTTCACATTAAAATGCTTCGGACTTCAGTGTTCTGACAAATGAGGATGGTTACCGGCTGGCCCAAGTAGTATAGTGGTTAGTACTCCACGTTGTGGCCGTGGCGACACAGGTTCGATTCCTGTCTTGTGCATTCTTTTCCGGTGGATGGAAGGGAAAGCACGTATTAGACATATACTGGTTGCTGTACATTTCACATTAAAATGCTTCGGACTTCAGTGTTCTGACAAATGAGGATGGTTAACGGCTGGCCCAAGTAGTATAGTGGTTAGTACTCCACGTTGTGGCCGTGGCGACACATGTTCGATTCCTGTCTTGGGCATGCTTTTGCGGTGGATGGAAGGGAAAGCACGTATTAGACATATACTGGTTGCTGTACATTTCACATTAAAATGCTTCGGACTTCAGTGTTCTGACAAATGAGGATGGTTAACGGCTGGCCCAAGTAGTATAGTGGTTAGTACTCCACGTCGTGGCTACGTGGCGACGCAGTTCAGATTCCTGTCTTGGGCATGCTTTTGCGGTGGATGGAAGGGAAAGCACGTATTAGACATATACTGGTTGCTGTAGATTTCACATTAAAATGCTTCGGACTTCAGTGTTTCTGACAATTGAGGATGGTTAACGGTTGGCCCAAGTAGTACAGTTGTTAGTACTCCACGTTGTGGCCGTGGCGACACATGTTCGATTCCTGTCTTGGGCATGCTTTTGCGGTGGATGGAAGGGAAAGCACGTATTAGACATATACTGGTTGCTGTACATTTCACATTAAAATGCTTCGGACTTCAGTGTTCTGACAAATGAGGATGGTTAACGGTTGGCCCAAGTAGTATAGTGGTTAGTACTCCACGTCGTCTGCATGACGACGCAGGTTCGATTCCTGTCTTGGGCATGCTTTTTGCGGTGGATGGAAGGGAAAGCACGTATTAGACATATACTGGTTGCTGTACATTTCACATTAAAATGCTTCGGACTTCAGTGTTCTGACAAATGAGGATGGTTAACGGCTGGCCCAAGTAGTATAGTGGTTAGTACTCCACGTTGTGGCCGTGGCGACACATGTTCGATTCCTGTCTTGGGCATGCTTTTGCGGTGGATGGAAGGGAAAGCACGTATTAGACATATACTGGTTGCTGTAGATTTCACCCTGAAATGGGTCAGACCTTAATGTTTTGACAATTGAGGATGGTTAACGGTTGGCCCAAGTAGTACAGTTGTTAGTACTCCACGTTGTGGTCGTGGCGACACATGTTCGATTCCTGTCTTGTGCATTCTTTTCCGGTGGATGGAAGGGAAAGCACGTATTAGACATATACTGGTTGCTGTATATTTCACATTAAAATGCTTCGGACTTCAGTGTTCTGACAAATGAGGATGGTTAACGGCTGGCCCAAGTAGTATAGTGGTTAGTACTCCACGTCGTCTGCAGTGGCGACGCAGGTTCAGATTCCTGTCTTGGGCATGCTTTTCCGGTGGATGGAAGGGAAAGCACGTATTAGACATATACTGGTTGCTGTACATTTCACATTGAAAATGCTTCGGACTTCAGTGTTCTGACAAATGAGGATGATT